>CAUOFW020009880.1:0-145000 GCA_963454935.2 Ilex paraguariensis
CTGACTACACAATAATATCTAATCACACTTACTGACGTTTAACCATTGTGTTGTCACACAGACTGACATTTAACCTGTGTTTAGTCTCAGTAACCTAGTGTGTTCTCACAACGATTGACAATGATGCAATTATCAATGAATGTACCTATTATTTATTCACAACATGCGTTAATGTAGACCCTACATTGCACTTCAATGCACTACTGTGTTGTCTTGTTCGACATCTTGTGACTATACAGTAGTTAATAGCCACAAACCCTAAGACTGTTAACGTATCACAGGTCGTGAATCAGTACAATCAATGGACTACATTTCTCAGTGTGCTATCACAATCACTGCATACTAGTTTCTATTTCTGCTAAGCGATCTAATGTATTGTCTAATGAACAATATCTATCAGATGAGTATATGTATGATGAAAATTAACAAATATAATTAGTGTCCACCTTATTAACCATATAATGTTTATGTCTATGTCCTTTTACCTTTAATCAATATTGTGCATTTATGAGTTTATTCAGTGTATTGTCATATCTCAATTTTTTTTCTTTCTCACATCTTCTCATTATCAAATCAGTTCTCAACATTGCAGTGTAATGTCTTATTTACTTTAATATATCTTGTGACTTTAACAAATCAATGCAGTGTGTTGTTATATCCCAACTTTTTCATTGTCATTTTGCATCATTGTCAAAATAGTTCCAAATTTTGTAGATTGATGTCCTTTTACTATAATTTTTAATTGTCAAATCGAGCATATATATACTACCATTCACAATTTTGTAAATGCACCACCACCAAACAAAATGTATAGGAGCACATCACATGTAAGTTCTTCTTCACGCAATGACCAAAATTGTTCATCTTCGGGTAATAAACGTGAACACTCAACGAACAGCTCAACATCGCTAAACAAAGTTCATTCTATCGAATCATATACTGATTCAACTGGTGTAATGTGGTATGGAAAAAATCGTTCATTCCGCAATGAGCCAATCGACCTTTATCATCCATTCAGACAAGCTAGACATGTAATTGTTGGCCCTACAACTGATTATCCACCATCGACCCTATGATGGTGGAAACAATGTGGCCATTATTGTAGTCAAAAGATTACACATTAATTCCCTCTTTTCCCATCCAAAGTGTGGGACCCATCAAGTTCAAATAAAGATGTTTAAAACTATAGAGTATTCGAGAAGTTATTCAAATGTGTAAGACCAGGCCTTTCATGAAAAAGTGCAAAAAAGATGAGTCTGCGACTGCAAATATGAAATAAATTAAGGGTTAATCTCTATTTACACTCTACAAATATCCCTCAAATTTTAATTTACACTTTTAAAGTTTAAAAATATCAATTTATAGCTTGAAAGATTTAAAATCATATCAATGTGTACATGGAATTAACTCGGTCCATTTTTTCATTAAAAAAGTTTGGATTTATTATAAATTATATCCTTCAAGTTTGATTATTTCATATTTATGATCTAAAAAGAATTCCATCTATTAATGGATGGAATTCTTTTTGGATCATAATTGTAAAATATTTAAAATTTAAGGGGTGCAATTTATAATTTATCCAAACTTTTTTAACGATAAAATATATGACAATTAGTCTCAGGTGCACATTGATACCTATTTATATATTTTAGTGTATAAATTAATATTTTTCAACTTTGAGGGTGCAAATTGAGATTCGAATTATCTTTCAAGGTGTAAATTAGCCTTAAATAAAATGTAGATCAAGTATTTTTGTTCATATTTAACTATTCGATAATTTTATGTTTACCAAATTTGTGTACCAAAATTTACACTAAATCAAATGCAATCGTTGGATCACTGATGGGGTCCATTGATCGAATGGCTACAAGTGACTTGATGTAAATTTTAGTGTATATGTTTTGTGCACATAATATTATTATTCATCATAGATATTATGTCACAATTTAATAATAAAAAAATTATTAATAATTTAGACGTTATTTGTTTGAGATATCGTATATAAATATATTCAATAATTCACTGACTACATTAATACAATTAAAATATTAATGGTCAAAATGAACACTTTGCAGAATTTCAAATGCGTAAGACCAAGTCTTTAATGAAATATTGAAAAACGATTAGTTAAAATTAAGGAATCAGTTAAAATAAATAAAAAGTGCTATGGAATAAGTTAAATTTAAGGAATAAGTTAAAATAAATAAAGTTTTATATAGAGAAGACTTCCTACTAACCTAAACCCAGTTAACAAGAAGACTAACAAAAGTCTTATAATAAGGAGAAGACTTCTTTAAATGCGTCAATTGGACTGACGTGTTTAAAGAAATGTCATTGACATTTTATAGCCCACTGTGTTTAAAAATAAAAGGAATACAAATGTCAAATGGACTGACGTTTTTAAAAACTACCCGTGTTTGGGAATTATTTTCAAACCCACCAATTTTGGTATATTTTTCAAAAAAGCTCTTGGGTTAGGTCAATATCTCCCCATTTGCCCACCAGTCCTAAAATTTCAAGCCCATGCCCTACAGGCCAAGTGAAAGGGATACTAAGGGCTCGTTTGGTTCTACCGCATAGTGGACTGGACTCTGTCCATTATCCTTGTGGGCTATCGAGCTTTTGGTCCACCTTGCTTAAAACTAAGTGAAAATTGGAGTTGTGTTCTCCCAAATGAACTTTAAAAGTGAAAAATTGAGGGTGAGTTCCCTTAGATGAATATATAATGACTTGATTTTTGAAAAGAAACTTAGTTGGAGGTAAGTTCATGTTTAAACTTATATGTAGGTACTTAAGTCTACTTATTTTTTAAATCTCAAAATTTTCCATAACGGTGTTAGTTTTGTCCCGTTATGGAAAGTCACATATGTTAGATCATTGAAATATATATGAAAACTCTTGATTGAGTTATATATGAAAATCATTTATTAATACTATGATAATTAACGAAAATTTTATATGGAAGTTATATATTTTGATAATTTTATTTGGGAAGTTTAATGTATGAATAAATTGTTTGTCTATTAAGTCAAAATCAGATCACAATTTTTTTTTAAAAACAGTAACGCATAATATATGGAGGCTGAACAATGCTAACAAAGTTCAGTAATACGAATGTTACTATATGAGAAGTTATAATTAGGGTAATATTACCAGTACAATCGTGTTATTATACTGATACTAATGTTACTATAGTAAAATTTAACATATAATTATAAACCTTAATATGTATATTATGTAACATACACTTTAATATTCACAGTAACATAAAAGCTTTGTGATGAGCCTGAAATTAACTGAGTTAGGCCCAATTAATCAAGAAAGACCCACATCACCTCGAAGCCCAAGCCAAGGAAGAGGGAGGGGGACACCCTCAAGGGGCTACCCCAAAGGGGGGCTACCCCAAGGGGATCATTCCCTCCTTTGTCCCTTGCTCCTTTTCCCGCGCAACCCCAAGGAGTCTTTCGCCCTCTTGACTCTGTCACTCCAATTCAAGTTCAGCACCCACCAACTCAAGTCCAAGCTCAGGATTCTCCTCTGACTGAATAAGAGCACGAGGGAGAGAAAATTGGGATACGCACGGAGATCTAATCTTATCTTGATTAAACTTACCAAAATAGTAGAAATTCTCTCCCTCATGTCACCGTTTCACTGTCTCACTAAACTATATAATGTAAGCCCTCTCCACATAGAGGGCATGACCTTGAGACTCCTACACCTATCACTTCTCTTTCTCTCTCCTAAAAGCATTATAATACTCCTAAGGCTACTCTCCCGGTGACATTATTCATTGATAAAGATCTCCCACCACCGCTACCGTACTTGAGAGTGAAGTAGGTCACCCAGACTAAACCACTATAAATCTTGGTGTTGATTCCCTTATTTACTGTTTTTTCATTGATTGCCTATTTATTGCTCATTAATTTTGTCTCTTGATATAATTAACTGTTGATTTTGTGCAATACCAATTTATGCATCATCAGTTTGGTGTCGTCTATGGGAAACTACTAGTTTTCCTACTCTCTTTCAAGTCCACGACAATCACTACCCAATCAATGAGTCAACAACCGGGAGATAATAACCCGGTCCATCAGGAGGAGGCTTCGTTTGCCCTCGTGCCCTTGGAACCATTTGCTACTGCAATTGGACAACAACAACAGCTTTTATAGACTATGTAGATGTTGGTAAAACAGAACCAACAAATCAATTAGCTAATGCTCACCCAGGGGGCGTCACCCCTCAGCCTGTGGGAGGAGCCCCATTCCCTCCAATAGGAGAGGGGCAGCAGTTCATCGGCGTCAAGCATCCCCTCACCATGGGGGCCCTCGCCAGAATGCCCCAGGGCCATACTAGGGCACCCCTCGCACAGCAGTCCCTCATCAGAGTGCAGGGAGTTCTCGTGTACCCTCACTACATGTACCTACGCAGAAGAATGAAGATGGAGAAAGCTAATATGGAGACCATGAAAGCCAGTACCCACCACCCAACTGAGGATGTCTATAATCAGTGGGACAAGAGGATTAGAGAGGTGCAGAACCAACTCGGTGATGCCCTCAACGCCATCAAGACATAGGCGCTCAAAACTGTGGACTACCTGGTAAGATGTACAGATACACCTTTTGTTGGTGATATAGTTAACTATTCCCTACCCTCGAAGTTCAAGATGCCAACCATCGAGATCTTCGACGGTACCAAAGACCCCTTCAACCATCTTGATACAATCAAGTCCCTCATGCAACTCCACAACTTGCCTAAGGAGATTATGTGTAGAGCCTTCTCTACCACCTTAAAGGGTCTGCTCGTCAATGGTTCGCGAAGATCAAGCCCTCATTCATTCACTCATTCGCAGAACTAAGCAAATCCTTCATATCCATTTCATTGGGGGACGCCGATATCAGAAACCTGTGACCCACTTGCTTACCATCAAGCAGGACAAGGAGAAAAAGCCTTAAAGACTACCTCGCCCGGTTCAATGAGGAGGCTCTTGACATTCAAGAGCCGGATGACAAGGTAGCCCTGGCCGCCTTTATCGCCGACCTGCGCACATCTAATTTCATGTTCTCAGTTCTCAAGAAACCGCCCTCCAACATGCCTGAACTGCTATCAAGAGCACAGAAGTACATGAATGCTGAGGACATCACCAAGGCCCGTGGAGGTGAGTCCTCCAGAGGAGGGGAGAAGAGTAATTACATCCGTGAGAACAAGTGGGAAGTAGAGAACAAAAAGAATAGGATAGAGAGAATCGCTGTCAAGGACCGCCTTGGTCCCCCGCCTCTGAGAGAGAGTCAAGCCTTCATGCCACTCAATGCTTCCGTGGAGCATAGCTTATTCCAAATACAGGATGATCCTACAGTACGTTGGCTAGAGAAGATGAAGACCACCCCGAACTGGGGGAGTCCCAACAAGTACTGCCACTTTCACCGCATCCACGACCATGATAATGATGACTGCTTTGATCTTAAAAGGCAGATTGAGGAGCTTATTCAACATGGCCAGTTGAGGTAGTACATTGCTGACAGAGGACAAACCCCGCCACCTGACTAGAACCAAGCAGACAGAGAACGTTAGCAACTCCTTGGAGAAATTCAGACGATCTCTTGAGGGCCAGAGAGGAGTAGTTAGCTCGAACTCCTCTAAGAAAGCCTCTGCCTACCTATGGATGTCGAACACCAGAATATTTTATCTATCCTTTATTGTTTTAGTTAATTTATTTTGTTATTTATTATTTTATGAAATAAAATTCTACAAAAATTATTGTGTTCAGAATTGTTTTATTTTCTTAAAATTTACAAACAACTTACAGAGCATGACGTAACAACAAGGTAGACAAAAGGGGCGAATCGTCAGGCGCTCCCAGTAGTAAGCGCCCAAGCAAGGGGTCTTACCCACTCCACCTTGGGTGCCTCCTTTGATGTCGCCTAGAAGAGGGGTCTCGCCTTTTCCACCAGAATGCCTCTCATGATGCTGCCTAGACGAGGGGTCTCGCCCTCTCCACCTAGGAAGCCTCCCATGATACTACCTAAATGATGTGTCTCACCCCCTCTCACCGGACATCCAGCCTCAGGCGCCCAGTTCATCAGCGTTCTCCTCATCTCCATCTCAATGGAATGAGCCTCTGTCACGACAACCATCTTCCGAGTTATACGTAGCTCAGCCTATGACTCTGTTCTTGCATAAGTTGTCACCTTGTAAGCCTCTTGCTACAACTTTAGAATTGATCACCCAAGTGTAGGTTGTACAAAGTAATAAATTTCTCGGGAGTCCGAAGTTGAACCACAGGGAATTGAAAAAAAGTTAGAACACAAAGAAAAATAAAAGAAAATTATTTTGAAAAAATATTGTTGTAGATATTTTGAAATTTAGAAAATAATAAATTTGATTTTTAAAATAGTAATTAAAAATACTAGAGCATCAGGTACTCCCTCTCAATTCCATATCATAATGATTAAAGACTCAAATCTTAACTTGAAACAAGAATCAGATGTCGGTTGATTCAAGTAACAAATCAAGTAAAAAATCAAAAGTTATAATCAAAAGATTATTCAAGAACCTGAATAATCATCCAATTATATTAGTTTGTGAAATAATGATAATTACCTCAAGTGTGGAATAACCAGTTATTTACTCGCAAAGAAATTCAAGCAGTCAATGTACATGACACAACGACTCAAAGTTTTTTACATAACAAAAATTTTGCTATAAGATCAGAAGTTAAATTAACAAAATATTATAAATCATTAAACTCAAAATTAATAACATTACCGTACTTCATTAAGAGGTTCTCTTCTAGCCCTAACTTAGTCTTCTAGCCAGACATGACTAACTAAAATAAAAAATAAAAAAATGGAAAAGAGAATTATAATAATCTCTAAATGAGAATTTCTATTTATAATAAAAATAAATCATAAGTATAGGTAGAAGATATAAGGTTGTCTTGGAAAGAATTCCTTTCCCAAAAAAAAAAAATGTTGTAAGGTTAAATCCCATGCATAAAATCTTTGGGGCGCGGGTACAAAATCTGTTTAGATTTCAAGCTGGAATTTAGCATATTTAGAGGTTGATTCACGAAATTCTCGTGAAATACACTTTTGTAGCTCTTGAAGTCTTATTTCCAACCTCCAAACATCAAGTAAATCGGATATCAGAGTCAAACGTTATGACCAAAAGACTGAAGAAATGTCAAATCTTTATCTTCTAGGATACTTTCGTAATCTAACTCTAAATGATTTTTCTTCCAACTTGGACTCTTATAAGGATTAAATTACTGTCATATCTTCAAGTTTTTCTTTTTCAATCTTGACTCTTCAATCCTTATCAATGTCGATTCTTCCTCTAGTGATTGCTTCACTTGGATTATCCATTATTACTTTAAATCAACCAATTTACTTGTAAAATAAACCAAACAACTAGAAAAAGTATCAAACTAGAAAATCAAGAAATTTAACACAATTAATCACAAATAATATGTAATTAATCAATCATTAAATATAATAAAATAACAATTTTGATGTTTAATCACCTCTGCTATGGCAGCCATTTCTTGAGTTATGCGTAGCTCGGCCTATGACTCTGTTCTTGTGCAAGTAGTCACCTTGTAAGTCTCTACTATGGCAGCCATCTCCTAACTTATACGTAGCTCAGCTTATGACTCTACTCTCGCACAAGTAGTCACGTTGTAAGCCTCTGCTACAACAGTCATCTCCCAAGTTATACGTAGCTCAGCCTCAGATTCTACTTTCGTGCAATTAATCACCTTGCAAGTCTCTGCCACGACAATCATTCCCCGAGACTATATGTAGTTCGACCTTAGCTCATGTGGCCCTCTCATGGGACATCCACAACTTTGACTTTACTCTCATGCAAACGGTCTGTCTTTCTCTCTAGGTAATCATGTTAGATATTTTAATGTTGAGATAACATTATTTTTTCAAGGCATACTTTTGAAGCTCAGGCCGTCTACAACCCGCGGAACTATATTAGATTGACACTGAGCCACTACTAGAAGCAGAGTAGCTATGTGGAGCTACAGTCCCCGTAGCAAGACCGTATTGCAGTCTCAACTCCTACAATAGTGCAAGGGCAAGCTCTGGTATACACAGAAGTCCCAGTCTGAGAAAGAGTAGGGGCACCATAGGGGCCCATCTCCCAGGAGGCAACCTAGCCATCAGACCTTGACCAAGAAGCACTTGAGGCATCAAACCTTGTCCTCTTGAGAGGAGGGAAAAACACCGCCCTAAAAGTGCAGAGAATCGCCACCATCGCTCTATCAACAGGGTCCCTATAATTAGAGACAATGTCAGTTAGTGACCAAAGCACTAGATAAGTACCGCCCATAGCAAGACTCAAGGCGTCCCCCAAACACAGTAGCACCCAAGGCTTTCTGGCGTCACCCAAGGCTCCTACCCAGCCTCCTGGCGTAGCTCAAGGAACCTGCCCAACCTCTGGCGCCTCCCAAACGCCTGCCCAGCCTCCTAGCGTCGCCCAAGGTGCCCTACCAACTTCTTGGCATCGCCTAAGACGCCTGCCTACCTCCAAGTGGTGCCCACAGCAGCCTCCATCGTTGACCAAAGCAAAAAAAAAAAAAAAGGACAAGGGAGGCAACGCCCAAGGGAAAAAAAACAAGAGGGGGACAAGGGAGGGCCTGTGCCTAAGAAAAAAGAAAGAAAAAAAAGAAAAAGAGAAGGAGGCAGTGCCCAAGAAGAAAGAAAAAAAAAGAAAAGAGATGGGGGGGGGGGGACTAGTGCCTAAAAAGAAAGGAAAGAAAAAAAAAAAAAAAAGAGGAGGCCAACGCCTAAGAAAAAAAAAATTTTAGTAGAGTCCCCGAAGATGAAAAAGTACCATGAGAGCAAGAAAACACCTACTCAAGTGAAGAAGAAGTACATGCCGTTAATCCCTTTCTCTCGCAAAAAGTCAGAGGCTTGGTGCATGGGGGACAAATGATGAGTCCGAAATTAACTAGGTTAGGCCTAATTAATCAAGAAAGACTCATATCACCTCGGAGCCCAAGTCGAGGGAAGCCAAAGTCAAGGAGGAGTCTAAGGGGATCGTTCCTTCTTTTGTCCCCTGTTCTTTCTCCTGTGCAACCTCGTGGTGTCTTTCGCCTTCTTGACTCTATCACTCCAATTCAAGTTCAGCATCCACCAACTCTAGTTCAAGCCTAGAATCCTCCTCCGACTGAATAGAAGCATAAGGGAGAGAAAATTGGGATACACACGAAGATCTAATCTTATCTTGATTGAACTTACCAAAATAGTGGAAGCTCTCTCCCTCACGTCACCCGCCTCACTAAACTTATATAATGTTAGCCCTCTCCACATAGAAGACATGACTTTAAGACCCCTACACCCATCACTTCTCTTTCTCTCTCTCTCTCTCCCCCCCTAAAAGCATTGTAAAACTCTCGGAGCTACTCTCTAAGTGACATTATTCATCGATAAAGATCTTGAACTACCACTACCATTCCCGAGAGCAGAGTAGGTCACGCGGACCGAACCACTATAAATCTTGGTGTTGATTCCCTTATTTACTATTTTGTCATTGATTGTCTATTTACTGCTTATTAATTGTGTCTCTCGATATACTCGACTGTTGATTTTACTCAATATCAATTTGTGCATCAGCACTTTGTGCTCAGTAATACATCTAATTTTATAAAATACAAGATAATAGTTTTTTTACAGTAACATCAACTTTCGAATGATTTTAGTAAAAACACGATTTACAAATTGAAAATTTACAAAATGACGAGTAGTAACACACAATCGACAGTTGAATTACAATACTCAATACCAATTGTGAATATCAAGATATCAAAATTCTGAACTCCATTTTCGGTTCACGGACAACAACATGAACTTTTTTCACAATAATACAACCAAGGAATATTCGATTGTCTTGTGCAAAAAAAAAATAAACAAAATCAAAATCTATAACACTTTAATTTAGTAATGATGTATAAGTTCTTTTAAATCTTGGTTACAAGGTTAATGCACACTTTGTCATAATTAAATCTCTAAATGTTATTACTTTTTTACCATGTTATTATTTTTTTGTGAGCATGTTACTATTTTTTTAGTGACCATGTTACTGTCGTTGTTGAGTATGTTACTATTGTTATTTTTTAAATATTAATATTTTGTCGATGGAGTCCAAAGTAAACTAGAATAGTAAATTAAAATTATATTTTATGGAATGTAATGAGTTTGAAATTTGAATATGAATGGTTTTTGATAAATGTCAATTTCTTGTTTTTTGGATAAGGAAACATAGTAACTTAGAAGATTGTAACTGGATTTGAAGGCAATTATGAAGGAGATGTATATGCTGGTTATTGTATCAATAAATGTCATTTATAATAGGGAAGGGTTACAATAGTAAAATTGATAAAAAAACGGACTTAAAATCAAATAAATTTCTTTAACGGACTTATCTCCAAATAAGTCCATATATAGGGACTGACCTCCAAATTTTCTAACTTAAAATGACTTGAGTCCGTTAAGAAAACTTATTTGAAGGTAAGTTCGTTTTTAACTTTATTAGTAAGGTGTTAAGTCCACTTTTTTTTTTAATATCAAAAATACTCTTAACAGTATTAGTTTAGTTAGTTATGAAAAATTGAAGAAATTATCTACAAAAAGCTATTTATGGAAGTCAATGATCGAATATAGGAATACTTGATATGGAAGCCAATAATCAGCTTTTGAGACTTGAGGTTAATTTAAAAGTGATGAATGTTAAAGTTTAAGTACGAGCTCGAGATTTTGAAAAGTAACATGGACAGTGCACGTCTTCATAAGGCAAGAAGTATTATTTGACCAAAAGTCTATTGGTATGTACTTTATGTTAGCATAGTAACATTAGTTTAATAACATCAATTTCAAAGCATAATTTACTAAGTTATATCACTATTTTTTCTTATGTTACTATTTTTTATTAAGCATGTTATTACCTTTTCAGTGTTACTTTTTTGGATACTAAATAAATAGAGGCTTTTTCCTCTAGTTATGAGTTTAAATGCTACTATTTATTTTTTCAATTTTGTTTAATGGTTTATATTACTATTATTTTTGTTGAGCATATTACTGTTTTTGTTAAGTATGTTACTATTTTTGTTGAATACATTATTATTGTTATTTTTTTAAAAATATAATATTGAATGTTACTATTTGTTTATGTTTAAATATTACTATTTTTTTTGTGTTTAAATGTTATTATTTTTTGTTTTTAAATGATACCTTTTTTTGTATTTGATATATATATATATACTAACAATTGCCCGTGCCTGAAGATACGGTATTACTCGTAAATTAGTTACAAATATTTGCCCATACATAAACGTAAAACAAAATACAACATTGTAATCAATGACGAAAAAATGTGTCTGCTAATATTTTTTATAACATCAACCTACATGTATAAACATATATTTTCACATTAAATTGTTACGCCACGAACATTATATTATAACTATTGAAACATAATAATTCAAACATTTGAAAAAATATATCAGTTGACAATATTCAATGTTCTGTTTTTGATTCAAAATCCACTATTTCTACATTCGTAATCAACTTTATCTAAATAATAACATAATTCATAACTAATAGAATGAAAACTAAAACAATACACCAACAAATAAACTAAGTCTGCAGATGTTGTCAAATGAACAAATATAACTATCAGAAATTCAACCAACTTCTAAAAGATACGACCTGAAAAAAAAAAAAAGATCATAGTTAGGTGTTTATTCATTCTCTAAAATCATACATTTTTTTCTTTTATCCACATTCAAATAATAAAAACATAGAAAAATAATGTTTACCTAAAAAATATTGCTTCATCTGTTTAGGTCTTATTCATAGTAGGTTCAGTTGAGCCTCCAAATTTTCTAACGCTCGTGAACGGAGTATATCATCTTCGATATCTGTCAATGTCTTCTCTAATTCTATCATATCTATGAACCATTCTCAAACTTTTTATTGATTATGTCAGTTAGCCATGTAGATAGAAGCGTGTTAACAACAACATATAACAAAATTGGATTCGGCATAAAACCTTCTTGTTGCAGTTTATAAAATAATTCTTCTTTCTTTTTTATATGATCTAGAACATTCATACCTGGACCCATTTTTTCTTGCTCAAATTGTATCCATAGTGGATAGATATCACGTTCTGCTTCCACCAATAATTGTACAAACTGTACTACATTGGTTGGTTTGTCGTCTAGAAAAAAAAATTTCATTGTAGAAATCCAAGTTGTGGGAAAGGTCTCTGTTATTTTATGCATAATATAATTATTACTTATATTTTTCCCTGCCATTTATAACATACGACCTAATTCAACATTTTTCATCCCAAACTTGGAGATTAGGGTTCCATCTTTAAACAATTCATTTTCAAATTTTTCTTGTATGTTTGATAGAGTCACTTGCGTACTACGACGTACAAAGATTAGAGAAGTCGTTCTATTATATCTGTACATAATATAAAAGATATAAATTAAAATTGTAATAATCAAATTAGTAACGGAGTAATAAACATTACAACAAATAAAATAATATTTTTTACCCATGTGATTTAATAAAAATAATAACACACCAACAGAAAAAATTAGAATAATTGTATCTGCATAAGCTGTAACTGCTATCATTCTTTACTGTGTGATGATGATTTGTGCCTTTGTGTGCTTTGAATGTTTAAATTGGTCTAAAGTTCTTTTCCTTTTTTTAAGATATACGTAATTCGTGTGATTATTTTCATGCCTAGATATTGTACATTTCTGAATATGGTATTATTGAGTTAGTTTTTGATATTGTATTTTTTTTTCTATATTTGAGATGATGTCTTTTTTAGGCAATGAATTTTGGATCTTGAGCTATTAGGCAACAAAAAAATTGAGAAATAAATTAGGCAATGAATTTCGAAGAGAGAGGGAGAGACCGAAGATATTAGAAAAATTAGGTTGGGTAGTTAATGAAACTTAAAATTTTAGACAATCAATTTCGGAAAGTAAATTTTTTAATTGATTACAGTAAATGTGGTACGTCGGATCGAAATGATCTGAGACATCAATAGTTAGAGTCAATTTAGAATAACGTCATCTGTTGGATGATGCCTTTTTTGATGACGAAAAGATTTGAACTACTCTTTGTCTCTAAAATTCAAATTTGTTCTACTTTATTATATAAATATATATCTATATAATAAAATAGCAGTGTGTTTGAATTCTATCATAGTCATATTTTTTTCCTTAAAATCATCATCAATCACTTACCTCACCTAAGATTCAAACGTCAAATCACATCACTCATTTTTATCACATATTTAATTATTTATATATTTATTCTCTAAAAATATCACACTACTCATTTTTATCATATATTTTATCATTTAATATTTAATTAATTTGTAGGTAATATATTTTGAAAAAATGTAATATAATGAGATCAATTTTTTGGACACTCAAATTTTAAATTTTATCGTGTCTGAAGGCACGAGTTATGACTAATATATATATATATAGAGATATAATAATAAACTAAAATTTAATATTAGTCAAACTCCTAAAATTTAAGAGTTTTTAATTTTTAGTTGTACTTTACTTCTAAATGGAAGAGATAATCTGGGTAAAATTGACAAAAAATAGACGTCATAACAAATAATTTTTTTTGGCAGACTTAAGTCTAAATAAGTCTATAGGAACCCATTTCCAAATTTCTCTTAAATATCATTATTTTACTGGTTTATAAGTGGCTCATGATCCTATGCTTATCTACACTTCTTTCTTTGTGTCCTTTTCAAAAAAATGAAAAAGAAAAAAAAGGCAGACATGGGATTTTTTGGGATTTTTATAGCTCAATTTATTCCATTAAAAAGTACTTTCACAGCTAAAAGCCAGGAGAAAACAGACTCATAGAAAGGCAATAATATTGCATTGGGAAAGCTTTAAGATTCCATCTAGCTATTTTGCTTTTAAGCTTCTGTAAATGTAGTTCTCTTTTCTTTACACTCTTTATCAATCATCACTCATAAACTAGTGCCTCTAGTGCCTAGCACAGCCTTTAAAAAGACCTTGAAGATGATAGTAGTAAAATGTGAATAAGTAATGAGTACAGCCATGGTAGAGTTGTTTTGTTGCAGATTTTGAAAGCCCTGTCTATCAATCAAGCATATTATGGGCCAACCAAGAAAGAAAGAAAAAAAAAAAAGATATATTCTTTCCTTTGCAGAAAAAGTCGATGCCTTAAAATGTTGCACTTGTATGGTCATAGAAAGACTGAAAAAAAAGAGAAAATAGAAGTTAAAGGGTATTGGTTATATTCATCATTCCATATCCTCAAATAGTATTTGCGTCCGCATCTATTGCCACCAAATGTAGTGAGTCACACTACTGTAGTTCTGTTCTTTTTCCAAAGACTTTTTGACAGCAAGAAGAGAAAAAGAGAAAGGTGAAAGTGTCCGGAAACTACGGTGAAGACGGTTGTAGAGGAGTAATGCAACACCATTAGCTCCATGCACCATTGCAAAGAAGCTGCCTCGTTAGGAATCTTCTTGCGTAAAAATCGGCGTCTATATTGTTTTTTTGACAGTCAAACTCGGTGGTCCAATCTTTGATACTCATTTCCTCGCTGGGTCAACGCGCTCCTGTAAATCAAACCCAGCCGGCTACCCACGCGCGTTTCGGCTTCATTCTTGCCTTTCCTTAGCGTAATTTCAATTAACCAACCAATCATCCACATTAAAAGACAAAATATTCATTATAATAGTTAGGTCACATTACTGTTGTCACTTACTATAACCATTTATTTAATTATAAATATATAAATAGATAAGTTGAACTATACTTTTATTCATGAGACTATTGCTATCTCAGATATAGGATACTTATATGAAAAAAAAATTAGAATTTACTTACTAATTTATTAATTTATTAGTATTTACCCATGCCTGAAAATACTGTGCAATAAAAAAAATTAACTATTAAAAAAAAAAAAACTTTAGCAAGAAAAAAAATGATACACATAATAATAATAAATAAGTGTATAAAACTGATGAATATATAAAAAAAATGGAAAAAATTTCTCTCAAAACATAACTCAAAAAATTTGAATACATTTATACACAATATACATATTTTATCATCTTACCCTTAAAAAGCTATTAATTCATTCCTCATTGACACGATATTCATTTCCATTTTTTGCCAACTACAATTAATGAAACATAAAACTACCACTTTTATTGGGTTTGAAAGATAAAATCAATCGAGCAAAATTAGAATTTGCAATGTAAATTATGCTTTTTGATAGTTAATAAGCAAAATGAAAGACATTTATTTCCCTACAATGAGGTCAATCCCCTAATACTAACCATCAAAATACTCTTTGTATTTCCATTTTCACATTGAAAACTATGATTCTAGATATCAACTTTGTTCTTTTTTGTAATTCCATCCTAATTCGCTAAAACCTTCGACGAAGTGCACAGTTACAAATAATGCATATAAAAATTATGCACTTATATACACAGAGAGAAGCGAAAACAAATGCGAATTTTTCTCTACGACAAACATAAATTTTTCTCACATGACCTAATCTAATTTAAACCAACAAATTAAAATTTTTTTCACTGATCAACACTGTAAGAATATCAAAGAAGTTAAACATCCATGTAGATCACGACAACCACAACCAAATGGGATCAAATTTAACTGAAGCTATAATGCCTCCAGGTTGCAGATTACCCATGCTTGAACATGTAATGCCTCCAAGTTTCCATAGAACTCAGAAATAAAATTAGAGTAGCAACAACTTGAGGAGCAACAACTTTAAACCATTGCATCTAAATTTTTTTCCAAACAACAGGTGAGTACCCCAAAATTAATCCTCAACAATTAGCTTTACCATAAAACCATCTTCAATCCATTAATTAAACCATCTTCAAATGACATTCTGGTAAATTTGGAGTTGCGGCCACTTGCATGATTTTTTTTTAGAAGACCTTTCATCCCTCCATCCACACTGTCTTCCCCTAAGTTTTGATAAAATCTCTTGATATCAAAACATTCCCATCATGTCAAACATAGTTGCAAAAACTACTTCACCAACTTTCACTATCTTTCCCTCCATTTTAACAGAAACTTCACCATGTCCCTGGCATTTTTCTCTCTCAATAAAGCTTGAGACTATTGCTTTGCCACTGAAAAGCTCTGTTCATCACATTACACGTAGACGCTTCCATGCATCGTTGCACTCCAAAGCCCACATTGGCTGAGTAATAAATGGTTGAGTTTTGGACTTTTGGCTGGTTCAACACAAGGAATATATCACGCATACAAGTTATGATCATGAGTCTTAAGGATTTTAACAGCAGCAGCTGTGATGATCCAATGACTAGGGTCTGAGTTGCCTACATTTCATTGAAACCCACAAATTAACCTTATAGACATGGAAACCCACAAATAACCATAACATTCAATTTGATAACAATAAAATCATTCAATCAAAACCCTAACATTCAATTTGAAATTAACACCCCTAATTAACACTCAATTGATACCCAATTAAAATTAACACCCAAATTGAAAACAATTTGAAAGCCTTAACTTTCAATTAGCTACAAAAATGTGAATGAATGTGGTTGTGATGTGTGCTGCATTGAATGTATTATTCTGTGCAGGTGTGTGTGTGTGTGTGAATGTGGTCGCGGAGTTGTATTTATTATGTTGGCGTGTGTGTGTGTGTTTACAACTTTGTGTGTGTATGCGACTTCGTGTGTTCTACGTGTATGTGTGTGTGTGTGTGCGGGTGGAGAAAGATGAAGGCAGAGAGAGCGAGACAGTTGGAGAGAGAGGAGATTACCTAGAGGAACAAATCCATGACAATTGCTTCTTCAAATTTCGGTGGAGGTTATTCATTGTTTTCTGCTTCTTCAAATCACGGTGGTGGGTAAATCCATGGCAGAGAAGAGGGAGAGAGGTAAGAGAGAAAAAAGAGGCACGTCGGTGGGAGTGGAGAGGTAGCTGGTCAGCCAGAGAGAGGAGAGAGAGAGAGAGAGAGAGAGAGAGAGAGAGAGAATAGGCTTGAAAAGAGAGGTGTAAGAGAGAGTCACGTAAGAGAGACTTGGGCGGGAATTTTTTTCTTAGAGACTAATGCCAACAATCGTATCAGATTTAAATAAATTTAAAAACGATTTTAATTGTAAAAAATAAAAATTATTTTATTTTTTTTAAAATTTAAATTATCTTATACTTTATTATATAGATTATTGGGTTGAATAGTTATACCATGCGATAATACTAATTCATTGTTTGCCCAATGGATTGCCAAAAACAATACTAAGTTCAATTGATAATATAAAATACCATTTGCAAATTTTATTTTACTCCTACCAGTTCAAATAATAAATTAATATATTTATTATACCTATTGAATAAATAAATTATTAAAAATTCAACTAAATAAGATCCAAACTTGTTAAAAGTGAAACAATCTTATCCACAGTACAGTGTATATATATAAAACAATCAACGTTTTAGGAAGATGACTTTAAAAATCTTTTCCCGTACATTTTTTAAATTTTTAAGAATTTTGAATTATTATTCTTTGAAGTCAAAAAAAAACTTTCTTATTATTCAATCATATCTATCAAATATCTCCAAAATAATAACATAAATAATTACCCATAAACTCTATCTAATCACAACTTATTTTAAATTTTCTTAAACATTAAATTTTATAATTCAATAGTTTTTATAATATTTTTATTAACTTATAAAATAATAAATAAAAGAGTAAAAAATAAAAGACAAGTTTGGAAAGAGAAGGATAAACTGTGCATGGTAGAATGCTCGATGTTAATAAAACATGTACATGATTGTCTATAATTATAAATAAAATAATAAAATTAACACGATATCATCAAGACCAGACGACCATGACACAAAATGACTGATTGATACCTTTTTTAGATCGGGGTGTTAAAGTTTATTTCTGTTCTTTCTGAGAAATACCTCATGTCCCTAAAGGGAATTTTCTACTAATTTGTTAATTACCAAAATTTACCGCCACGTGGCAACCCACAGGTTAATATGCGCTCCTCGGTTACGCGTGGCCCACACGCTGATAAAAACAGCCGCTCCTTCGCCGTTAGCACATCCGTCATCACGCGTGTTTAAAGTCCTCCACCTCGGTTCCCATTGCCCATCTCTCTCTCTCAATCACACACACGCTAACTTGCCTTCTCTCTCTCTCTCTCTCTCTCTCTCTCTCTCTCAAGTGTCTACACACCCACGAGTCTATCATATCCGGTGGGTTACTGCTTCTGTAATTGATCAGATCTGCCACATACGGGTTCGCTGTGAGGATGTCAACGACGACGACAACAACGATGCCGTTTTGGTGTTACCGATGCACTCGCTTCGTTCGTGTCCAAGACGACGCCGTCTGTCCGTTCTGCGATAGCGGATTCATCGAAGCAGTGGACCCCGCCTCCTCGCCTGACTCTCGTCGCCCATTCCCCATTTCAGATTCCGACCGAACACCAAATATAGGGATTCGCCGTAGCCGCAGACACAACGGTGAAAGATCTCCATTCAATCCGGTCATAGTCCTCCGTGGCCCACCCGAAACCACCGGCGACGAAGGCGGAGGAAGTAACACAGAAAGAAATCTCGAATTGTACTACGATGACGGTGCCGGTTCGGGCCTTCGACCTTTGCCATCGACGATATCAGAGTTTTTGATGGTTTCGGGCTTTGATCGATTGCTCGACCAATTAGCGCAGATAGAAGTGAACGGTTTCGGCCGATCTGAACAGCCTCCGGCGTCGAAAACAGCGATAGAATCAATGCCAACGATCGAAATCGTGGCCAAACATGTATATTCCGAGTCTCACTGTGCAGTCTGTAAAGAAGCGTTTGTTCTAGGATCCGAGGCTCGTGAAATGCCCTGTAAGCATATTTACCACTCCGACTGTATTCTACCATGGCTTTCGATTCGCAATTCGTGTCCCGTTTGTCGACATGAATTGCCCACTGAGGCCACTAATGGGTCTGAATTTGATACTAATCGAGATGGGTCCAGAGAGCAGAGTGAAGAAGAGGCGGTGGGGTTGACGATATGGAGATTACCAGGAGGGGGTTTTGCAGTTGGTAGGTTTTCTGGGCGAATGAGTGCTGGGGATAGAGAGTTGCCCGTGGTATATACAGAAATGGATGGTGGGTTCAACAATGGAGGTGGTGCTCCGAGGAGGATCATGTGGGGGTCGAGGAGGAGTAGAGGAAGACGTGGTGGTGGTGGTGGGTTTGGTAGGGTTTTCGGTAATCTATTCTCAGTTTTTAGGAGATTTAGGTCGTCTTCTTCATCGCGTTCTGGTATTTCGGAGTCTCGGTCTTCGATTACTAGAAGCCGGAGCCATTCTGGTTCGATTTTCAGTAGGTATCTTAGGAGGAGTGGGAGAGCTTGGGTTTTGGATGATCAAAATGGAACGGCTAGATGGTAATTTCCGATAGGAATATGAGCAATGTTATGAGATCTAATTGGGAGGACCTGACCAACTACCGCTATAAAAATTACAATCCCGAATTACATCCTCAAATAGCATTTTTCGACCAATACAAGATGAAGCTCTGATTTTGGATGGAATTTTGTGCTGCTGATGGCATTTCCGTTGGCATAAGAGGAAATTATTGCAGAAAGCAGAGATCTTTTCTTGTAAATAACAAGCCATGAATGAAGAACTGGCTAGATACTAGATTTAGTTATTAATCAAAAATGCTTCTTCTTTCACTTGGGAAAATTCATTGGGTTTGCTGCAACTTGGTTCTTAAGAGGGGTAAAGAGTTCAGAGCCAGCATTGGGAACTTGAGATGATTGTCAAAAGAAGCAAGCTTTGATTACTAAATGTAATTGCTGTAGCATGTACTAATTACTTGTAGTAGGTCCATAAATTGTTTAGCATATTTTTGTACTTGTATTCGTTCTATGGAGCTTGTTTGATGTGTCTCCTCGTTGCTTTGGTAATGGAACCTGAGAAATTCTATTGAACTTGGTAGAGGCAATCACTCAGATAGGGGTAGACAGCGGAAACAGAGCTCCAATCATTGGCCTCTGCCACTGTTGTGGTTTACAATTTTGGTTCCAGCGAACTGTGTAAAATAGGCAATATGAAGGAATTGCAGATCTTCTGATATAAGGACCAATCACTTCTCTTTCAAGTGTTTGATAATTTTTGGGTGGTGAACAATATGTGATTCACTTGTCATTGACATTTCGATAGTTTTCTTTTCGTTTTTTTTTTGGGGGGTGGGGGGACGATATTTGATCCACTTTTTACTTTTTGTAAATACTGCCATCTAAAACAAGCCGAAAGGAGAAAAATGTTTTGAAACTTAGTTTGAGTCAAGAGCAAGGATTCCAGAAAATAAAATTCATGCTAATTGGACATTGGGGGAAGAATGGGCCTTTCCAGCGTCCAGTGTTACTGATGGTTTTTCTTTTGGTTTCCATTCAATCCCCGGCAGTGTCCGCACATAATCTTTGGTCTAAGAGGAGAGATACTTCTGCATTTCCCCCAGTCCAATGATGAGAACTGAATTTTTCAGACCACAAGCCCTTGTGGCCTACAGGTACTCATGCCATGCCATGCCATCCTTGATTGAGATGGGGCAGGGTTGAAGCCCCATTAGCTTCTTTCTTGCAGTACTCTTCAGGCTATTATCAACTTGATTCCTAGTTTGTGTTGCAAAAATGGGTTGGCTGGGTTCTATGTAGCTGTGAATAGTTTCATTTCTAGGCCATCTCAATGGACCTTGCCTGTGGTGTTTTTAACAACGTTGGCATCAACTATCTTATAGCCAAAAAGCTTCAAATCAAAAGCTTAATTTTATTTTCATGCTCCATTTTGGGTATGAATTATAGCAGTTGTTATGATCTGGATAGACTGAATTACATAAATGCTTTAGAGGTTTGAGGTTTCTCTCAATTCATGATTTATTTTGAATTGTTGTTTTGCACGAGATCACAAATAAACAACAAAATGAAATTGAAAATAACCGAACACATGAGACTGCATGGTATGGCTTGAAAACGTACACAGGGAAGTACAGTAGCAAACGGGGACGGAGCTATTAGTTGGCTGAAGCCCTGAGTGAAATTTTTTTTTTTTTTATCACTTTCATAGCAGCCCACTAAACAATTTTTTCATTAGCCCAATTTTCCAACTAACCCAACACCAAAAGCAACGGCTACCTGCAAATTCTCCAAAATCGGTCTCTTCTTTCTCTCAGACGGTAGAAGGATCTCTTCTCTCAGTCACTTCCCCCAAAATCATGCCGAATACATGCTGACAGTATCTTCTCTCTTAGGCGGTCAGCACTTTCCCCAAAATCATGTCAGTCTCTTCTCTCTCAGGTTGTCACTTCAACGCAAACACCCTCCCCCATCCTTCTTCTGTGCAAACACCATCCTCTCTCTCTCTCGCGCGCGCCCAACCCCAACAGATATGATTCATCACGTCCACTTCCTCTCCCCCTCTTTGTTTAGTTTTGCTCTTCATTTTCGTATGTCTGTCTCTCTGTCTCTATTTGTTTGGTTTTGCTCTTCGTTAAAATGCCCACAAGCTGTTTGATCAAATGCTAGGTTGAACCTGAACTTAGGTTATTAATTTAAGATGAACTTAGGTCATAAATCATTCGAATTTAGTATCAGAGACGATGCTAATTTGCAGGTTCTGATTGGAATGTAGTTCTTCCCAAGAAGAGAATTTGCAAGCTTTGAGCAGTCAAACTAAATCAATTTTCAATTCAGCGTAAAAAGAAGAACAGACCATTGTTTCTTGTAAATCAGATGTTACCGTATTTTCCAATGATATAAAATTGACAGAGCAACAAAAATGTTTCATAAACATTCAAATTTGCAAGCTTTAATAATAGCCGCACAGTAGTAAAGAATGATATATTTTGTATAAACAAGTCCTGTTGATATTCAAACAGCTCAGTTGCAAGACCAAAACAGTTGCAAGACCAGATAACAAAACAATTATTTTTCTGTATTTTGTACAATTTACTGTTCACACTATTAAAACAGTTACTGTTCACTTAACAGTTTCTGTTTTTGCTTCTTGGAATTTTGGATTTCATTCAATAAAATTTACTCTTTTCCTAAAAATAAAAAATATTTATGAGTTTATATTTGTATTTTGTTAGTCGTATGAATGCTTAACTTAACCCGAGATAAACAAAAATCTTAGAAAGATCCCTACAAAAACTGCTACTTTCATCTAATTACATGACCCAATTTATTGGTCAAATCTACGTTGTTGTTAGATTAGCAACGGATTCTAAAATCAGAAAGGGTTTGTTGTCAATCCAATAATACCAATAAGTGTAGGTTAAAATTAAGTTAGTTGATTAAATTAAAATATGAGTTCCTTTAAAGGACAGCTAGTTGTTTGTTGGAGTTTCTATTGACACCAGTGATTAAGTTATGGGCAATAATAAGAAGCTTGGACTAACCTTCCATCCACCAGAAAAAAACAAAGGTACGAGATTGGAGAGGAAGATAGCTCAAACCACAAATTCCTTTGTAGCCTGCTTAGGAAGTTAGAACCAGAAATAGGTGGTTTAAGTTGGTGGATCAAGCACTTTGCTGTTGTACAAGTGAAAAAAATTCGGCTCACATCTCACAATCTTGCTTTAATGGATTTCCCCGGTCTGACATACTATTTTCGGGATTATATGGATAAAATTGGCAAATTTATTGTACAAATGATGATTATGTTTTTTTAGAAGAAACTGACATTCAAATTATGACTCTTGTATCCATCAAGTTCTTGAACATTTTGTTTGTGTCAATTAAATCTCTAAATTTTTTAATTGTATCAATTGAGCCCGTTGTTGATCTCTTTTAGATTTCCTAATGGAAAGTGACAAAGTATGTCGTTCACGCGATACAAATGAGTTGGAGTAAACTATATATATATGACTCTCAAACTATGACTTTTTGTGTTAATTAAATCCTTAGCTTTTTTTTTTTGGATGTCAATTCAACCGTCCAATTCTCTAATTGCATCAATTAAGTCTTTCTATTTTTTTTGTCATATAGTCACGTGAGTGGAACGCTTTAATGGAGGCAGACAAAATGATTCAATTGACACAATTAAAAAGTTCAGGAGTTCAATTGACCAAAAAAAATTTAGGAACTTAATTGATACAATGATTATAATTTGATGATCATATGTGTAATTTACTCTATTTAACACAATTTGTCAACCGAAATGAAATGGATTCAAAATTATTGAATATGAGATTAATTTTAATGTGTTTAAATCATAATCGAGATAAAAAATATGAATTCAACTATCACAATTAAAAAAATATATGAATTTAGTTATAATCAATCAACAATAATACAAGTATGAATTAAATAAATTTAGACACGATAAACCTCACATGATACCCCCCCCTTATTACAAGGACAACTTTAAAACAGCTTCCTTTCTTCCCTCTAATCTCATTTGTCATTTCAGTCTACCATCTGTGTATACTTTCTCATGCAGGCGACAGCCATTTAGATTTGCTTCGAGTATCCCATAAACAGTTTAATGCTACGTTCAGTATGATAAAAAAAAAAAAAAGGATGAAAAATTGAAAGGATAAAAAATTGGAGAGATAAATAAAATATCATGTTTGGTGATGAGGTCTCGGAAATTATGGCCCAAGTCCGGTTGTGGACAGGGAGTTGATGAGTTTTATTTAGGTGGTGAGAACTGAGAGATAGCCTAATCGGTAGGGAGAGGCACAGGAGTTAAGTGGTTCACCCCAGCCGATGGACTGAGGTTACATCCACTGCAATGGAGTCTCTTGCTCCTTGAGCCTATATATTGATTCTTTTCTGAAGTAAGTAGCATTACAGGCGTTGGGCCATTACAGGAAGTTATATTCTAACTCATGCATTCTTGGGTGTTAGAACGCCCTGGAGGGGTTTCGGCTCCTCTTATCTAGCTCCTGCTTATCTTTTGCTGGGGGACCTTCTATCCTTGCCCTGCAAGTAAAACCCTACTAGCCGACGTTACTGTATCCATTGTGCCTGGGTCGTTACGCACCACCACACCCCGCAGGTGGGTGTGACTGTCATAGGTTTTAGAAATGGTCCCCTTGTTCTTTTGGGACTCGTGGCGTGGTGGGATGCGTCTATGGTTAGGGTTTTGACTTCTCCCTCTCTGGCTATCTTTCGGCTAGGGTCGGGCCGCCGGTCCTTTTGGGCTTGGCCTCTTGATACGGGCTGGCTAGGTATGCTTCCCTTGGGCCAACAACCGAAGCAGAATGCTCTGGGTTCATTAGGCTCCATGGCCATGGCGGCCCATACTTAAAATTCTGTCCCATTTAGTTGCCCCCCAGCCTTTGGTCAAGATGATGACGTCATCTCTGACCTGGGGTTAGAAAATGCCGAATCCGACTCTATTTCTTTGTGTAGTGAAACTATCTGGTGATCGGGTCTGACCCGATTTTGGGCTGGGTCGGTGTCTGCTGGTTATGCCTGGTACACATGTCGCTAGTGGATGAGCCCGATGGGACGGTTCCTTTGTGTGTCCTGTCATCAGTCTTGCCATGGCTTAAATGTTGCGTATAAAGGGAAATCTTTTTTGCCTTTTCAAGTTTCGTGCCCTTTGAAATTCTCTCTCGTGTCTTCTTCCTTCCTTTTGATTTCTGAGGCGTCTTGTTCCAGGCCTCTTGGCGACTTAGAGCATCTTCATCTCCGGTTCTCTTCTGCTTCTAGCACTTCACTACGTACGTCTTCTCTTTCTTTTCTTTACTCCTTCGACCTGGATCCATTCAACCCTCCTTGGTGGGGCTTTGGGTTTCATTTCCTGATCTGGAGGTTTAGCTACTTTAGAGAACATTCTGACGACCTCTCCTCCCTATCGCGGTTTGTAGATCACCTTTCCATGTCAAGGGTACTATTCTTTAGAGCATGGTGTCTGAAACCTCTATTTTTGACAAATTGCGCCTTGCATTTGCTCTCTCTTCATTTTGGCTTACAATCTGAACTTTTGATGGGAAAATTTGTCGTTTCTTCTGAGTCGGAGTTTGTTGATGAGGAGACCGAGGGGGCCTCAATGACTTCTTCTAGCGGTCGTTCCTCTTCTGCTGACGATGAGGCTTTGGGGTCTGTCCCAGGAGTTTCATCTTCGGCACCTCCTGTAGATGCCGATCCTCTCTCCACTTTGCCTCCCGGTCCTCACGCTCAGCCAGGGAAGAGGGAGTCTAGGACTGCGCCACCCTCTATTCCTAAGAAGAGGACTCGACGTGTCCAGTCCGACCTGTCCTGCTGTGTGGAGGATACCCCTAGCTATCTTGATGAGGAAGACTTGGAGGATCTGAGGCGGGAGTATTGCATCCCTGATTTTTGTATCCTTGCAGTCCCCCAAGAAGCACGAAAAGGTGTAATTCCTCTATCCCGGGCTTGACCTACTTCTAGGAGTCCGCGTTTTGGGCCGACCTCTATTTTCCCGTTCATCCTTTCATTCATGATGTTCTTGCCTTTTTATAATGTTTGTCCAACTAGGCTCTCTCCTAATGGCTAGGGCCTTCTAATCGGTTTCCTTGTCCACTGGTTGAGAGTGGAAACAACTCCCCCCCTTCCATCCCAGAATTCGCCTCCCTATTCCAGCTTAAGTTTTCTCCTTCCTTGAGCTTTTTGTATTTCGCTAAGAGCGTAAAGGCGAAGACTCTGATTTTCGGGCTCCCCTCTTTTAACAAGGGGTGGAAACCTAAGTTATTCTTTGTTAGGGGGGACTCCTGGGAACTGTCTGGGGAGCCTGGTGACGTCCCTCGCATCCCCAGGACTTGGGGGATTTCGAGGAATATCAATAAGGACAATTAGATTGCTATGCTTTCTCTTTTATTCTACTTCTAATTTTCACATCTTACTTACTGTACCTTGTATTATAGATTTTCATCATATTCTAAAGGCAAAGGAGACTGCCCGAGTCGCCAAGGCTGAGGTCTTTGGGTTGCAATCCTTTTCCTATCTAGTGACTGACGAGAAACTTGCTAAGCACGAGCTTGGTCCACCGGTTGATCTTTTATCAGGGACAACATTTTCGCCTGCCCCACAGACTGAAACTATGGACCCCAACTTGATCATGTCAGTTTTCTTAGATTCTGAGCAATCGAGGAAGAGGAGGAAACTGGTAAAGGGGGTGCGACCACCCCCTAAGGTGGCATCGTTGTTTGGGTCCGATGTCGCTTCTCTAGGATAGGAATGCAAGGACCTTGCCTTCTTTGAGCCAGCCTCTTCGCCCTCGCTGTTCGTTGATCACCCCGAGAGTAAGACTCCTCCTAAAGTGCCTCCGACGGGACTGCCGGGGCTTCTGTGGCCTCATAAGTTCCTCGTCGGCCTCGGCCTGTCTCTCTGCGAGGCTATAAGGGGGAAAACGTCCCTTTCTCACCCAAGCCACAAAGGAGCAATTTTCTTTGTGACCCTGAGGCTGCTGTGGCTGCTTTGTCCGAGCTAATCTCTACATCGGATCCCAAGTCGGCCATGTAGGTTCCTTTTTAAAGGAAAAGTGCAGCGTGCCATCCAGAGCCTGAACGAGGTACTCTTCTCTTTTTTTTTTTTTTGAGTTTTCTTCAACCTCTAGGCGCTCTTAGTCGTTTACTACGCTCGCTGACCTTTTTGCTTTTCAGGTCCTCGCTTGCGTGAAGATGATGGATTTTCATCATGGGCAGGAGCTTGCAAAGGTCCAGGAGCCTCTTGACGCCATGACGGCCGCTAAGGACGCGGCCGAGGATAAAGTGAAAATTTTGTCAGCCAAGGCGGTCGAGATGAAAGGATGCTCGCTTCCAAAATTTTGCCAAGCTAAAGGGTTCTGAGCTGGCCGCTAGGGACGCCGACTTAAAGATCAAGGATGCTGAGCTGAAGCCAAGGCCTCCGAGCTGGCCACTAAGGAATTGAGTTTGCATCTTCGAGGGGTAGGGTCTTAGAATTCCTGAAGGAGGGTCATGTCCTTCGTGAATAGGTTTCTGAACTTCCAAGATCAGGCTTAGGAGGCGTACCCTGACCTTAACTTTGATTGCTTTGCTCCTCAGCTTGAAGGGTTGAAGCCTGTTGGGCCGACCAGTTTAGAGAAAGATGCTGCTACAGCTGAGAAAGGGTCTGATGCTGAGAAGGCTGCCGAGCAAACTGGGGATGTTGAAACGGTTGTTTGAGCTGCCTCTGTCATTGCTCCCCTATTCCTTTTTCCTTTTTTTTTTTATTTAACCTTTGAACTATGTATTCGTACTTTTAGAGCTATGGTTTGGGTTCCCTTTCTCCCTTTCATTTATGAATGAAATGTTCTCTAAATGGATTTTTTTTTTTTGGATCAAGCTATTGTAGAATCCCTTTATGTGGCCGAACTTGCCAAGCTTGCCACTTTTTGAAATACCTGTGTTGGGGGTTTTCAGGGGTTATTCTGCCTTTTCCCATTTCTTTTTATGTACTGTAGATTTGACAGTTTCGTTCATTTGAGAACGTGTGCCGTCACTGGGGCTAGTGGCCCCTCGATCGTGGTGCCTTAATGATTCCCATGATGCCACGTGTCCCTCCTCTTAAATGCAAGGGACGTGCATTAATTGCGCCTGGCGAAAATGATGAGTGTATGTTTGCCGAGTCTATAAATGGGCACTCAGGTGGCCGAAATCGCTTGCTTCGTCTTTCTGGTGCAGTTCTCTTTTTCTGGTATTTTAAGAGGAGACTCTTCTTCTACTGTCGCTATGGCCATGACTCTTTCTTCTCCACGCAGAGTTATGGAAGGACTCTTTCCTGATATTGAAACCAGCGTTATCGATGAAGACAAGACCCATTTTGTCGCCTTGCGCTTCAATTTCCCTTTTGGAGTGGTCGTACGCCACGCCAATATGTGTCTATTCCACTACTTGGTTAGAGACGAGACTTGCTTCTTTGAGGCCCTTTTCTTGTTAGGGCTTCGATTCCTGCTTCCCCCCTTTATTCGTGATGTCCTTCATTTTTTTAGTTTTTCTCCTGCGACACTTCTCCCCACAGCTTGGGCGGTCTTACTGGCTTTCGTGGCGGCGTAGGGGGTGCCTCAATCTAGGGCCACTGTGCCGGAGTTCCTCCAGTTTTTTTGCCCCGAGGAGGTGAGCCTTAGTAACCGTGTGTTGATGGAGTTAAGCCCTCGAGTCGACCTACGACGCTCTGTTGAGCTCCCGTTCCAAGTTCGGAGCCGCAATGTGCTTCATGCACTACTTGAGGTATACCTTGTCTTTCTCTTTACTCCCACTTTCCTGGCATCTTACACCTTCTCTTTGTTTTCAGTCTGTGACTCACGTCTGTGCACTCGGGAGGGAGATTCACATTTTGAGGAGCGACGTCCAGAGGAGGCCGATTGAGCTTCGGGAAGCTCGCCAACGGAGTACCGAGCTTCAGACCTGGGGCCTGAAGACCGAGGAAGAACTGGAGCGAGTTCTGGAGCAGCGAGCCCAGATCTTCAAACAACTGATTACCAGTACTTCTGTCGAAGTTTCCCTTAGGGAAGAGTTTGCTTGTTCGAAGGAAAGGTACGATACTCGGATCGAGGACCTGCTGAGCTCTTCCCTCGCCCGATCCCTGCTAGCAAACTAGCTGAAGGAATCACAGGCTATGATTGCTGAACTAAATAATTCCTTAGTTGCTAAGCACCAATTGGTCGAGGACCTGCAGAAGGAGATCGAGAGGGCTAGGTTGGAGGCAGCTTAGACATTTGTGGATGGGTTTTTCAATTTTGCTGACTAGGCGATTGAGTGGTTTCTAGGGCTGAATTTTGAATAGTTTCAGCCATGGTTTGATGTCCAGCCTGGTGATGGTGCTCCCGACGCTGCTCCTCCGTCTGGGTAGACTTGAAGTTCAGCCTCTTTGTCCCTTCGCTTTGTTGCTGTTGTTTCAACTCTTTTTCTTTGCAATACTTGTAAACACTTCTTTTTGTAGTGGGATTTCCTTTTCTATTTTTGGCGAAGCATTTCTTTTTCTTTTTAAACACTTGTAAATTCTTTTTCTTGTAATGAAGTTTCCCTTTCTCTCCGTGATGATGCGCTTTGTTGTTGTATCCCCTTGCCCCTGCTCCAAAGAGGCCTTGGCCTGTTTAGAGTAATGCTGCCTTCCGGGCTTCTACTTACTGTTGCTTTTTTTTTTTTTTTTGAAAATGGCTGCTGATGACTCTTTGTTTTCTGTGGCAGCATTCGATGTGGCCGACAATTTAAATGATCCTCGTAGGTTGTTCAATAACCTCTCCAAATCTTGTGCCCCATTTACTGCTATCCTTTCTTGTGGAATTTTGACAGTCCTTTTTGTGAGCTATATATTTCCAAGTATCTCGAGTTTCTTCACCCTATTGCTTTTAACAGTCTTCCTTCCCCGAATCAGTGGTTTTTTTGTATAACCTTCATCTTCTAAAGTCGATGGCTTCTTCTCCACTTTTCAAGCATCACGCTCGCCAATCTCTGAGTGGCGAGTGGTTTCTATTTTTCTTTTACCCTTTTTACTTACTACCACAGATGTCAACAACACGAGAAGTCAATATAACCTTCTTGAGAATCTGGTGGTTAGGGCCCCCACTCCAAATGAGCTTTGCAGCATGCCTTCGCCTTGTGAGATTACCTTCTTGAGGGTGCCTTTAAGTGTGGTCTCTGGTTACCCCTTCACCGGGATATCATTCGCCTTCTTTCCCACCATGACATATGTCCCTCTCGCCTTTTTCCTTTGGGCTGGGCTGCTTTATTTGACTTTTTTTATCTTCTAGTGGATGTAGGGCTTTGATACCTTTCCTACTATTTTCGAATTCTTTTACTTCTCTCTCTTTGATTTCCCTTCCTTTTTCAGCTCTCGACATTTCAAGTGGTATTTCCACCCGCCTTTGATTGCGGATATCCCCGATTCGCCTAACGGATGGACCTAACACTACTTCTTTGTCTCTGGGAATTCGTGGAAACCCTTTGCAAGGGAGGATCGTCATCTGTGGGTTCCTCATTCTTGGGCGAGCTTCCATGAGAGAGGTAAGTGTTCCGATGGTCTTTTGTTGGTTGACTTTCGTTGGTAAATGTCATTCTTGCCCTATTTTGAGTTGATATTGTTTATGCAGGCATTCCTGGGCTTACTCCGTTGGAGGCTTCCCATGTCAGCATGGTCGAGAAAGCTTCCCCTATTTCCTACTCAGCCCTCATCACCCCCACAAAACCTTATCCGTTTTGGGTTAAAGGGTAGCTCAACTCGGATCCAGCCAACACCCTCATTTCCTGTAGAGTTGGGTGATGCTGCCACGGCTTGGAGTACCGAGGTGGAGGCCCTGAAGAAAAAGCTGGCGGAGGTGGAGAGGGAGAGGGAGAGAGAGGGATAACTTGCTGAATAAGAATGCTCAGCTCAAGGAGGTGAATGTCCAGCTGGAGAGAGGGGAACACAAGCTGAAGAGGGTTGCTGCAGAGGGAGTTGGTGAGGGACTGCGAGCGAGGGGGCACGTGTTGGTGGGGGAAGTGTTTGATTGTAGCTTCTAAGTCCCAGCTAATGTGTTTCTTTAGTTGCTGCGAACTCTTTTGATTGTGAACTTTTTTTTTAAGAAATGGTTGCAAACTTACTTGTTGAATGAACTGGACCTTTTAGCCTTTCTTGTTAATCTTAAGAGTTCCCTTGGGCTAAAGAGCCCGGATTATTGAGCTTATGAGGCCTCTTAGGCTGAAGAGCCCGGATTCTCGAGCTTACGAGGTCTCTTGGGCTGAAGAGCCCGGATTATCGAGCTTACGAGGTCTCTTGGGCTGAAGAGCTTGAATTCTCGAGCTTACGAGGTCTCTTGGGCTGAAGAGCCCAGATTACCGAGCTTACGAGCTCTCTTGAGCTGAAGAGCCTGGATTCCTGAGCTTACAAGCTCTCTTGGGCTGAAGAGCCCGAATTCCAGAGCTTACGAGCTCTCTTGGGTTGAAGAGTCCGGATTATCGACCTTCTGAGGTCTCCTGGACTGAAGAGCCCGGATTTTCGAGCTTACGAGGTCTCTTGGGCTGAAGAGCCTGGATTACCGAGCTTACGATGTCTCTTGGGCTGAAGAGCTCGGATTTCTGAGCTTATGAGCTCTCTTAGGCTGAAGAGCCCAGATTATCGAGCTTACGAGCTCTCTTGAGCTGAAGAACCCAGATTCTTGAGCTTACAAGCTCTCTTGGGCTGAAGAGCTTGGATTCCGGAGCTTACGAGCTCTCTTGGGTTGAAGAGCCTGAATTATCGAGTTTACGAGCTCTCTTGGGCTAAAGAGCCCGGATTCTCGAGCTTACGAGCTCTCTTGGGCTAAAGAGCCCGGATTCTCGAGCTTACGAGCTCTCTTGGGCTGAAGAGCCTGGATTCCGTGTTTCCGCCAGCCGGATTCATCAGAGGTCTTTCCCTTCATGAGGAATTCTACAGAAAAAAATTTCATTGATTTTCACAAATGGGTTTTTTAAAATAGCTCTTCTTGTCATTACGATGGTTTCAGGGGGTGTTGCTGGTGGTAACGTTTCAGGTGATCCGCGTTCTATGAGTGTTGTAGGTCCCGCCCTTCCTCTATTTGTAACTCGTAATTTTTCAGGTCGGACAACCTTTTTTACAACGTAAGGCCCTTCCTAGTTGGGGCTGAGCTTGTCATGGGCTGGATCTTTCCTTCTCAGGAGTAACTTTTTTAATACCAAGTCGCCCGGTTTGAAACTTCTTCTTTTCACCCGCCTGTTGTAAAACCTAGCCGTGTTTCTCTGCTAGGAAAATATCCGCTGTAGTGCCTTGTCTCTCTTTTCGTTGAGGAGATCGAGGTTTACTAGCAGGGACCTCTCATTCTGTTCTAGGTTCAATAGCTGGGCTCGCACAGAGGGCACACCCACCTCGACTGGGGCCATCGCCTCGGGTCCCGTATGCCAAACTGAAAGGAGTCTCGCAGTCGTGGTACGTGCGGTTGTTCGATATGCCCATAGTACTGCTGGGAGGTGGTCCACCCATTGAGACTTAGAGGTCTCTAATCTGGTCTTGAGCGTCAGCTGATAGTCACCTCGGCTTGTCCATTGGACTGGGGGTGAGTAGGAGTCGAGAAGTAGTTCTTGATCCCCAGCTCGGCGTAGAAACTAATGAACACCGGATTATCAAACTGCCTCCCATTGTCTGAAACTAATGCCCTGGGGACTCTGAAACGGCAGATTATAGACTTCTAGACGAAATTCTTGACCTTTTGTGCCGTGATCTTGGCCAGAGGTTCGGCTTTAGCCCACTTTGTAAAATAATCTATTGCGATTACCATGAATTTGCATTGTCTGACCCCGACTGGTAAAGGGCCCAGGATGTCTAAATCCCATTATTGGAAGGGCCAAGGGCTGACCACAGGGGTTAATAACTTGGGCGGGCAGTGTGGCAAGTTATCATGCACTTGGCAGGCTTGGCATTTCTTTACTACCTCCTTGGCGTCTTTACTCACAGTCAACCAAAAGTAACCTTGTCGTAGGGCCTTGCTTGCTAGGGTCCTCACGCCAACATGGTTTTTCGCACATGCCTTCATGGATTTCTCTTAAAATGTAGTCTGTCTCTCTTCCTGTCACGCATTTCATTAATGGAAAGGAAAAACCCCTTTTGTAGAGATTATCTTGAATTATCATGAATCTTGCTACTCTGGCCCTCAGTTTTGATTCTTCTTTTGGATCGTCCGGCAGCACTCCATCTTGCAGAAATGATACAATGGGGTCCATCCATGAAGTTCCTTCTTCGACTGGCATGAATTGGTTTTCAACGGTTTGTTCTTCGTCGAACCGTACGCTGGGCTCAACGAGGACTTTGACGGGCACTCCCTGGCATGTCTCGGCCCGCGATGGTGGCTAGCTTGGCCAGGGCATCAGCTCGAGCATTGGCTTCTCGTGGTATTTGGACCAGCTCGGTCACCACGAATTTTCTCAGCAAACTGCGCCCTTTAGCCATGTAGAGTGCCATCTTCTCATCTATGACAGCGTATACCTCTTCGACCTGCTTGACTACCAGCTGCAAGTCGCTATGGATCACTATCCGCTACGCTTCCATTGATAAGGCAAGGTTTAGGTCGACGATGAGTGCCTCGTACTCAACTTCATTATTAGACGCTTGAAAGTCAAACCTCAGAGCATACTCCAGGTCGTATCCCTCAAGTGACGTCAAGATGAGACCCACTCTGTTACCCTGGGCATTTGATCCTTCGTCGACATACAATTTCCAGGTCAGAACGTTGGGGACACAGTCTAAACCTTCTTCATTTTCTTCCGAGAGGGAGGTGAACTCAGTGAAGAAATCTGCTAGGACTTGTCCCTTGATAACAGTCCTAGGCTTGAACTTGATGTTGAATTCACTTAGCTCCATTGCCCATTTCACCAGCCTTTCAGAGGCTTCTGGTTGTGGAGTACCTGTCTCATTGGTTGGTCTGTCGGGACTTTGATGGTATGAGCTTGAAAATATGGTCTGAGCCTCTGAGCTGCCACTAAAAGGGCTAAAACGAGCTTCTCCATCTTAGGGTACCTTTCCTCAGCTCCCTGGAGGGCTTTGCTATAGAAGTAAACTAGTTGTTATGCCTGATCCCAATCTTTTACTAATGTCGCGCTGACCGCGAAGTCGGACACAACCAGGTAGAGGGTGAGGACCTCTCCTTCTCGAGGACTCACCAACACCAGGGTGGAAGTCAAATAAGTCTTGAGGGCTTGGAAAGCCTCTTCGCATTTTTCGTCCCACTAAAAATCTGCCTTTAAAATCTTGAAGAAAGGTTGGCACTTATCGCTGGAACGTGATACAAATCGGTTGAGTGCCGCTATCTTCCCGGTCAGGCGTTGTATTTCTTGTGTGCTGGTTGGTGCTTTCATTTCAAGGATGGTCTTTATCTTCTTCGAGTTCCCCTCGATGCCTCGACTGTTGACTATGAAACACAAGAACTTCCCGTCCGACACCCCAAATGCACACTTCACTGGATTCAACTTCATCCTATACTATCGCATGATCACGAACGTCTCCCCGAGGTGTCGAACATGCGCCTCTGCTTTAAGCGACTTCACGAGCATGTCGTCAATATATATCTCCATAGTTGAGCCAAGCTTTTCTTGGAACATCCTGTTGACCAACCTTTGATAGGTGGCTCTGGCGTTCTTTAGTCCAAAATGCATAACTTGATAGCAGAAGGTCCCTTGCTCGGTAATGAACGGAGTTTTGTCTTGGTTGTTGGGGTCTATTCTGATCTGGTTATATCCTGAGAAAGCTTCCATAAAGCTGAGAAGCTCATGGCCAGCCATAGCATCGACTATTAAGTCTATTTGGGACAGCGAAAAGCTGTTCTTAGGGCATGCTCGATTTAGATCGGTGTAGTCAATGCAGAGTCGCCATTTACCATTTACCTTCTTTACAAGGACGACGTTGGCCAACCAGGTTGGATAGTCGACCTCCCTGATGGCCTTAGCTTGCAGCAGCTTTGCCACCTCCTCGTTGATGGCCTTTTGCCGTTCTGGCGCGAAGCTTCTTCTTTTTTGTCTCACGGTTTTGCAGTGAGGATCGACGCTGAGGTGGTGTACGATCACTGCGGGATCTATTCCTTCCATGTCCTCCTGCTTCCAAGCGAACGAGTCTACATGCTCTTTTAGAAGTGAAATAATCTTTTCTTTAATCACAGGGAGCAGCATGGAGCCTACGAAGACTACGTGTTCTGGATCCTTGCCTAACTGCATGGGCTCTAGCTGCTCAGTGGGAGTGGGTCTAGTTTCCAACTCGTCCCTCATATCTAAGTCTTCCAGTTGGACTGATTCCACCTCTTTTTGCTTCATCGACGCCACATAACATTCCCTGGCGAGGCGTTGGTCACCCTGGACCATGCCGACCCCGTTTTCAGTGGGAAATTTTATCACCAGGTGGTACGCTGAAGGTACTACCTTAATTGAGTTGAGAGATGGCTTACCCAACAGGACGTTGTAGGCAGAAGGCGTCTCGACGACAAACAAGTGTGTAGTGGTTATAACCTGGCAAGGTTGGTCTCATACTGTCAGGACGAGCTGAATAGCTCCGATCGACAGGACCTTTTCTCCTGAGAAAACCAAGAGGTGGGTTTTCACGGGTTCGAGCCTGGATCTTTTGATGCCAAACTGGTTGAAGGCCGTCAGGAAGATGATATCCACCGAGTTCCCGTTGTCCACGAGTATACAGTGTATGGTTTTGTTTGCAATGATCGCCTTTATGATCAGGGGGTCGTCATGCGGGTGTTGGCATCCTTCGAGATCTGTGTCGAAAAAAGTGATCTCCACGTCTTGGCGGGGTGCCTGAGTGACGATTTGGATCTCGAGGAAATCTCGCGATCGGGCTTTCCTGGCGTGCGTTTTTCGCGCTAAGTTGGATTCTCCGCCTCCTACGAGATGACTCGGATTTCGCCAAGAGCATGTTGGTGCTGCTAAGGTGCCGTCGCGGCGGCCCGGGCTTCTTGCCCTTAATTGTTTTGGGCTCTTCCTTCTCCTGCCACATACTGGCGCAAGTGACCCCTCTGTATCAAGTACTCTATTTCCTTCTGGAGTTGGATGCAGTCCTTGGTTTCATAGCCTGTGTCCTTGTGGAACTCATAGTACTTGGCGGGGGCTTGTCTGTTGGGGTCGAATTTCATCCGAGGTGGCCACTGAGTGAACCTTTCATTCTAGACTTCGTGAAGAACCTGAGCGATAGTAGTTATAAGGGGTGACAGCCGTGCTGGGGCAAACCGCGGCTGTAGGTCCTGTGGGGGCGGACCCAGGCAGTCTCAGACGTTGCTTCTCCTCTTCAGAGAAGGCTATCTTCTTCTCCTAAGCGAGCGGTCTCGTTTCGGGGATCGATTATGTTTCCCCTCTTTCCTAAGACTACAGTCCCTTTTCTTCTTACTTTCTTCGATCGGTGTTGGGCCTCCTTTCAAGCTGAGGGCTTCCTCTCGATTGATGTACTTCTCGGCTTTCGCCAGTACCTTAGCCGTGGTGGCTTGAAGATTCTTCGTTATCGAAAAGAGGAGGTCCTTGGATTGTAGCCCGAGCCCAGACATGAAAGCGGTTAGTGCGAACTTGTCATCCACATTTTCCAGCTTTAGGTACACCTGGTTGAAGCGCTGTACATAGCTTCAGAGGGACTCATTAGGCCCCTACTTGACACTCAGAAGATGGTAGGAAGGTTTTCTATACAGGTTGCTGAGGACGGTTGAAGGTTGCAGACGGTTGAACCAGGCTATTGCCGACCCTTTGAGGGTGATGGCAAATGCCCGGCAGTGTATCAGATGAAGATAACCTTGAAGTTCCATCTGGTTTTTGTAAGAGTTCAAGTGGTCGACTGGGTCTTTGGTTCTGTCGAATGCCTTTATTAACGGTGTTTGGAATTTCTGGGGGAAGGGGAAGTGGAGGACCTCGGGGAGTAAATGGCGACTCAGTCTGCTGGACTAGGGCCTCTATGGTATCAGGGGTCCTTCCTTTAACCACTTCTTTTATATTACCCAGCTCTTGTTGGAGCTTACAGAGTTTTTGCTCCAAATGATGGTCCATGGCATCTAGCAGGTGATAGGGCCTGTCTTCTTGGTAGGTGGGTCTGGCCCTACTGTGGGCCTCATTTTCATCGCATTCATCAGGGTGCCTCCTTTGGTGATTTTCCCCAGAGTGGCTCCGCTCGTGGAACTCGGTGACTCCGTTAGGTGGGGCATCCTGCTCGGCCTGGGGTGGAGAAGGTTATTGACGTGATGACGGGATCTGAGAGAGCCGATGTGTCTGTATCCACTCCATCAGCTCCTGGTTCTGCCTTATTAGTTGAACTGTGGTTCGACGATAAGCTTCCAGTTCGTTGGGAAGAGGGATGTTGGCCTCTGGAGGGTGATCCTCGACGTCTCTTTCTGGGATCGGGAAGTTCTCCGGTGGGTTCTGACGGACTTGGGGATTGGTTGGAGCTTTACTCATGTTCCGAGTAGAAACCGTCAAATAAACAAAAGATTAGAAAGGAAACGATGAAAACCGTTCCCACAGATGGAGCCAACTGATGAGGTCTCATAAATTATGGCCCAAGTTCGGTTGTGGACAGGGAGTTGATGAGTTTTATTTAGGTGGTGAGAACTTAGGGATAGCCTAATCGGTAGGGAGAGACATAGGAGTTAAGTGGTTCACCCCAGCCGGCGGACTGAGGTTACATCCACTGCAGTGGAGTCTCTTGCTCCTTGAGCCTGTATATTGATTCTTTTCTGAAGTAAATAGCATTACAAGCGCTAGGCCATTACAAGAAGTTATATTCTAACTCACGCATTCTTGGGTGTTAGAACGCCTCAGAGGGGTTCCCATCGGCTCCTCTTATCTGTTTACTGATTCTGTGGGGACCTTTTGTCCTTGTCCTACAAGTAAACCCTGCCAGCTAGTGTTATTGTACCCACTGTGCCTGGGTCGTTATGCACCACCACTCCCCATAGGTGGGTGTGATTATCATAGATTTCAGAGATGGTCCCCTTGTTCTTTTGAGACGCGTGGCGTGGTGGGATGCATCTATGGTTAGGGTTTGACTTCTCCCTCTTTGGCTATCTTTCGGCTAGGGCCGGGCCGCAAGTCCTTTTGGGTTTTGTCTCTTGATACGGGCTGACTAGGTATACTTCCCTTGGCCTAATAGGCGAAGCAGAATGCTTTGGGCTCTCTGGGCTCCATGGCCATGACGGCTCATACTTAAAATTCTATCCCAATCATTTGGTAAGCAAAAAAAATAGGAATGATGGATAAGTGAATGGATTAATTTTTTTCTTTTAACTCACAAAAATCAATCCCTCCAAAATCGAAAGGAAAGTGAATGAAAAAATAATTATTTATGTTTAGATATATCTTATTTGTCTATATATTATGTATACATTAATTTTATATAAAAATACAAAGATAAAATATGTATATATATATATATATATATATTAAAAAATAAAAAAAAAAAATAAAAATTTTAAATTAAAAAAATATTTTTTTCATCTTAACTAGGAGTGAAAAATTTCGATTCAACACAATGATACGACTCGAACTCAACACGAATTTTATGACATGAATTTGATTATAACTTAACATAAACTTAAAAATGATCTGACACGCGAACAAAAAATATAAAATAATCATAATTTTATTATTCAACATGAATTTGACACGACACGATATGACTCGATTGTCACCTTAATCTTAGCCGGCACAAAAATTTTTTTTTTAAAAATTAATAATTTTTATTTTCATCCATCCAACCAAATACAAAGGAAAAAAAATGTATCATTTATACTTTCCATCATTGAAAGATAAAAAATGTATCATTCCTACTTTACATCCTTGAAAATAGAAAGTATATTTCTTATATTTTTCATCCTTCCTACTTTTCATCCTTCCAACAAAAGAAAAATTAAAAAAACAAAGATAAGAACTGAAGTGAAAGACAAGCAGTGTATTGCAGGAAATAAGGGAGTAGATGTAGTAATAGTACCCTACAAGGAGCGTAGTTGGTGGAACTACAAAATCAGCCCAGAAATTTTCTGATAATACTTCTATGACCGCATATAATTAGGCATAAACCCACCTTATAATTTTATTTAACAACCATTTTGGCCATGCATTTCTCTTAAACTTAAATTTAACTTCATGATTGTGTTTCAGTTACAACCTAATCTCTATCATTCGTTACTTGTTTGAAAGAAATGCTGGTCAAATGTCCTCTTCTTCGTCTCTCAAACCATTCAAGGGCTTGTTTGGTTAGAAAAGTACTACACATAGACTTCACCAACCAACTGGTGCACATCCGAATCAGTCCATAGGAAAATGATTAACATGATGTTCAATGAACCAGACACAAAGGATAAATATTGGTTGAAAAGAATTTGGACGATGGTAACCCTCTGGTTTTTCTTGGTCACCAAGTGTTAACGGTTGAGGGTTATAGGTTTGATTCGTTGAAAATTCTGCACATTATTTCCAAAATGCCCTTCTTGATATTGTTCTATGGGAGAGTTAAACTGGAAATATTGAATGTGGTAAATCATACTAGTGGCAGAAAGTATTTGGTAATTTCAAGGGGTAGATTGTCCTTGGGTGGTCTAAGTGGTCAAGTTCGATATTTTTCACACCACTTAAAAGTCAATCACCTTATTTTTCATGGAATATATCCTTAAACTAACTCAAATTACAATGGCTAGCTCAGAGGTAAAAAAAGTAGTGAAGTCAAAACACTTGTAGCATTAAAAAAATAAAAATTCAAAGAGTAATTAAAGTGATAATAAGAATAAATTATAAATACAGATATTCTGAATTTGAATTTTGATAATTTTTTATGGTCATAGAATTATTTTTTATAAATATTTTAATTTTAACGTGAATAACCTAATTTTAATCGAATTAAAAAAAAAAATTAGTGAAGGTGCAACAAGACACCCCTGTTAAGGGGAAAAACAAAAAATAGAAAAGTATTTGGTGAAAGGCAAGTGCTAGGGGTTTTTCACTGTGGGACAAAGGGGGCTATAGGTTGACGACAATACGAAGGAGGTCAAATCAGGTAAAATAAACTTTAACAACACTCCACTGTTGAGCTGGGCCAACAGTTGGTGTATCCATTTTTATGATTTTTTAAATGTAAATTATATTTTCATCCCTTGAACTAGAGGCCTAATCTCATTTTGTAATCCTTATTTTTTGAGTTTTCTAATGTTAACCCTTCAAAATATTTGATTTGATTTGATTCACATTGTCCAAAATCAAATTTATGGAGTGATAACACCCGTGTGCCTTTGAATGTTAGAAACAAGTAATTAGATTCAGGTACATAAATACAAAAAAACGACGCAAATCTCCATCCAATTTGTTATGAATGTTTGCAATTGAGATGTTTTAAAATCCATCTAGTTCAAGGAACGAAAATATAATTTACATTTAAAAAATCATAATAAAAATAGATACACCAACTTTTGGCCCATCTCAACAGTGGAGTGTTGTTAAAGTTAATTTTACCTGATTTGACCTCCTTCGTATTGTCGTCAGCCTATAACTCCCTTTGTCGCACAGTGAAAATCCCTGAGCCCTTGACCTTCACCAAATACTTTTTTTTTTCTCTCTCTCTCTTTTAAAGAGCGGTGTCTTTCACATCTTCACTAATTTCTTTTTTAATTCGATCAAAATTAGATCACCCACTTCAAAACTAAGATATTTATAAAAAATATTCTTTGATCTTAAGAAATTATCAAAATTCGAATTCAGAATATCTGTATTTATAGTTTGTTCTTATTATCACTTGAATTACTTTTTCAATTTTTGTTTTTTTAACGCTACAAGTCCTTATCATCATTGATAGAGGTGTAAGGTGAAAAATGTGCTAGTTCAGGGGGATAATCTGTGAGATAGAGGCATAGTTAAGGGGTCAAAGTTGAATTTTATCTTATTTTGAATTCCACTTCTCAGTTGAGGTATCGGCTTACTTATTCAAGAAACACACCCACCACGTCTATATAAACCTTCGAACTTCTCATGGATCATCACACCCCTAAATAAGCCAACTTACTCCTGCTCCTCTTGATCTTCGATTCTTAAATAGGCCCAAAAATGGCTGCTTCTCATCTTCCATCACCAGTACTTGTCGGTGCTTTTGTGCTTCTAATAAACTGTCTCTGGTTATTTCCTGAAGTCACCATTGCAAAGCATGCAGGGATTACAAGGCACTACAAGTTCAATGTCCGTGTTGCTTCCATGGATTAATACATCATTTTCTAGCTCATGAATGTGTGCCATTGTTCTAAAACACCTTTATTTTTTTTGTTCTCTGCTATTATTGCTTGACAGGTAAGGTTGCAGAATGTGACCAGATTGTGCCAAACAAAAACCATATTGACTGTCAATGGGAAGTTCCCGGGACCTCGCATCATTGCCCGAGAGGGTGATCGTGTGTTGGTCAAGGTGGTTAATCATGTCTCCAACAATGTCAGCTTCCATTGGTATAAATTATCAGCCTATATTTTATACTTACGATACTTTGCCATCATTACAATGCATATATCGAATTTAAATGGTAATAATGATCTATCATGACATATTAAAGAAATTATGATAAATGTTCATTTTCTCATATACTACAGGCATGGTATTAGACAGCTTCAAAGCGGATGGGCCGATGGACCAGCTTACATAACTCAGTGCCCCATTCAAACAGGCCAGACTTATGTGTACAACTTCACCATTGTTGGCCAAAGAGGAACTCTCTTCTGGCATGCACACATCACATGGCTCAGAGCAACCCTCTATGGACCAATTTTCATATTACCCAAGCATAATGTTCCTTACCCTTTTGCTAAACCATACAAGGAAGTCCCTATCATCTTCGGTAACTATTATTCTACACCATTTCCTTAATGTACAGTGTCTTGGTTAAGAAAACTAAAAGTGACAACCTGAAATTAAGTAGTAATATGAAAGATGGTGACTCATTTTACAGGAGAATGGTGGAACGCTAATACAGAGGCAGTTATTAACCAGGCGCTTCAAACTGGCGCTGGTCCGAATGTCTCTGATGCATACACCATTAATGGACAACCTGGACCATTGTACAACTGTTCTGCAAATGGTATTCTCTCTCACAACCCGTGAAACTAAATGCAATTGCATGGTTTTCTTGCTCACCACCTATGATCTGTATGATGTTTTGCAGAAACATTCAAGCTAAAAGTGAAGCCCGGAAAGACTTATCTCCTTCGTTTGATCAATGCTGCACTCAATGACGAGCTCTTTTTCACTGTAGCTAATCACACACTCACCATTGTTGAAGCTGATGCAGTTTATACCAAGCCATTTCAAACCGATATTCTCCTCATAGCTCCAGGGCAGACTACCAATGTTCTTCTCAAGACCAAAGCTCACCCCACCAATGCGACCTTTTTAATGGCTGCGAGACCATATTTTACAGGTCAGGGCACATTCGATAATTCCACCGTCGCCGGGATCCTCGAATACGAAATCCCATCTGTTGCATCCTCATCAAACACTTCAATCAAAAATCTTACACTCCCAACCTTCCCCCCAATCAATGGCACTTCTTTCGCCGCAAATTTCAGCAGCAAATTTCGAAGTTTGGCCAATGCTCAATACCCTGCCAATGTGCCACAAACAGTCCAAAAACATTTTTTCTTCACTGTAGGACTTGGAAGCAATCCATGCCAGAAAAACCAAACTTGTCAAGGGCCTAATGGAACAAAATTTGCAGCTTCTGTAAACAACATTTCCTTTGTTTTGCCCACAACAGCACTCCTCCAAACCCACTTCTTTGGCCAATCCAATGGCGTTTATACTACCGATTTTCCGAGCTTTCCTGTCGTTGCTTTCAATTATACGGGCACGCCTCCAAACAACACCATGGTGGCCAACGGCACCAAGGTGGTGGTGCTACCATTTAACACCACCGTGGAGCTAGTGCTGCAGGATACCAGCATTCTTGGTGCCGAAAGCCACCCTCTCCATCTTCATGGCTATAACTTCTTTGTTGTGGGCCAAGGGTTTGGAAACTTTGATTCTAAAAAGGACCCCACAAGATTTAACCTTGTGGACCCCGTTGAAAGAAACACTGTTGGTGTGCCGTCCGGTGGATGGGTGGCCATTCGGTTCAGCGCTGACAACCCAGGTGAGTATTGCTTAGTTTCTAAATATGTACCTTATGACTAATAACAGATCCAATGAGAATTTATGGTTTTAAGTATAATGCTTGGTAAGGTACCCAATTTTGATGGGAAACCCATCTACTTTAAAGTGTCATCCGACAAACATATATAACCATTTACTTTAATTGGTGTTGGATTGAACGGTTTTCAATTGTTGAAAGATTAACCCATGACCTGACCATGAGCTTAATATCAAATGTTTGAGCCTGGTGACTCAATAGTTAAACAAGTTGTGTTCGGATTGATCTTGATGGACATGAATATGGTTGACAAGACTCGACATGATCTGATTGTTGTCCCGTACATATGCATACAAACGTCCATAGCCATTGCAACTATACATTTATTTTTGTAGATTGATTGTTGAATTAATGATGTCTACAAACAGGTGTTTGGTTCATGCACTGCCACTTTGAAGTTCATCTGAGCTGGGGGTTGAAGATGGCTTGGATAGTCATGGACGGGAAGCTCCCCAATCAGAAGCTGCCTCCTCCACCATCCGATCTTCCCAAGTGTTGACCGTTGATTTTGCCTCATCCGCTAGAATGTCTGTCGTGCTGTGATTTCCTTGTTTAACTTATTTGATTTTTTTTTTCTAGAATTTGTTTGAGAAGATAAAAAAGAAATTTCCAGGCCAACATTGGCATGGAGGCTTGCTTTGTATTGTCTTTCTATAATATCCTGAAAGAATCCTCCAGTGGAATGAGAAAGGCAATAATGGTAGAGGAAATTTTGTAATATTTGGACTTGTAATGCTTCTATTAGGAGTCTCAATAATAATGATCATAATAAAAATTTGTTCAGTGATAATCGATCTCATTGAATCACAAATTAATTCGATTTAAAGTGTCTCCAATTTTAATTCAAATTTTTACTTACTATAGGCTAGGAGTTGCTCACTTTCTTCTTACTCTTAGACCGTTCCTCTTCTCAAAATGGTTTGTTAAATCATAATCGATCTCATTAAATCACTATTTAATCCTATTTAGAGCATTTTTAATCTTCAGTCAAATTTAATCCTGATCCCCAATTCTCTGTTTTTTTTCTCAAAAGGGTCAGAATATGTATTTCCAATGCAGATCCAGTTATTAAATATATCTTCTCATGACTTATAGTTCCAACAGCAGAAAGGAATATCTACCTCTCTCTCTCTCTCTTCCTCAAGACAAATGCTGACATAGAACAGAACTGGAGGAGACACAGGATGTAAGACAAGTAGTGATTCAAACTTCAAACATACTATTAGAGGTAGAAGTTTCAGACACCGAGATCAATTCGAAATCTATCTGATCCGTTACATGGTCTTCTCACAATGGGTAACTCATCATGACCCTCATGGAAGTCTCAATTGAATCTAAATCTAATTTCTGTTTAAAAGAAAAACCAAGAAAAATTCCCTTCTTCTATATCGGATGATGGTACAAAAATTTATACAGGTTTCAAACGAACCCAAGTTCCATCTCACAAGTAGAAGGGAGATACAAAGAGGGTAGGAGAAGAAGATCCTCCAATCCCATTCAGAAGCTAAGTTGGTAATAGTTCTTGAACACCCAATTACTTCAAGAATCGCCATTTTTGTTCCAGGAAACAAGCATGGTGATGCAACTCTTGACGATGTAAAACTTGGCCCTCTGTTCTTTGGCCAAGCTACTACACTTTCTGGTGAAATCTGAGCACTTCTTTGAAGAACTCCTTGACAGAGGAGATTTGGAAGCAGAGCTCTTTTGAGAAGAACACCTGGAGAGAGGGGACTTGAAAGAAGAGCATTTCTGGAAAGAACTCTTCAGAAGAGAAGACTTTGATGTAGAACTCTTATGAGATATGCTCCTGATGAGAGATGATTTGGACGAATTATAAGGATTGCTACATGGTTCTTCCTGTGATAGTTTCCGTTTCTCATCCATGTAGTATTCCATAACCACTTGATAGAGTTTTCTGCCTGCGTGTGTGTGAGAGAGCGGGAGAGAGAGAGAGCGAGAGTTAGAGTGAATAATGATGGGAGAGTGGGAAGAGGTTGAGGTGCTGGTGACTAACTTATAGCAATTTAAGGAAATGGTCGGAGGGGAATGCAAGTGGGGTGTTGGTGAGTGTTTCTTCAGTTTTGGTAGCACCTCATGTCCTTGCCTAACTTGTCTCGGCTCTTGTCTAGTTGCCTGATTTATAACTGCAATAGTAATAATTGGGATATATTATATAAATTTTAAAATTTTATTTAATTTGCTTTGCTTAATGATAACTCAATTTGCATGATATAATAATATTATTATAACTAAACTATTGTTTTTCTCCATTAGGACTTAAACAAAATCTTTTATTAAAAGTTTGAGTCACAAAAATAATATCTTTTATTCTTCCCAAATCTAGTAATGAAGGAAATTTATATACTGAATTGTTTTTTTTATTTTAGTTCAAGAAGTATTAGCTTGTTTTGGAGGTGTGGAAAGAGGAAGGGATTGGTTTGGAAAGGGGTAAGGTTGGTCATGTTTGAAGTGATTGCCTTACCACTCTTCCTGGTTCTTGAACCAACATTTGGAGACCCATCATCCCTTTGATCTGGTGAAATCACAACCCACTCTTCCTGGTCCTTACCACTCATGTATGGTGCTCCATACCACAATATTATTTTAAATTCTTTTTATATAATACATCTAGAAATCATGTAATTACTGAAAATTGTATGTATTTAACTTGTTTTAATGGTGAAAGGGCAAATGCCAAACAACCCATGGACTGGAATATAAAATGTTTCGACTCAACTTCGGCCTTGGATCGGGTCAACCTATTTGAAGAAAGGATGACATGCGGTGTGTCTAACAGGTTGTTCGTAATGGATCTTTAAAGTATTATTCATTGGGTTCAGACTTATTGGGTCTTTAAACGGGTCATAGTTGTGCTCAACTCTTTTGTTGGTGGGCCTTAAACAAATCAATTTATCGGGCTAACAGGTGAAAGAAAATGACCCGCGAACTTACCCGCTAGACTAAAGGGTTGTTCACTTGGCAACCCGACCTTTCGTGCAATGGATCTTTGAGTTTTTGGAATGGGAAATGTTATTTGCTCTTTTGGAACAGTTTATTAGAGATCTTGAATTTGAGTCTCTTTATTGGATTCAATATGAGGATTTATTTCAATCGATGATGTCAGGTGAAGATGAGTGAGTATGTATGAAAAAATTAGTTGGATATTCTAAGACATCCAAGTATTCTCTACTAAGTATTATCACACAACTGCAACTATATTAAATTGGTCAAACAAAGGGGGTAGATGGGTCAAATTTAAATTTTTGCTGTCACATGGTATGTATGCACTACAACTGCATGGTTGATTCAGTGTAGTTTGAATCTTTATGCCCTTTGTGCTTTTTTTTTTTGGCGGATTTTGCAACTCATGTGGCTTGAGAATATAAGCATTATTGCAATGCCCACATGCTTGCATGTGAACTATGTACACTAAGGAAATTAAGATGGTTCAGACCCCGTACAACTTCATAGTCCCTCTCCTCACAACAATTACGAGTCAAACCCACTTAATTCCGATAATTAGTTTCTCACCACCATCTTTCTATACCATCATGTTTTTAATATCGTATGAAGTGGCACAACCTCACTTAATAGAGTTTGTTTGACGTAATGAAACTCACTCACCTACTAGTCAAAATTGATGTGATACAAAAGTCATATAGATCTATGCAGAAAATATTAGCAAAAATTTTTATTTAACGTAAACTTATGTACATAACACACCTACAGTAGTAGTGGTGGACAGTAAAAGATGGAGATTTATACAAGAGAGAAAGATTCAGAGAGGGTGCAAGAGAAAGGGGGAGAAAGTGAGAGTACGGAGAGTAGTGGGTATGAAATGCGGTGCTTCATAGGTTGGGACCGCATTTCTTTTTATAATATGCAGACTTGAAATCCGGATTTCAATCTAACCTATACTATTCACAACTTTTTACTATTCATAATTTTAATAATTTATATTGACCTCATTACATACGCCAGCAATACTGTACAAGTACAATAATTTTATGATGACATCATGGCGTTCGTCACCCCTTCAAGGTCGGCTTTGTCCGAGACTTCAATTTTATTTGATTATTTCTTGTAAAGCAAATTATACAACATATTACCGTTGTCATCATTGAGGTTTATCTTCATATCGTCATTTAGTAAATTTTTATGAATAGAAGTGTCACCTTTAAGAGGAGTGTATCCTTGAAAATTCATAAAGTCATCATCAGAGGCAATAGGAATGGGGGTTTTCTTATTGTCTTCCTCAACTTTATCTTTTCCTTTGTCTTTTAATGCAACTGTAGGAGTGTTAGCGAGGTCCATCTTCTCGGTTTTGCCCATTCCAAATGTCAATATCACCTGAAGACGTCACTCCTCCATAACTACTGCTTTAAGCTGCTTAGTATTTAAATAGAGTTTTTCTTTTTTAATTTGTTCTTTAAGAACTTCAACAGGATTAAAATTAGATCTATTATTTATACTGGTAGTGAGAATTGTAGTCGTAGAGGTTGAAGCTTTTTCTTCCTCTTTTCCCATGTCTTTAAGACATTTAGTTATGGCTTGACATTTAGATTGAAATGGATATTTATTCCAAAAAGGGACATGATATTCACTGATTAATCTGGGATGTCCGTTTTGATTAAAATCACAAGTCAAAGTTCACACTCAAATCCATGGAATAAACAATTCAAGTGAGAAATTAATAATTGGCTTTGTTGCTATATCATTATCCTTTAAGGATGGACATTTGTCTTTATACAAGTCAAATAATTTTTTCCTAGGTTCGTAGGGATTTATCCTTCAAATTAAATTATACTCCATATGTGGAGACAATGTTAAAACTGTAGGAATTATAATGAGAGTTTTATCTCTGGTAATTAAAAGTGTCTTTATTGTCATCTTTATATGACGATTTTTCCTTTTAATTATCAACAACTTTAAGCTAATTAGAAAGATAATAAGTATCTTTAAACTGTTCAGGGAGATAGTAAACATCTTTATATGCATTAGGTTCATAATAAACATCTTTATCAAGTTCATCAGAATAATATGCATGTTTATATGCATAGATGAGGATTCATACCAGAATACCTCCAATCTTTTCTTTTATAAGATGGATAAAATCATTTGGGACTATATTCTCTAGCCAATATTTTGTTCTCTAGTCAAAATACCATTCATTGATTTCAAGAAGGAGATGAAAATTAGAAGAGTTTCTTTTCGCTCTTTCTATTCTTAATAAGAAAATAGAGACATCATCAATTAATTGGTCTTCCATAGCGTTCCAGTAGAGACACCAAAGTGAAACCCTCCAAAAATTAAGATGCCAACTGGAAGCAAAGCTAAAAATATCTTCACCTGCATAAGTACAGATACAATCAAGAAGCTTTTGAGATTTGACAATAAAGACCAAAGAAAATGAATCTTTATTAGGATTCATCTTTGCAACTTCTTGCTTGTAAGCTGCAATAAAACTCTTAGGAGGGTTAGAATTAAAATAATTTTCTTTTATGTGATTTATTACTAGCATTTTTTCTAAAGACAAAGTATTTATACTTAATCCATTCATATCCAAAATGACTTTATAATAATTATTCTGAACTCTACAATGGGATAAACATGTTTTATCTTGTTCCAAATTACTTTCTTCTGAGGAAGAATTACTTATTTCATAAATATTATATTCTTCTTCAGAAGATGATTTTTCTATTGATTTATTATCTTCACTGTCTGCATTTAAGACAATTTTTAAAATCTTATATTTAAGATCTTCATCCATTATTAATTCATTGATTTGTTTTTTAGTTAAATACTTGGACGCAACATGTCCATCTCTTCCACATTTAAAACAAGTGATAGACTTTTTGTCTTTATCTTTAGAAGACTTAGTGGGTTTGGTAGATTTACTTTCTTTAGTAAGTTTGTCTTTATCTTAATTCCTTTTATAGAGTCGGCTTTCCTTATTATTGCTTAAAGACGTCGGATAAGACTTTTCTTTTGCTGATTTTTCTTTAGGTATATCTAAATGATAGGCAAATTGATTACAAAATTCTCCAAGTTCTTTTCGATCTGTTAATTTTTGCCTTTCTAATTGAGCTTTCAAATTTAAATAATTACAGAGAGCTAAACCTTTTGATATATATTCAAAAATTAATACATGATAAATGTAATTTTCATAAGAGATTTTAAATCTACCATGTCTTTGTCTTAAAAGAATTCTTATTTTTTCAGCAAATAAATTGGGTAATCCTGATATAAATTTTTCTTTCCAGAATTTATTATTGGCGTTTGATCTTAATAATTTTACCATTTAAAATGTGTTAAAGTGGAACATCTTAAATTCATTAAAAGTTCTTTACTTTTATCGGTATTTTGCAGTGCTGATTCTACAAAGTGTTTTAATATAGTCTGTATTACAGTGTAAACAACATCTTCTTGAGTAGTAATACTACCATCATCAGCTAGTTATTACCCGTGCTTGAAGTCACTGTACAACAAAAAAAAATCAATTAAAAAAATGAGCATTAGCAAGAGAATAAAACTGTGCATATAATTATAACAATAAATACCTAGAGCTGATGAATATATAAAAAATGCAAAATATTACCGCTAAAAACATAACTCAAAAAATTTAAACATATACGCAGTTTACATATTTTATCACCGTACCTTAAAAATTTATTACTCATTACATATTATTAATTTGCCCATAGTAGTAAAAAAAAAATAATTAAGATCTATATCAAATAAAAAAACGCGTTTTGATATCAAATAACCACTCTCTCCATATGGTTAAAGTGCAAATCCTCATTCTCAATCAACTTGATTTGGCATATAATTATTATTTTTCAAATACAAATGCACACTATAGAAATAGGTATAAAAGAAATTACGAAGCATCAAAACATTCAAGAGGCTGTCTAAAAAATTGCTCGAAAATAACATTGGTTCTTTAAGTAACTTGAATTCCAATAAGTTCCAGATATTGAAAGTGTACCCAGAAAACTATTGAAACACTATTGCATTTGAAGTAATTAAAGTAATTTTAATCAATCCTCCTCACTTCTCCTTTCTCTGTCCTACCTCAAAACTCCCAAGCCCACATTTTCATTGGCAACAAAATTAAAACAAAAAACAAAAAATTGAAGTGTAGTAAAAAATATCATAATCCTATCCAAAAGACCCAAGTTTATAATGCACTAAAAGGTTGTTTTCTAATTTAAAGCCAAAAAAGAGAAAAAAACAAAATAAAAGTCAAGGCTATAAACACAATTTCATAAAATATTAGACAAACGTAACAATCAAGGCTATAAACCCTCTGCACCACCCTTACATAACCAAAGAGCAAACAAATGTACCAAATAGCCTTTCACTTGCCTCAATCCTTCAATTACACATGAAATGAAAAATATTACATTAGAGGCCATTAAAATAACTAAAATTATTCAAATCACAGTCCTATCCAATCTTCAAAATCTTAAGAGGATCTAGTAATGAAATAAAAGTCCTCATGTCAAGGAAGCCCCTTAATATTTGCATCAAATCAAATAAAACCAAACAATTGGCATCAAGTCGCATTCAATTCCTCTCAATATTGCATCCCATCAAATTTCCAACAAAATAACAAAACCTTCTCAAAATTCGCATTAGGTCATTAAATTTGCAAACAAAACTAAGATCAAGGAATTCAATCCCTAAAATTACATACAAAAGCTAGAAATATTAATTAAATATAAATTATAAACCACACAACTAAGGTCATCTCTATTAAAAAAATGAATTGGCAAAATGAACTCAATTACAGTTAATTTACTCCAAAACCAATCTGCAAGGAATACATAAAAACAAATTGTGTAATGAACTCAAGTCGCAACAATTCGTAAACAGAAAATGCTGGATGTGGTTTGATTTGGTCGATTAACTATCAATAATATTACCACCATAATGGGTAGTAGACATAGAAGTTGCCATGTCGACTATAGTTTAAACAATACATAATGGAACAACTAGCGAATAAAATGCACCTTTCTCAAATCATTGTTAACATTCTACTTTTTGGTTCTCATGTGTAGAAGTATGTTCTATACTCTACCGGTATGTCCATTTGGTGAATAATGTGGGCAACTCATGCAAATGGTATTATATGTTTATTGAATTTAGTTTGAAAAAGTTTGATTTAAAAAGGTTTATTTGCATATTTGATACATTTTTATTTCTATAATTATTTGTCACAATAAGCCCACAAGAGGACACAGTCTTGAAAAAACTAAGACAGGCCAATTAGATTAGAGTCATTAGACCTAATTAATCATTTTTTGTTGAAAATAATGAAAGATCAACCATGAAACTGCTTTAATTAAGTAACAACAGCCAACTATTGAACCAACACTACCATCAATCAATTAAAGGATTTAACACCACCAAAGAAAATCCAATACAATCACCAAATAGTATAATGTATACAACTCCAGAGAGAAATTCATTCGAAGTTAGTAAGCTTAAAAAAATAAAAGAAAAGAAGAAAACGAAGAATCAAGGATGACGCTGGACATATCGAGAAAGGTAAAAAAATTACCTCATCAAGTAAATATCAAATTTACATTTAAATTTATCAAAATACCATTCAATATCAATCAATTTTAGTAAGATTTCATCAAATTAACCTAATTTCAAAATCCTCAAAACCCAATAAATTAACAACAGAGCACACACATGGTGTTGCGGGCATGGGGGTTAAGGGGATGGGTTACAAGCAAAGAAAGAGAGAGGCCGAGTGTCTTTGCTAAGCTCGAGGCTTCAAATGGCTAAGAGAGAGATCGATTTGAGTTAGGGCTAAAATGGGAGGCAATTTGAAATCATTCGTTGATTTAGGGCTAAAATTGGGGCAAATTAAAATCCATCGATCTAGAATGGAGAGAGAGAAAAGAAGAATTACATCGATCTGGAATGCATCGCCTGCCTTGCCATATGTTATTGGAGCTCAAAGAGAGAGAGAGAGAACAGAAGAGAACTGTACAAGGTAGAGTTGAACTACCTTGCCTGATGTCGTTGGAGACTTTGGAGCTGCCTGAGGTAGACTCAAATGAGTGTTTGAGTGAATTTGAACAAAGAGTGAATCTCACAAATCTGGACATGTGTGAGATAGAGAGATCAGAGAGAAGGATGTTGCCGGAGAAAGTGAACAGATCTAAGCGTGAGAGAAAGAAGAGAGTTTTGGAGAGAGAGAGAATATAAAGAGGGGGAGTTCTTCAGAGAGAGAGACAAATAGTTATGGAGTGGGGAGTTTTTTTTTTGGTCAGGAGTTCTGGAGAGTTGAGAACATGTGAGTTTGTGATGAAGAGATTGGGCAGGAATCTCAAAATTGTAAGGTTAATACCAACCCGTAGATCAAATTTTGACAAATTTAGAAACGATCTGAACTGCGAAAAGTAAAAGTCATTTTGTTTATCTTTTGAAATTTGAATTATAAGCTATTTTAATCTAGTATCTCTCTAATCCATAACAATTTTTTACTAGGTGGAAATGTGGAATAATAATTTATCAGTAGACTCAGAGTCCTGTTGAGCTCAAAAACTCGATTAAACTGGTTGCAGTAATCAAATTTTGCCGAATTTATGCTTTCTTTATGACTCTCTTCTCTCCTATTCTTCTCTGGTAACAAAGAAGCTAGTAGGACTCCACCTAATTGAGAAATCAGGTCTAGCATTGCCCTTGTTGGACCCTCATCCACCCCCAACTGTGTTGTAGCCTATCATGCACCAAAAGTGACTGATTCCCGCAAAGTCTCACAAAAGGCTGATGTTTATAGTTTTGGGGTGCCGATCTTAGAGCTTCTTACAGACAAGGCACCCTCACACGCCCTCTTGAATGAAGAAGGTGTTGATTTGCCAAGAAGGGTACAATTTATAGTACGAGAAGAGTGGATGTCAGAGATTTTTTGTCATACCCCATTCTGGTCTCCCAAGGATGGGATGCAACTAGATTTTTGATACACCTGTTCACATATATGTATAAACTAGACTAATCAAACATTAAATAATCCCACAAATGCAACAACACTACTCATTACCTTAGTCATTAAACATGATGGTAAAACCTGTCTTATCACCTGTGTTATATATAAAACACCTGTACCAATTGTTTGTTACCCAGGTTATAGACATATACAAATTCCACAGCCACATAGTATACATCATAAAGTATGCTTGTTGAGTCTATTTACAAATATATACTAATAATCTGCCATAATAATTCCTCACTGTTGGAGTATAGATAGTCTAGGTTTATTAGGAGTTCTTTTCCCTTTTTTACCCTTACTATGATTTTTATATTTTGCCTAAACTACAAGGATGTTTAAGTCACTCTGTATTATTTTTGGATATATATACGGGGTTCTACTCTTAATTTGAGTATCCCTTTTCATTCACAACTATCTCAAGTTGGTATCAGAGCCACCAACCCTAACCCTAACCCTAACCTCAAACGTCGCAACCAGCGAAAGACACTGCCACCACTCCACCGCTACCTACCATTGCAATCTTACCCAGCAACTCCATTAAACCTCAATCACCGTCAGAAGCACAACCAGCCTACACCATCATCCTGCAACTCCTCCAGCGAAAAACCAAGATCCCACCATCAAACCCATATCGGTCCACCATCAAAACCGACTGCCCATACACCATACACCATCAAACCCAGCCGAACAGAACCGAACGAACCTAAGACCCAAAGCCGATTGCAACCAACTCCAGCCGACAACTACTCCACGTTGTCGCCATTACCACAGGCCAAACCAGTGACATCTTTCCCAGCGAAACAGCCACGTCGACAAAACAGCCTGCAACTCCATATAAACCAGCAAACCAGCACCCCCTGCCACCGACTGACCGCAAAACCAAGACAAGCATCTCAGTACTTTCCAACATCAAAACCACCGACCAGCATCAATCCAGCCAGCAACAACAAGCTCACAACAATTCTGCCAACATCCACACCTGCGAAACCAACAACCACACTTGTGAAACGGACGACAACAAATACCCAGCTAGACATAACAATCCCACCGACATAACAAAAAAAAAAAAAAAAAAACCAGTAGCGAAACACCCAATCCCAAACCACTGACATAACAAATACCCAGCTAGACCAGCCCAGTAGCAAAACACCAAACTTTATCCGGCCCAACTTTACTCAGCTCATCCCCCACTGCCCAAACCCAGATCAGCCTTCGATTTTTGCCTTCGATTTTCACTCTGTCGTAGTGCCGCAGCATGGGACCTTTTAAGTGGGGATGAATCTTCTTCTCCATTGATCTGCTCTTGATGCAGTAGATCACTTATTTATATATTTTTGGATTTCTGGGCACCGTGACTTGATTATTTGGGAGTTTTTTGGACCTTCCCTATTTGTCGCTACTGTTCGACTGAAGGTATATTGTTCTCCCTTATTTTATTCCTCTATTTATCTTAGAGTTATTTTTCTGTCACGGGTGCCCTAGTATTGTTGTTGATATGGCTACTACTGAGGGACTTGAGAACCCTACTGTTGACACCTCTACCGTTGAGACATCTATGGGTACTTCCACTTTTATGTTTGACCAGTATACAGTGCCTACTAGTACAGTTGCATTACCAGCATTACCGGGCATGATCTCTCAAAAAGTTACGGCACAATTGTTGAATGGTCGTAACTTCGCTGAGTGGTCACGCTCATTCCAGCTTTTCTTAGGCCGTGTAGGGAAGCTTGGTTGGCTGACGGGATCTCACCCAAAGCCAGCTGATGCCGACCCTGGATATTCTGCATGGTTCTCTGAAAACTGTGCCATTCTTGGATGGTTATTTGGCTCAATGGAGCCCTCTGTTTGCAGGATCCACCAGTTTCATAGCTCTGTTCCGAAGCTATGGAGCGCATTATCAGAGATGTATTCTCAGTCAGGACGGGGAGTTCGTGTTTATGAGCTTTCTCAGGAGCTCTCATATGCTCGGCAGGGAGATATGACCGTTCAGGATTATTATGGCTATTTGACCCAGCGCTGGCTTGAGTATGAGTCTCTACGTCCTCTTGCTGCTATTCCGAAGATAGAGCCCGAGGGAGCAGCATTCTTGCATACTCGAGAGCAGGAGGATAGGATTCACAAGTTCCTTATGGGGCTTCGTGATGAGTTTGAGGGACCTCGTTCTCAGATCTTGTCGATGTTGACACTTCCTTCTCTTTATGAGGTGTATGGGATGATTGAGCAGCATGAGCGTCGAGTCCGTATTGCATCACTTCCAGTTGCAGCTTTGCCTCCTTCAATTGACCAGATGGCCCTTGCAGCTGCTGTAGGGTCCCGTTCAGGATCCTTAGTCAGGGATAGGCAACGCTCAGACCAGCGCCGTCAGGGCGCCCCAGATCAGCGCAGACGGGGGGATTCCCGTCAATGTGATTATTGTGGCCGACCAGGACATCTCAGGGCTACTTGCTGGAAGCTCCATCCAGAGCTTAAGCCACCTTTTCGCAGCCGTACTGTTGCTATTGCTGAGGTACCACCGCCCACTACCGCCACTCCTGCTACTGCTCCTCCGTGGCAAAGTGATATGGATGCTATCACTTCCCGATTAGATATACTTATGTTTGCTCTGACTTCTCAGAGTCTGACTACTGCTGCTGTCACCACTACAGGTATATCTCGTGCCTTTCACGCTTGTGCCAGTTCATCTCCCCTTTGGATGTTGGACTCGGGTGCGAATGGTCACATGACAGGTGAGGCCCATCACTTCACCACTTTTGACGAGCCATTACATACACAGGTTCAGTTAGCAGATGGAACACATGCCCCTATTGTTAGTAGGGGTACAGTCCGTCTCCCAGATGGCCTTACATTACATTCGGTTTTTCATGCGCCAAAGTTGGCCATGAATCTATTATCTGTACATCAGTTAGCTAGAGATTTTCACTGTGCGGTTGTATTCTTATCTGATTCGTGTTATTTGCAGGACCTGAGTACCAGGAGGATTATTATCAAGGGACATGAGAAAGATGGACTGTATTATCTTGGCAATCCATCTCCAGTTTCACCAATTCCTTCACCTGCACCTGCTTTGTCTTTTTCTGTTCCTAGCTTGCATGCTAGTATTTTACCTAGTAGTTGTCGTTATGATTTTTCGTCACAAACTGTTCAATTGTGGCATGACCGTTTTGGACATACAAATTTTAAATATTTATGTATGTTGTTTCCTGCTTTGAGTAATGCTTGTGTTGGTGGTAAACTTGATTGCGTTATCTGTTCCCTATCAAAACATGTTAGGGCCAATTATATTCCTCGCATGCACCAGTCACCCAAGCCATTTGACCTAATACACTCTGATATTTGGGGACCCTCTCCCGTTACTGCTCTGTCAGGTGCCAGATATTATGTGACATTTATAGATGATCATACCCGTTGTACTTGGGTCTACCTTTTGCATAGGAAGTCTGATGTGCTCCCTATAATCACTCAGTTTTTACAGATGATTAAGACACAATTCGATGTCATTGTTCGTGCTCTTCGTTCGGATAATGCCAAAGAATATGTGTCTGATGCTTTAGTGTCTCACCTTTCTTCTCAGGGTATCCTTCAGCAACTCACTTGTCCATATACTCCTGAGCAAAATGGTGTTGCTGAGAGGAAAAATAGGAGTTTGATAGGGATGGTACGTTGTCTGCTTAGAGGCATGAGGGTACCAAAATCTTATTGGCATTTTGCTGTTTTGACTTCTACCTTTCTGTGCAATCGTACGCCGAGTCGTGTTCTTCAGCATAAGGCTCCCTTACAGGTCTTATTTCCTGAGCGGACACTTTTTCCGGTTCCCCCTCGTGTTTTTGGATGCACATGTTTTGTTCAGGATCGGTCTCCTACTCGTCATAAACTTGATGATAAAGCGATTCGTTGTATCTTTGTGGGCTATTGTCATCAATCTAAGGGGTATCGATGTTATGATCCTATTAGGCGTTGTATGTATCACAGTCTAGATGTTACCTTTCTTGAGCATATTCCTTATTTTCCTTTCAGTCCTTTGTCTGCCCCTCCAGTTGATGATACTCCCTTTGATTTTCCATTACCACAAGAGTCAGAGTCATTGATCACTATCCCTACAGGGTCATCCGTTTTTCCTCCAAAGGAGTCACTCATCCCTGTCAGTACAGAGTTACCAGTCTCTCTTCCTTTGCAGGTGTATGCTCGTTGTCCTCGCTCTCATCACCCTGTTGATATCCCCTCTACCTCAGGCGATGCAGGTAATACTTCTCAGTTTGTTGAGCATATTGATGCACCTGTTGTTAGTACTGATGAGATTACAGGTGCTGAGCCAGTTACTTTACCTGATAAGCTATTATCAGTAGAGGATGGTGATTTAGGGCGTCGTTATCCAAGGCGTGATCGCCGTCCAGTTGATCGATATGGTTGGACCGCAAAGATTTTATATCCGATCTCTGCTTATGTTTCTTATGGTAATCTGTCTCCCACATTTCGAGCTTATACTATGGCCTTATCAGATACGCTGGTTCCTCGCTCTATTTCGGAAGCTATGCGGGAGCCCCAGTGGGTTCTTGCCATGCAGACAGAGATGGACGCTCTTCAGCATAATCATACATGGGATCTTGTCTCCTTACCTTCAGGGGTGAAGCCTGTTGGCTGTCGCTGGGTTTACACCCTGAAGTTTCTTGCGGATGGTACTATTGATCGTTACAAGGCTAGACTTGTGGCGAAGGGCTTTACTCAGGTACCAGGTCGTGATTTTGGTGCTACATTTGCCCCCGTGGCAAAATTGACTACTGTTCGATTAATTATTTCTCTGGCTGCGGAATACTCTTGGCCTCTTCATCAATTAGATGTGAAGAATGTGTTTCTTCACGGTGATCTGGACGAGATTATTTATATGGATGCACCACCGGGCTTTCGTGGTGAGGGGGAGTATGCTGGAAAGGTATGTCGACTGCGTAAGTCTCTTTATGGACTGAAACAGTCGCCACGAGCCTGGTTCTCTCGCTTCAGTGATGTAGTCATACGATTGGGGTTCACCAGGTGTCATTCTGATCATACCTGCTTTATTCGATGGAATACTTCTGGACAGTGTGTCATCCTTCTGGTATATGTTGATGATATTATTATTACTGGTGATGATGTTTCTGGGACTGCGCAGGTCAAGATAGACCTTGGGAAGGCCTTCGATGTGAAGGATCTTGGATTTCTGCGATACTTTCTTGGGATTGAGGTTGCCCGTAGAAGTAGAGGTATTGTTCTTTCTCAGAGAAAGTATGTTTTGGATCTTCTTTCAGACACTGGGATGCTGGGGTGCAAACCGGCATTATCACCTATGATTCCAAACCTGAAGCTTACTGCTGAAGGTGAGGAGTTGAAAGATCCGACAGTTTATCAAAGATTGGTAGGTAGACTTATCTACTTAGCCAATACTAGGCCGGACATTTCATTCGCAGTCAGCCGAGTTAGTCAGTTCATGCATAAGCCATGTCAGCCTCATCTTGATGCAGTTTATCATATTCTTCGGTACCTCAAGTCTTGTCCTGGACTTGGGTTGTTTTATGCATCAGGATCTCAGACCGGTTCTCTAGCCTGTTATTCAGATTCAGATTATGGGGGAGCATGTGATGGTCGATCTACTACGGGTTTCTGTGCTTTTCGAGGGACTCATCTTATCTCTTGGAAAAGCAAGAAGCAGGCAGTTGTCTCCCGCTCGTCCGCAGAGGCAGAGTATCGGGCATTGGCACTTGGCACATGTGAGATTATCTGGCTACGATCGATTCTTGACGAGTTGGATTTTTCAGTGACCTCTCCATCCACATTATATTGTGATAATCAATCTGCTATTCAGCTCGCTTCTGACTCTGTACTACATGAGAGAACGAAGCATATAGAGATCGATGTTCACTTTCTTCGGGAGAAGGTCAGCAGTGGTCTTGTTACTCCATCGTTTGTGGGGACCAGTGATCAAGTTGCGGATGTTTTTACCAAACCTGTCACTCTGTCTATTCTTCGAGACTCCGTTGTCAAGCTTGGCTTAGTTGACATTTTTGCGCCTAGCTTGAGGGGGAGTGTTGGAGTATAGATAGTCTAGGTTTATTAGGAGTTCTTTTCCCTTTTTTACCCTTACTATGATTTTTATATTTTGCCTAAACTACAAGGATGTTTAAGTCACTATGTATTATTTTTGGATATATATACGGGGTTCTACTCTTAATTTGAGTATCCCTTTTCATTCACAACTATCTCAAGTCTCACAAATATAATATACAGCTAGCAATTGGTCATATCGACACTCAACCTGAGTGATATCACACTAATGTATAAGACTCAATCGATTGGACAATGGACTAGTCTGTATCCTCCTTTTATAGTACCTGAAAAGAAGAACTATAGAGATGTAAGCTAAATCACGTGCTTAGTAAGTATACATGCTATATATGAAATGAAAATGGTAATAATGTACTAAAGTATATAGATACTACGTAGATACACATATCAAACAATAACATCAATCTAATTCTAAAAAATTCACAAGTCACATCAAATTCATACCACCTCTCATCGGGTAATTGATCCCACATGGATCTGCGTCTCCCGAACCTCCCGAGAACACCACAGTGCTAGCACACCCTTGCACGCCCAGTGATCAAGCATCGACGCCCCTGTCTCAAACAGTGCGCTACATTCCACAATACACAATACATAGTACAAAGCATTATTCAATCACATAAACAAGTAGCACACAAATTTGGAGAATTACTAGTAAATTCTATCATTTACTATCATCTTATAATAGCATTTTCAAAACATATAAAGATATACACTAACCTTAGATGTACAAATCTACGGCCCTTCGGTCCTATCGATGGATCCTTTCAGTGTCATCGTATATGTTCCAATACTGACTGTCTCACTCGTTTCACCTAACGCATTTGTAATTATAATATCAAAATGTTTATCACATTTAATAGTTAATCATGCACTAATGCATACAAAATGATGCACCCCAAAGTGCCCCAGTAACTGTAGTTACTGCACTATCTACTCACACACTAATACTTTTGTCTAGGGATCACATTTTCTCTCCAAATTTCTCAAAATCACTCATATTAATCACAATTAGGATTAAGTACGTCAAACACATTAACCGGGGACCCATTTTCACACATTTCGACCTTGAATCTTAAAAACTACACTTCTGGCATTTCATATCCCCCAGACCATGACCCACAAGGAAAGAATTTGATAGATATTTTTAATGAATATATGCAAAGCCAACTAGCTTGTAGTGTCCAAATAAGCCAAAACATTGAAGAAATAAAAAAAAAATGACCAATACATTAAAACAAGAACAAAAGGTTGAAAATAGTCAATAATGTGAGAGTGATTTTTTTCCTGAACTACAAACTGAGGATGAATCTGTTAATACTCTTGATAGTGAAGAATTAAGTGACATTATTATTCCACAAGAGGCTAATGACCACAAAGACCTTTCATTATCAACAAGTAGTAGTGAGGTTCACATATCTAATCTTGGTGAGAGTATGAAAGTTAGGCTATGTTTTGTTATTGATAAAAATCTATTTTCTATCTAATTGGTAGATTTACATAAAAATGTATATATCTCTCTTTTCTTGAATGTTCAAAAGATATATAGGGTATATGAGTCGATAGTTCAATTAAATAAATTATTTCAACACCATGGTTTTAAGCCATTAAAAATAAAATGGCGTATATTCAAACCTGATTTTTAGCTGGACTGAGTCTGTGCTTTTATTTTTATTTGTACATAGTGGTTAAATTTTATTTTATTTTATTTTTTAATTAATCTTAATTTCTTTTCTGTTTGTTTCAATTTATAATTCTTTTTTTTTGTTAAGTGTTTTAGGTTTTAGAGTTGTTGTGGCACTAGGTATTCCTATCCCATTGATTTTTATTGAGTATTAAGGTATTTATTTTTACATTGAAGACAATATTGGATTTAGATTGGGGGTATGAGTATGTTTTGTATTGTGAAAAGTTTTAGTTTATTTATTTTTAGTTTATTTACTTTGCTGAAAAAAAAAATTAAAAATATTTGTTGGTTATTAATATTTAAATAGCATTTTTATGCATAATTTGACACCACAATATAGAAATAATTTATTTAGCTTTAAATTTGTAACTGTTTAAGCATTATATAGAACTTTATTCTATATTTTTATATCTCATATCATGTTCTTATAAAAACTAACAATTTGTACACTTAAACTTTATCAAGTTGAAAATTTATTAGGTATTTTGCCTTGAGAACTTGAAAAATATAATGGAGATGCATAAATCCCCTAGTGAGTTTTGATCCAATCTTTCTTAGAGGGTTACTTACATTTATTCAATAAAAAAATATTTTTATTCAGCTAATCTTTTTTAATAGTCTCATTATTTTTATTTTGGTTAACACTAATATTATGAATGATTGCTTGATTTTAAATTATTTGCATGTGAAGTGTGTTATCAAAAAATCTTGAGATATGGATTTAGGTCATCTCTGTCATTATTTGAGCCTGAACATTATTCTTTGAATATTATTATTCCTAGAAGCCATGATTGAGCCTATGAAGCAAAATTTATTTCTTATACCCAACATATAATAACTAAGTCAATGAAAAAAAAATATAATATTTTTTACACTTGGTTATCTCGAGATTGAGTTTTTTATTATTTATATAATTTGGGAGATGTTGATTGAGAAAATATGATAAATTTTTTTTTATATACTTGTGAATACTTGCATTAGATGTTTTACTAAAAAAATATATACATTAAGTTGTCTTGCTGTAAAAAAAAAAACTGAAAAAAAAAAGAAAGACAATATGTCCAGCTATGAAAAAACAAATTAAAAAAAAATAGCAAACATGAGTTTGAAAAAATATGAGCAAGTGTTGTAAATTGTGCTTCTAAATAATGGAGAGTGAAAGTTTATTAAAAGAAGTTTGGTTGTGTAATGTATATGTTCTCTCGGAATAGCCTTTTAAATTCCTAAATATTCTTTGTTTCAAAATCCTAATCCCAAGGTCCCATTACAACTTTAAATAAAGATCTATCTGATCTGAAGAGTGTATTGGTGGATGCATAACTTGTGTGAATAAGGAAAAGAATGATAATTATTTGTTTATTATGTGTTGATTTCCTTGCATGAGATTATGTCAAATTCTTTTCTTTTGGATTACGTTTTTTAATAGACATGTGAGCATTATTTTATTTTGATTTAAATAACTTTTTTTCACATGTGATATTAGAGGGAATAGTCACTATAATCTAAGAGAATCTTTTATGAGTGAATTATCTAGTGAGATTTGACATTGAGATAAATAATTCATTTTTGTAGAGATGATTACCAAACAAATTGCTAACTTGGTATAGTAAATTCACACTACACACGATTTTATATGGGAACATGATAAGTACATATATTTATATAGCATAGAATTCTATATTTTGTTTTGCATGTGCTTATAAAAAGAAATACAGTTTAGAATTTTTATATTGTGATCGCAATTTGTGTTATAAAATTATTATTCAAATATTTAATCAATTGGTGATGTTTGTGGGTATCATCTCTGGAAACCCTCACGGGACTATACTCGTCCACTAAGGGGAACCTAGGTGTTTAAAGGCTTGTTGCATATGCTAAATGCAGTCGTGAGGCCTACGAAAGTGGATTTTTGTTTTATTTTATTAGAATATTTTGTTTTTACTTTATAGATTCTAGAATTTATGTACTACTAGGGACTAGTAATATTCAGGTTGGAGGTGTGATTAACTATCAAAATTACTATTTTATTATATTTAATGATTGATTAATTGCATATTATTTTTGATTAACTGTGTTAAATTCTTTAATATTTTAGTTTGATACTTTTTCTAGTTATTTTGTTTATTTTTGCAGGTAAATTAATTAATTTAAAGTACTAATAGATAAGACAAGTGAAATAATCACAAGTGGAAGAATCACAATTGATAAGGAATGAAGAGTCAAGATTGAAATAGGAAAATTTTAAGACATGGTAGCAATTTAATCCTTATAAGAGTCCAAGTTGGAAGAAAACTCATTTAGAATTGGATTAGAAAAGTATCCTAGAAGATAAGGATTTGACACATCTTCAGTATTTTGGTCATAACTTTTGACTTTGATATCCAATTTACTTGATTGTTGGGGGTTCGAAAGAAAACTTCAAGGGCTATAAAATTATATTTCACAAAATTTTTGTGATTCAACCTCTAAATATGCGAAATTCAAGCTCAAAATTTGGACAGATTTTGTACTCGTGCGGCCATAATTTTATGCACGGGATTTAACTTTACAAGACTTTTTTTTGGAAAGGAATTCATTTCAAGTCAACCTTATATCTTCTACCTATACTTAGGGTTTATTCTTTTTCAATCTTTTTATTTTGATTTTAGTTCGTCATGTCTGGCTAAAAGGTATAAGTAGGGCTAGAGGAGGACCTTTCAATGAAGTACGATACACTGTTATTGATTTGTGCTTAATGATTTATGATATTTTGTTAATTAAACTTCTGCTTTCTTACCAAATTTTTTTCTTTCTACAAATTCTTGATTCGTTGTGTCATGTACATCGATTGCTTGAATTTCCCTGCAAGTAAATAACTGGTTATTTCATGCATGAGGTAATTATCATTATTTCATAAAATAATATAATTGGTTGATTATTCAGGTTCCTGAATAATTTTTTGATTATAACTTTAGGATTTCTTACTTGATTTGTTACTTGAATTAACCGACATCTGATTCTTGTCTCAAATTAAAATTTGAGTCTTTAATCATTATTGTACGGAATTGAGAAGGAGTACCTGATACTATAGTATTTTTATTACTGTTTTAGTTATTTAAATCAACTTTCTTTGTTTAATAATTCCCTAAACAAATTAGTTATTTTTAATTTTGTTTTAGTATTTGTGTGATTGCTTTCTTGTTACAAGTCTTTGAGGGTTCGACCTCGGTCTTTCGAGAAATATATTACTTCGCTCAACTTGCGCTTGAGTTTACAATATTAAAGTTGAAGCAGACCACTTTTATGTTAGTAGAAGAGGCCCAATGTTGGTGGAAAGCAGTGGGAAGCTGTGGAAAGAGCATCGCTGCCAGTGTGCACTGAGGGAGAAGCCAACTCAGTTCCTAGAGTTCCCACATGGTGGCAGTTTACAGATGCCTTTGACAAGAAGTATTTTCTCTCAAATTATTGATATCAGAAACAGAACGAATTTTTACATCTTTAGCAGAGGATCAGTCAGTGCTGAAATACGAGGGCAAATGTAGTACTTTATCCAGAATTATGCCTTTTGTTGTCACAGATGAGGGGGAAAGATGCAGATGATTCCAGATAGGGCTAAATTACAATATTAGATCCCGTATTTCGATGTTGGAGTTAACCATATTTTTAGAATTATACAGCAAAGCTCTGATTGTGGAAGCTGATTTGAAAGAAATGAAAAATGCAAGTGAGTAGGCAAAAAAGGGACGATATGAGCCAAGTGGATAGGGTTTCAAGCGAAGTTTCTTTTGTAGAGCTTGGAGAGGAATATTTCTGAAGGGTGCAAGTAAGAAGAAATCAGGAGTCTCATTCCAGGGTCGAGGATAGGGAGTGAGTGGATCATCTTCATTTACACTGGGTCGAGAGATGGGACAGTCTCAGGGGAGTACAGTTACTTGTTACCGTTGCGGGCAGATTGGGCATATTGTACAGAACTATCCTATGGGAGGACCAGGAATTGCTATGTCACGGTGTTGCTTTTTATGTGGTCAGGAGGGACATATGTAGAGAGATTGTACGCAGTATTCTACCCAGAGTTCATTGATGGGTAGTGCATCTACGGTGTCTCGAGGAACAACGAGTGGTAGAGGTCAAGGATGAGGAGGCAGTACTGGAGGTGGCAGTGGACCGAACAGATCTGAAGCTGGAGGTCGTGTTTTTGTACTTACCCAGCAGGATACTCAGGCGACCCTAGATGTGGTCACAGGTATGATGTCTATTTTTGGTCAACAGACACAATTACGTATAGATTCAGGTGCCACACGTTCATTTATATCACTGCCATTCTCAATGCATGTTCATAGACCATCTACTCCGTTAGACTGTGAATTGACTATAGCTACTCCCACGGGTGATTATGTGACGACTAGGGTAGTATATAGGGAATGCCTAGTTCATGTGGATAATAGATAATTACCTACAGATCTGTTACCTTTTGACTTCCAAGATTTTGATGTGATTTTAGAAATGGATTGGTTGTCTGCATATCATGCCACTTCTTATTGTTTCTGTAAAGAAGTAGTATTTAGAATCCCACATATTCCTTTGTTTCGGTTCTTTGGAGAGTGATGACCTAAGCCGAGGAATTTAATATTAGCAATTAAAGTCAGGAAATTACTCAGGAAGGGATGTTATGGGTACTTGGCTTATGTGAAAGATATTCAGATGGGTACTCCTGAATTGAATAATATTCATGTGATTAGTGAATTTGCTGATATGTTTCCTAAAGAGTTACCAAGGTTGCCAGTGGAACAGGAGGTGGAATTTACTATTGAGCTTTGACTTAATCCGAAATTTGTACACCAAAGTGCAGACAGTCAAGTTATAGTAATAATCAGGTTAAGTCTAGAGTCGAATCCACAGGGAACTATGATTAATATTTTTGAAGTAAGTAGTGATAAAGTCCAAGTAACTTGAAACCTTGAGAGTTTGAAGTTCTGAGATTTTCTGGACAGAATATAAGATTCTTTCTAATGTATTTTTTTAGACAAAATATAAGATAAATTATCAAAATGTAATAGCCGCTTTTTAGCCTAAGGATCAGAACATATAGTTAATCATCCGGTTTATTATACTTGTGCTTTATAACTCAATTAACTCCCGTGTCAACAACAAGTTCATCGGAAGATAAAGATAGACTGTGTGAATTAAGCACATGGTTTCGATGCCTTTCTAAAAGTTTACCAGAATTGTTTGTGCGAAGACTCAACTTGTCTACAAACAAGCAAGTATTTCTACAAGGTATTCAACCATGGGGTTAATGTTCCATTCTTTAAATAAAGCCCAATAATGTTGAAGATTGAAATGTTGTCAAGAAGATCTAGCCGGGGTACTTGTCTTGAACCAATGAGTCTTTCCATGCAAAAGTCATCCGTGTCATATAGAAAGAACCCATAGTTATACAAAGTACCTTAACTTTTTTAGATGCATTCAATCATTCAATAAGTGAAATATAAAGCATTAAAGCATAAAATAAATGCACAAATATAACTTTTGGATAATCAATACATGTTCAATATCTCTTACTAAAGAGTGAATAAGGAACTACTCACTCTTCATGGCTTGGGTAAAGCTAGAAAAGTGAGTGATACTCTTCCCTCCAAGTAGAGGAGTTACAAAATGAAAGCACAATAAATAAGGAGCCAATTTTCAACGAAGAATGAGTGAATCACGTTCTAACCTTCACTGCTTTGGTAAAGCTCTAGAAAAGTGGAAGAGTTTTATTCTTCTAAGAAAGAAGGAAGCTCAAGCTATGGAAGTGAAAGACATAAACAATAAAAGTAGAAGAAAGCTAGTCACATTTGGAGGGTGGTTTCCTCAACCAAAAGATGAACTACCTCCCTTGATACAAGCAACTATATCTCTAAAGTTAGCTACATAAGTGGGAGTCTAAGCCTCCATCAAGCTCCCTATCTATCCAAGTCTCCATGAAGCTCCCACAATGAGAGTATTTATAGGCAAGGAGGAGGAGGGGGTGGTGAAAGAATAGTGTATGGCGCCCAAGTCCAAGTGAAAGCCAACCACCCTATAATCTGTTTGTGGAGAACGTTCGAACGTAAGTTGGTGTTCGAACCTGGTTTCTATTTTTGCTTTATGGGCATTCGAATGTTTCTTCTGTCTTTGCTCTATGGGCGTTCGAATGCCAGATGGGTTTTGACCCTCTCACTCAAGTGGCATATGGTCTTTTGTGGAAACCTATTTCCACACTCTATGTAGAACTTGGCACTTTGCACTCATCACCTTGGTGTTCAATCAGACGTTCGAACGTGAGTTGGTGTTCGAATGTGGTACTCAAGTACTTCAAGGTCTTCCTTCTTGGCTGCAACCCGTCATGTCTCAGCAATCTGGTCTTTTCATAGTTCAAGTGGACGTTCGAGCTTGAGTTGGCGTTTGAACGTTCTTGCTTTATTTCAAGCTTCTCCAATTTTGTCTCCAATATGCTCATCCAAGTGTGATTTTTGTTGTTCTTGAGCTCTTGTTCACTTTAGGACCTGAAATTTCATCACTTAAACTCCATCAAAGTACAATTAGTCCTAGAAAGGCATAGTAATATGCTAAATTTAAGTACTAATCAAGCTTGTGCCAGGAACTAGTCCCATATCCATTACTCCATACAGGATGGCTCCAGCTAAATTGAAGGAACTTAAAGTGCAGTTGCAAAATTTGTTAGATCGGGGATTTATATTGCCTAGTATATCTCCTTGGGGTGCACCAATATTATTTGTAAAGAAGAAGGATGACACTATGAAGTTATGTATTGATTATAGATAGCTGAATAGGGTGACTATTCGAAACAAGTATCCATTGTTGCGTATTAATAATTTTTTGGACTAGTTACAAGGTGCCCGGGTGTTTTCAAAGATTGATCCTTGGTCAGGATATCATCAGTTGAAGTAAGAGATAGTGATATATCGAAGACTACTTTTCAGACTAGGCATGGACACTAAGAGTTTTTGGTGATTCCTTTTGGTGTAACAAATGCTCCTACTGTATTTATGGATCTGATAAACCAAATATTCCAATCATATCTTGATTAATTTGTGGTAGTGTTCATTGATGATATATTGATATACTCCCGTAGTATGGAGTAGAAGATGCAGCACTTGAGGGTGGTATTGCAGATTTTGAGGGATAGACAATTATTTGCCAAATTCAGTAAATGTGCGTTTTAGTTGGATAGGGTTGTGTTTTTAGGGCATGTAGTTTCTAGTGATGGTGTATGTGTTGATCCAGTTAAGATTAATACTGTGGTTAATTGGGAGAGACCGAGGACAGTGACAGAGATTCGAAGTTTTTTGGGTTTGGTAGGTTACTATCAGAGGATTGTACAAAATATCTCCATTATAGCTATACCCCTGACTTGATTGACTTGAAAAGGTGTGAAGTTTGAGTGGTCTAATAGATGTGAGCAAAGTTTCTAGAAGCTGAAGACTAGATTGACGACTGCACCAGTATTAACCATTCTATCAAGTTGTGATGGTTTTGTGGTTTATAGTGATGCCACATATCAAGGTTTGGGTTGTGTGTTGATGCAGTATGGTAGGGTGGTAGCTTATGCCTCCAAACAACTGAAACCACATGAGTGCAATTATCCTACCCACGATCTGGAGCTTGCAGCTATTGTATTTGCACTAAGGTTGTGAAGACATTTTTTTTTATGAAGACATTTTCTATATTGGTTATATATGAGATTTATACAGATCACCAAAGTCTGAAATATATGTTTACCTAGAAAGAGTTGAACAAGAGGCAGATGCGCTAGATTGAACTCATTAAGAATTATGACGGCACCATTCATTATCAGCCAAGAAAGGCAAATATTGTGGTAGATGCTTTGAGCCAAAAATCATCAGATAGATTGGCTAATTTGTGAGTGATTCGGAGAGGTTTATTTTTAGATTTGAAATCACTGAAAGTGCAGTTGGGGATAGAAGAGACTGCAGTTTTACTTGCTATATTGACTTTAAGACCAGTGTTGGGGGACAGGATCAGAGAGGCACAACAGTTTGATCTCCAAATTGAAAAATTGAAGAAAGAGGTGAAGACTAATTTTATTATTTATAGTGCTGATGTTTTGTTATTTAGTTTTCGGTTATGTGTACCTAATGATGCATGGTTAAAAAGAGAGATTCTGGAGGAAGCACACAGTTCAACATATGCAATGCATCCAGGTAGTACAAAGTTGTATCGTAATCTGAGAAAGCGTTATTCGTGGCCTGGAATGAAACGAGAGATAGCTGAGTTTGTGGCTCGATGTTTGGTATGTCAGCAGGTGAAGGCTAAGCATCAAAGACTAGCCGAGTTATTACAGTCTCTACCGATTCTAGAATGGAAGTGAGAGCATATTACTATGAATTTTGTGAGTAATTTGCCCCGTACGCAGAAAGGACATGAGGCCATATGGGTCTGCTCATTTTCTAGCTATGTCATATGCTCTTGACAGGCTAGCTAGATTGTACATTGATGAGATTGTGAGATTGCATGGTGTACTTGTATCTATTGTCTCTAACAGGAATCCACATTTTACTTCGAGGTTTTGGCCTAGCTTATAGACTGTGTTGGGCACTACTTTGAAGTTTAATACAACATTCCAACCACAAACAGATGGACAGATAGAGCGTACTATCCAAACATTGAAGGACATGTTGAGAGATTGTGTCATGGATCTTCGAGGTAACTGTGACAATTATTTGTCTTTATTTGAATTTGCTTATAATAACAGCTACCATAGTTCAATTTGGATGGCACCATATGAAGCTTTATATGGGAGGAAGTGTAAGACCCCAGTGTGCTAGAGTAAAGTGGGAGAGAGGAAGTTATTGGGTCCAGAGATTGTGCAGATGACTGTTGATCAGATTAAAGTTATACAAGATAGATTACGGAGTGCATAGAGTAGACAAAAAAGTTATGTTGACAATCGCCTACGTGACTTGGAATGCGAGGTGGGTGATCGAGTGTTTTTACAGGTATCACCTTGGAAAGAGGTCATTCGTTTTGGTGAAAAAGGGAAGTTGGCTCCCCAAGTATATTGGTTCTTACAACATTGTGAAGCGGATTAGAGCCGTTGCATACCGGTTAAAGTTACCAATGGAGTTGTCCATGTTGCATAATGTATTCCATGTTTCTATGTTACGGAAGTACTTGCTTGATCCATCACATGTGTTGACTTCAGAACCGTTGGAATTAGCCGAGGATTTGACTTATGTATAGTAGCCAGTTCCGAATTTGGATAGGAATGAGAAAATATAATGCACGAAGACGATACCATTGGTAAAGATTTTGTGGCGTAGTCACTCAGTAGAGGAAACAAACTAGAGAGTATGCAGACTCAATATCCACATTTGTTTGGTGCAAACAAGTAATTTCGAGGATGAAATTTTTATTAATGGGGGAGACTTGTGAGACCCAATCACGCATTGCATGTATATGGATATAATTTTGTAGGCTAAATTATAATTATATGAAATTATTAGATGATTAATTAAATTAATCCTTCATAGCCATGATGTGTGTGAGCATGAATAGGATATGTGGACCTCGTTAGTGATATATTTGTGAGACCCATTTATAAGAATTTCATGTGTGTAAAATAGCCACTAATTTAACATATCTTAAAAAAGTTCATACATATACCAATGCATATATACTAAAATTAATCACAATGTATGCTTAAATTGAGTCTCACATACCTTCCTTACTCACGGTTCAAATGGACACACACATATATATGTTTTTCCTTTCTCTTTTACTCTCCCTCACTCTCGGTTCCCAGCAGGCAAGAACCAAACACACAAACACCCCATTAAACTTTTAAGTGCACACACACACACGACATACACAACCACCACCACCATAACATAACAATGATTCAACCACTTTAATTTTACAACATGTGTAAAGTCAATTGAGTAATTACGCTTGCTTCCCCCAAAATTTTTAAGTGATTTCAAAATCGACAAACTAGTATTTTCACACATGAAATTCTTATAAATGGGTCTCACAAATACATCACCAACAGGGTTCACATACCCTATGCATGCTCACACACATCATGACTATGAAGGATTAATTTAATAAACCCTCTAATAATTTCATATAATTGTAATTTATCCCATAAAATTATGTTCATATGCATGTAATGCATGATTGGGTCTTACAACTACTAAATTGTCAAACCTCATCCCGGTCTCTCAAGGATGGGATGCGACTAGATTTTTGATACACCTGTTCAAAAATATTTATAAACTGAACTAATTAAATATTAAATAATCCCACATGTGCAACAACACCACCCATCACCTTAGTCATTAAGCATGATGGTAAAACCTGTCTCATAATCTGTGCCATATATAAAACACTTATACCAATTGTCTGTCACCCGGGTTATAGACATATACAAAATCCCACACCCACATAGAATACATCATAAAGTATGCTTTTTGAGTCCTTTTACAAATATATACTAATAACCTGTCATAATAATTTCTCACAAATATAATATACAACCCAGTAATTGGTCATATCGACACTCAACCTGAGTGATATCACACTAATGTTGTACAATACTCAATTGACTGGACAGTGGATCGGTCTATATCCTCCTTTATAGTATTTGAAAAGAAGAACTATAGGGGTGTGAGCTAAACAACGTGCTCAGTGAGTATACATGTTGTATATGAAATAAAAATGATAATAATACATTGACGTATGTAGATACTATGTAGATACACGTATCAAACAATAGCATCAATCCAATTTCAAAGAATTCATAAGTCACATAACATTCATACCACCCCTCATCGAATAATCGATCCCATATGGATCAGTGTCTCCCGAACCTCCCGGGAACCCCACAATGCTAGCACGCCGCTGCACGTCCAGTGATCAAGCATCGACACCTCAGTCTCAAACAGTGCGCCACATTCCACAATACACAATACACAATACAAAACATCATTCAATCACATAAGCAAGTAGCACATAAATTGGGAGAATTACTATTAAATTCTATCATTTACTATCATCTTATAATAGCATTTTTAAAATATATAAAGATATACACCACCTTGAATGTACAAATCTACGACTCTTCGGTCCTATCAGTGGATCCTTTCGGTGTCACCGTATATATTCCAATAACGAATGTCTCACTCGTTCCACCTAACGCATTTGTAATTAAAATATCAATATGTTTATCATATTTAATAATTAATCATGCACTAATGCATGCAACATGATGCACCCTAAAGTGCCCTGGTAACTTTGATTATCGCATTATCTGCTAACATATTAGTACTTTTGTTCTATGGATCATATTTCTTCCCTAAATTCCAAAAATAATTCACATTAATCACAATTAGGATTAAGTAGGACAAACACATTGACTGGGGGTCTATTTTCACACATTTCGACCTCGAATCCTAAAAGCTACACTTTTTGTATTTCATACATTTTGCACCGAATATTATACTCATTTGCATTCAAAAGTCACATTATCACATCAAGAATCATTTTAAAATGCTGCAAATAAAATTTCAAGTCATTTGGATTAAAATGCATACATGTGATAATAACATTTAGAAATTAGAGTTTCGACATTACCAACACCCATTTCCCACTTCTATCACACTTTTTATTTAAAACCACCACACTTAATCTCACATACACATTTAATTAATGCAAAATAGCTCCTAATTGAGCCTTTAAACCACCCATTTCATTCCCATAATTTTTGTTTTCAATCTAACCCACTAAATGCTTCTCGAATATATCAAACAATCATTTTCACACTTTTCGTACACTTGGTTGAGTACCCATTTAATACCCATTCTTAATAGTCCCTAAATTTTGTTTAACACCTTTAATAAAATATGTTTTGAATTTAAAGTAAAACATCCCATTATTTTAATACAAAACAGCCCACCAAATTAAACTAAAACAGCCTATTAAAATTAACCAAAATAATCCATGAATTAAATTAAATAGCCACTAATTTAAAATATGTTAAAACAGTCCACACATATACAAATTAATCACAACGTATGCTTAAATTGAGTCTCACATACCTTATTTATTCACGGTTCAAATGGACACCCACATATATGATATTTCCTTTCTCTTTTACTCTCTGTCACTCTCGGTTCCCAGCAGGCAAGAACTAGACACACACACACCCACACCTTACACTTTATACACACACACACATGACATACACAACCACCACCACCTAACTTAACAATGACTCAGCCACTTTAATTTTTAAACATTTGTAAAGTCAATTGAGTCATTTGCATTCAAAATTCACGTTATCACATCAAACATTATTTAAAAATACTGCATGCAAAATTTTAGGTCATTTGAATTAAAATTCACACATGTGATAATAACATTTAGAAATTAAGGTTTCAGCGTTACTGACACTCATTTTTCACTTCTATCGCACTTTTTATTTAAAACCGCCACACTTAATATCACACACACATTTAATCAATGAAAAATAGCCCCTAATTGAGCCTTTAAACCACTCATTTCATTCTCATAATTTTCGTTTTCAACCTAGCCCACTAAATGCTTCCCGAATATCCCAAATGGTCATTTCCACACTTTTCGTACACTCGGTTGAATACCCATTCTTAACCGCCCCTAAATTTTGTTTAACACCCTTAATAAAATTTGTTTTGAACTTAAAATAAAATAACTCATTATTTTAACATAAAACAGCCCATCAAATTAAACTAAAAAAACCCATTAAAATTAACCAAAACAATCCATGAATTAAATTGAAATAGCCACTAATTTAAAATATGTTAAAACAGTCTACACATATACAAATACATATATACTAAAATTAATTATAATGCATATTTAAATTGAATCCCACATATGCTCACGATTACAATGAACACACATATATATGTTTTTTCCCTTCTCTTTTACTCTCTCGCACTCTTGGTTCCCAGCAAGCAAGAACCAGACACACACATTTTTTTTTTTTTATATTAAACACACACACACATACACACACACACACACGACATACACACCCACCACCACCTAACATAACAATGACTCGGCCACTTTAATTTTTAAACAGATGTACAGTGAATTATGGAATCACGCTTGCTTCTCCCAAGTTTTTAAGTGATTTTAAAGTCGACCTACTAGTATTTTCACACAAGAAATTTCTATAAATAGGTCTCACAAATACATCACTAACGGGGTCCACATACCCTATGCATGCTTACACACATCATGGCTATGAAGGATTAATTTAATTAACCCTCTAATAATTTCATGTAATTATAATTTAACCCACAGAATTATGTTCATATGCATGCAGTGCATGATTGGGTTTCACATTTTTGATCTCGAACTTCTTAAGGACCAGAATGCTCGCGATAGATTGTGCAGCTCAGTGCCCTGAAAAGCGGCCTTCAATGTCTGAGGTCACAAGGCGGATCGAGGAGCTCTGTCGGTCGAGTTTGCCGGATGATCCATTGCCTGATGTCATGAAAGAACTGATTAAGGATCTATGTGTGTAAAGGATGCCACAATTCAGTTAAACAAGCCGTACCATCATCAATTTACTGTGCCTAGTTTTAGATTGTTAAACCTTGTGTTTATGTTGTTCTTTAATCTGTGGATCATTGCGTTTCATTAACATTTAACTGTTCATTTTCTTTTTCTCAATCCCCACTGTAAGAGCCTTTTTTGATTTCCTTTGGGGGGGGGGCAAAAACTGTTCAATTTGTCATTGTTGGCTTGTCATGGTTGCTGTAATTATTACTTCAGGTTTTACATTTGATTTTGCTTTATGAATCGACTTTATGTTTTGAGAACTCCACATTGAGATGCTTTCATGAGGTGGGAAGTGAGATTATATTATTGAATTTTTTTTTAATCAATTTAGTAAAGCATTGGTTAAATACATATTTTTTTGATATAGAAGTGTGATTTCAAAACACGTTTTTAAGTTTTTCTATTAAAAATTTATTTTACAAATAATTTTTTATATTGAAAAATATGAGTTTAAATTATGCTTTTATAAAATTTATTTTTGATTAAAAAATAAGTTCAAAATTATTATGAAAGACAACTAAATTCTAAAATTGATTCAATTATTTTTTTTCTGGTGAATCATGATGTGAGGGAAATCTGCCTAGATGGTCTATCTTTTATTGTTCTCGTAACTTTATGCAGCCTCAAATTAAACTATACACATCTCTTTCTTGGAAGTTGGTTTCTTTTTAGCTGGACTCGTTACAAGTTGGTTGGAGACATAAAGGTGGCTGTGTGGTGATAGGAAAACGTCATTGACGTTTTCTAACCGCATTTTTTCCAAGGCTGTTAGTTTCCGTTTAAATATTTATTTTAAAAAACGTCATTACAAATAAAAATTTTAAAAACGTCATTAAAAATGACGTTTTAAATAAAAAAATTTTAATTTAAAATCGTCATTTAAAATGACATTTTAACCCATAAAAACGTTATTCTAAATGACATTTCTAAAGAAAGATTGAGTTTAAAAAATAAATTTAAAACAAATTGAGTTTAAGAATAAAGATTTGCGAGAGACTAGATTTAGGAAAAATAAACTTTAACAACACTCCGCTGTTGAGCTGGGCCAACAGTTAGTGTATCTATTTTTATGATTTTTTAAATGTAAATTTGAGTTTCCTAATTTTAACCCTTCAAAACATTTGATTTGATTCACATTGTCCAAAATCAAATTTATTGAGAGATAATACCCGTGTGTGTTTGAATGTTAGAAACAAGCAATTAGATTCACGTAGGTAAACACAACAAAACAACGCAACACTCCATCCAATTTGTTACAAATGTTTGCAATTGAGACATTTTAAATTGATAACTATGATAGGGGTGTAACGTGTAATAGAGGCATAGTTGAGGGGTCAAAGTTAAATTTTATCTTATTTTGAATTCCACTTCTCAGTTGAGGTATCGGCTTTCTTATTCAAGAAACACCACCACCACGTCTATATAAACCTTCGAACTTCTCATGGATCATCACACCCCTAAATAAGCCAACTTACTCCTGCTCCTCGTGATCTTTGATTCTTAAATAGGCCCAAAAATGGCTGCTTCTCATCTTTCATCACCAGTACTTGTCGGTGCTTTTGTGCTTCTAATAAACTGTCTCTGGTTATTTCCTGAGGTCACCATTGCAAAGCATGCAGGGATTACAAGGCACTACAAGTTCAATGTCTGTGTTGCTTCCATGGATTAATACATCATTTTCTAGCTCATGAATGTGTGCCATTGTTCTAAAACACTTTCATTTTTTTTGTTCTCTGTTATTATTGCTTGGCAGGTAAGGTTGCAGAATGTGACCAGATTGTGCCAAACAAAAACCATATTGACTGTCAATGGGAAGTTCCCTGGACCTCGCATCATTGCCCGAGAGGGTGATCGTGTGTTGGTCAAGGTGGTTAATCATGTCTCCAACAATGTCAGCATCCATTGGTACAAATTATCAGCCTATATTTTATACTTTCGATACTTTGTCATCAGTACAGTGCATATATCGAATTTAAATGGTAATAATGATCTATCATGACAAATTAAAGAAATTATGACAAGTGTTCATTTTCTCATATACTGCAGGCATGGTATTAGACAGCTTCAAAGCGGATGGGCCGATGGACCAGCTTACATAACTCAGTGCCCCATTCAAACAGGCCAGACTTATGTGTACAACTTCACCATTGTTGGCCAAAGAGGAACTCTCTTCTGGCATGCACACATCTCATGGCTCAGAGCAACCCTTTATGGACCAATTTTCATATTACCCAAGCATAATGTTCCTTACCCTTTTGCTAAACCCAACAAGGAAGTCCCTATCATCTTCGGTAACTATTATTCAACACCATTTCCTTAATGTACAGTGTATTGGTTAAGAAAACTAAAAGGGACAACTTGAAATTAAGTAGTAATATGAAAGATGGTGGCTCATTTTACAGGAGAATGGTGGAACGCTAATACAGAGGCAGTTATTAACCAGGCGCTTCAAACTGGCGCTGGTCCGAATGTCTCTGATGCATACACCATTAATGGACTCCCTGGACCATTGTACAACTGTTCTGCAAATGGTATTCTCTCTCACAACCCGGGGAACTAAATGCCATTGCATGGTTTTCGTGCTCACCACCTATGATCTGTATGATGTTTTGCAGAAACATTCAAGCTAAAAGTGAAGCCCGGAAAGACTTATCTCCTTCGTTTGATCAATGCTGCACTCAATGAGGAGCTCTTTTTTACTGTAGCTAATCACACACTCACCATTGTTGAAGCTGATGCTGTTTATACCAAGCCATTTCAAACCGATATTCTCCTCATCGCTCCAGGGCAGACCACCAATGTTCTTCTCAAGACCAAAGCTCACCCCACCAATGCGATCTTTTTAATGGCTGCGAGACCATATATTACAGGTCAGGGCACATTCGATAACTCCACCGTCGCCGGGATCCTCGAATACGAAATCCCATCTGTTTCATCCTCATCAAACCCATCAATCAAAAATCTTACGCTCCCAACCCTCCCTCCAATCACTGGCACTTCTTTCGCCGCAAATTTCAGCAGCAAATTTCGAAGTTTGGCCAATGCTCAATACCCTGCCAATGTGCCACAAACAGTCCAAAAACATTTTTTCTTCACTGTAGGACTTGGAAGCAATCCATGCCAGAAAAACCAAACTTGTCAAGGGCCTAATGGAACAAAATTTGCAGCTTCTGTAAACAACATTTCCTTTGTTTTGCCCACAACAGCACTCCTCCAAACCCACTTCTTTGGCCAATCCAATGGCGTTTATACTACCGATTTTCCAAGCTTTCCTGTCGTTGCTTTCAATTATACGGGCACGCCTCCAAACAACACCATGGTGGCCAACGGCACCAAGGTGGTGGTGCTACCATTTAACACCACCGTGGAGCTAGTGCTGCAGGATACCAGCATTCTTAGTGCTGAAAGCCACCCTCTCCATCTTCATGGCTATAACTTCTTTGTTGTGGGCCAAGGGTTCGGAAACTTTGATTCTAAGAAGGACCCCACAAGATTTAACCTTGTGGACCCCGTTGAAAGAAACACTGTTGGTGTGCCGTCCGGTGGATGGGTGGCCATTCGGTTCAGGGCTGACAACCCAGGTGAGTATTGCTTAGTTTCTAAATATGTACCTTATGACTAATAACAGATCCAATGAGAATTTAGGGTTTTAAGTATAATGCATGATAAGGTACCCAATTTTGATGAGAAACCCATCTACTTTAAAGTATCATCCGACAAACATATATAACTATATACTTTAATTAGTGTTGGATTGAGCGGTTTTCAATTGTTGACGGATTAACCCGTGACCTAACCATGAGCTTAATATGAAATGTTTGACTCTAGTGACTCAACATTAAATAAGTTGTGTTCGGGCGATCATAATGGATATGAACATACTTGACAAGACTCGGCATGATCTAATTGTTACCCTGTACATATGCATACAAACGTCTATAATCATTTCAACCATACTTTGTTTTTGTAGATTGATTGTTGATTTAATGATGCCTACAAACAGGTGTTTGGTTCATGCACTGTCACTTTGAAGTTCATATGAGCTGGGGATTGAAGATTGCATGGATAGTCATGGACGGGAAGCTCCCCAATCAGAAGCTGCCTCCTCCGCCATCCGATCTTCCCAAGTGTTGACCGTTGATTTTGCCTCATCCGCTAGAATGTCTGTCGTGCTGTGACTTCCTTGTTTAACTTATTTGATACTTTTTTTTTCTAGAATTTTGTTTGAGAAGATAAAAAAGAAATTTCCAGGCCAACATTGATACGGAGTCTTGCTTTGTATTGTCTTCTATAATATCCTGAAAGAATCCTCCAGTGGAATGAGAAAGGCAATAATGGGTGGAGGAAATTTTGTAATATTTGGACTTGTAATGCTTCTATTAGGAGTCTCAATAATAATGATCGTAATAAAAATATGTTCAATGATAATCGATCTCATTGAATCACAAATTAATACGATTTAGAGTGTCTTCAATTTTAATTCAAATTTTTACTTACTATAGGCTAGGAGGTGCTCACTTTCTTCTTACTCTTAGACGGTTCCTCTACTCAAAATGGTTTGTTAAATCATAATCGATCTCATTAAATCACTATTTAGTGGTATTTAGAGCATTTTTAATCTTGAGTCAAATTTTTACTGAGCCACTTTTTCCTAATCCCCGATTCTCTTTTTTTTTTCAAAAGGGTCAGAATGTGTATTTCCAATGCAGATCCAGTTATTAAATATATCTTCTCATGACCTATAGTTCCAACAGCTGAAAGGAATCTCTCTCTCTCTCCTCAAGACAAATGCTAACATAGAACAGAACTGGAGGAGACACAGGATGTAAGACAAGTAGTGGTTCAAACTTCAAACACAATATAAGAGGTAGATGTTTCAGACACCGAGATCAGTTCGAAATCTATCTGATCCGTTACACCGATGTCTTTTCACAATGGGTAACTCATCATGACCCTCATGGAAGTCTCAATTGAATCTAAATCTAATTTCTGTTTAAAAGAAAAAACAAGAAAAATTCTCTTCTTCTATATCAGATGATGGCACAAAAATTTATACAGGTTTCAAGCGAACCCAAGGTCCATCTCACAAGTAGAAGGGAGATACAAAGAGGGTAGGAGAAGAAGATCCTCCAATCCCATTCAGAAGCTAAGTGGGTAATAGTTCTTGACCACTCAATTACTTCAAGAATCGCCTTTTTTGTTCCAGGAAACAAGCATGGTGATGCAACGTCTGACGATGTAAAACTTGGCCCTCTGTTCTTTGGCCAAGCTACTACACTTTCTGGTGAAATCTGAGCACTTCTTTGAAGAACTCCTTGACAGAGGAGATTTGGAAGCAGAGCTCTTTTGAGAAGAACTCCTGGAGAGAGGGGACTTGAAAGAAGAGCATTTCTGGAAAGAACTCTTCAGAAGAGAAGACTTTGATGTAGAACTCTTCTGAGATATGCTCCTGATGAGAGACGACTTGGACGAATTATAAGGATTGCTACATGGGTCTTCCTGTGATAGTTTCCGTTTCTCATCCATGTAGTATTCCATAACCACTTGATAGAGTTTTCTGCCTCTGTGTGTGTGTGTGTGTGAGAGAGAGAGAGAGAGAGAGAGAGAGAGAGTGAATGATGATGGGAGAGTGGGAAGAGGTTGAGGTGCTGGTGACTAACTTACAGCAATTTAAGGAAATGGTCGGAGGGGAATGCAAGTGGGGTGTTGAGGAGTGTTTCTTCAGTTTTGGTAGCACCTCATGTCCTTGCCTAACTTGTCTCGGCTCTTGTCTAGTTGCCTGATTTATAACTGCAATAGTAATAATTGGGATCTATTATTTAAATTTTAAAATTTTATTTAATTTGCTTTGCTTAATGATAACTCAATTTGCATGATATAATAATATTATTATAACTAAACTATTGTTTTTCTCCATTAGCACTTAACAAATTCTTTTATTAAAAGTTTGAGTCACAAAAACAATATCTTTTATTCTTCCCAAATCTAGTAATGAAGGAAATTTATACACTGAATTGTTTTTTTGATTTTAGATTTTTTGTTCAAGAAGTATTAGCTTGTTTTGGAGGTGTGGAAAGAGGAAGGGATTGGTTTGGAAAGGGGTAAGGTTGGCCATGTTTGAAGTGATTTCCTTACCACTCTTCTGGTTCTTGAACCAACATTTGGAGACCCATCATCCCTTTGGAGATGTGGCTCATGTATGGTGCTCCATACCACAATATTATTTTAAATTCTTTTTATATAATACATCTAGGGATGATTCAAGAGGCAACACAGGCACATACACGAGCAATTCTTTTGGATTTCAATAATTCACAAGCTATTGAAATCCAATGGCATGTTGGGCAAGAGGAAGTCTGTTGGACTATTTCGCCCATCGTTTTACCCCCAAAGTAAAAAAAAATTCATATGGTGACTTAGAATGTAATTTATTTTTTTACGATAATTTTTGAAAGAACCGATTTATCCACAACTGAAACATAAACATCAGATAAACACAAACACTCATAAAAAAAATAGGACTTTGTTGTGATCAGTTAAATCTTAATCCCGGCCTGGTCAATGAACATGAAATTCATTGTATAACTAATATTTTGTAGGGTATATATCTAATAACAGCAACTAGTATGTATTCCTAATGAATTTGTAAAAAAAAAAAAAAATTCACATGCACATGCTTTCTAATTTCTGGCGCTAGAGTCTGAAGCTCTGCAATTTAAATTATTTCATATGCAGACACATGCTTTCTTTCGGCTCAATTAGTTATTAATAATTAATTTGGGCCAAGTGAGCACCATGCATGACGAAATTAATTTTGTCACATAATTCACTCAAGATGTTTAAAGTCATGAAAAATATGTTATTTTTGTAAACTAGAAATCATGTAATTACTGAAAATTGTATGTATTTAACTTGTTTTAATGGTGAAAGGGCAAATGCCAAACAACCCATGGACTGGAATATAAAATGTTTCGACTCAACTTCGGCCTTGGATCGGGTCAACCAATTTGACGAAGGACGACTTGCGGTGTGTCTAACGGGTTGGCCTTAATGGATCTTTAACGGATTACTCATTGGGTCTTTAAACGGGTCATAGTTGTGCTCAACTCTTTTGTGAGTGAGCGTCAAACAAATCAACTTATCGGGGCTAAGCAGGTGAAAGAAAATGACCCGCGAACTTACCTGCTAAACTAAAGGGTCGTTCACTTGGCAACCCGACCTGTGGTGCAATGGATCTTTGAGTTTTTGGAATGTGAAATGCTATTTACTCTTTTGGAACAGCTTATTAGAAATCTTGAATTTAAGTCTCTTCGTTAGATTCAATATCGGGGATTTATTCCAATCGATGATATCTGGTGCATCGAAGATGAGAGAGTTATGTATGAAAAAATTAGTTGGATATTCTAAAACATCCAAGTACTCTCTATTGAGGATTATCACACAACTGCTACTCTATTAAATTGGTCAAACAAAGCCGGTAGATGGGTCAAATTTAAATTTTTGCTGTGTCACATGGTTTGTATGTACTACAACTGCATGGTTTATTCAGTGTAGTTTGAATCTTTATGCCTTTTGTGCTTCTTTTTTTTTGACGGATTTTGCTAGTCATGTGGCTTGAGAATATAAGCATTATTGCAATGCCCACATGCTTGCATGTGGACCATGTACACTAAGGAAATTAAGATGGTTCAGACCCCGTACAACTTCATAGTCCCTCTCTTCAACAATTACGAGTCCAACCCTTTTAATTTCAACAATAATTTTCACACCATCTTCATATACCATCACAACCTCACTTATTAAAGTTTTTATAATGTAATGAAACTCACTAATCTAGAGTCAAAATTGATGTGATACAAAGATCGTAAGAAAAAAAATAGTGAAAGTGACATTGTGGTTGTACTTTAACATCTCGCATCTCTTTTTTAAGTCCGCTCCCTCAGAAGCACCCCCACCCCCACCCCCAAACACAAGCACACTCGCACACAGAGATATTTCTTTCCTAAATGTGCTACTTTAGATCGAATTCTGGGAGAGAGCTTGGTCATGGTTTCACATTGTGGTTATCATAAACAACTTGCATTGATATATTATATTATTAGCAGAATTTTACTCGGAAAACACCTTGAAACTAATGCTAAAATCAGCCCACATGTGTTTATAATAGAGATCCCCATGCTTTACAGTCCGTTTGGTACGAAGGACGGAAAAAATGAAGCAAAGAAAAATGAAAAGAATAAACTTTATATCTATGAAGAGAAGAAAGTTATTTTTTTTCCATTTTGTTTGGTAGGAGTGATGAAAAATAAAAATGCTACATTTTCCATCGTTTGGTATTAAATAGAAAATTAAGGGAAAAGAAAACCATATATACTCAATTTTACAATTCTGCCCTTTAATATATGAAATCATTTTGTGTATTTTTTGTGTGTGTTAGTAAAAAAATATTTTTTATTTTAACAAAAAGAAAAAATTTTATTTATGAACAAAATAGAGATTACAAGTAGCAAAAAAAAAGGCAACAAACTGCCTTCCCTTACAACATAAACCAAACAAACTTAAAAAAGCCAAATGGAACTTCCACCTAGCAGTAGAAAATAAATCCAACAAAAACACCATAGTTTCTAGTAGCACAGCAAAATAGCATAGCAGCCTGACACCACTACTTGACAACCAGAAACACAAAACTCCAACACAGCTAAAAAAAAAACAACCATATTAGAGCACTCCCTAAAAGAATGAAGCAGCCAAAACTCCCCCATTCATTCCTGACCACCGCACCCCCCTCCCGCCTAACTTGGATTACCTCTAAAAGCTCCATCAGAATTCAATTTCAAGGAACCAGCTGAAGGCATAAACCATCCGACCCAAAGAGCTTTATACAATCTCTTGCTAAGAATGGGTAAAGATACCTTACCATATATATATATATATATATATATAAGTACAACAAATTTGAATTTTAGAGAGAAAGAGCGGTGGAGATCGTTTCATGCCCAAAAAAGGCATCATCCCACGGTCGACGTTATCCTAAACTGTCTCGAGCTATTGACGTCTCAGATCATCTCAAAATTTTTGATCTAACGAACGATATTCATTTATGAAAAAAAAATCCCACACAACACAAATTCTATTTTTAATTCCCCCAAAATCACGCCCTCAATCACATGATTTATCAAAAAAAAAATCACATTCTCTTCATCTATAATTTATTTCCCAATCTACAAATTTTCAAATACTCACTCTAATCTCTCACTTATTCTCTTTGTTGGTACTTATATAGGTTCAAAAAATCATTCCTTTCCTAATTGGAGGAGGTGAATTCAAAATACTGCTATGTCTTCCTTTTGAAGCCCTCCAACTTATCGCTTTAAGGATTTATTTCCAAGAGGATATTAGCACTAATTTTTCACCCACAATTCTTGCCCTAATTTTGCTCCAAATCTCAGTCTCCCCTTAAACTCTTCTATCTCCCCCTCTCACTCTCTCATCTTTCTCACGACCACTAAAATCCATCCTCCAAATACCCGACCTTTGTTAGGTATTTCCAATCATTTGAATTTGAGTAAAAAAGTTTAAAAAATTTGCTCCAACTATGGACTCGAATTTATACCAAATCAAGATAAATTAATTATTTTACTCAAATCAAGGCAGACTCAAATTTTTATACAAATCTTTAATTGTTAGATTTCACCATCTTTTAAAGATTCAATTGTCATCCTTACTCTCATTTAAATTTAGGTCTACCCTCATTTAAATTTAGGTCTCTTTTTCTTTAAATTCTTTATATCAAATCAAATTTTATTCAAATTTTAATTTAAATTTAAGTGTGGGACGGAGATGCTCTTAGTCACCCTCCCCAAAAATCAGTAAACTCTCACTCTTTTTCGTCACTCTTCTCTTCTATTTGCCAACTCTCTTCCTCTGTCCTACATCTCTCGAATCTCTCTTCGCCATCTTTTCTCACTCTACCCAGACCAATGATGATGAAGCAAGCTATCACCAATGACGAACGATCCACCAATGACAAGGTATACCCTCTCTCTGTTTACCCCCCCTTCCCAAGACACACACACAACGCACACATCCACCCACACCCAACATCTTTCTATTTTGTAACCCCTCACACTCAAAATCCCTCACAACACACACAAAATACACCTCCAGTCTCTGCTAACACAAAACACACCCACTTGGATTGTTTGATTCATTGATTTTTTTTTTTTATTTCTCAACTTTGATTTATGTACATTATTTTCGGTCTCTAGGCTCTCTTATGGTTTTGTTTTTTTTTTTTTTTGCAAGCATTGCATTTCGAATTTTTGAAATAATAATTGGGTTCGAAGTTTTGATGTTTATTTCGATATTAATTTTCTGGAAAAATAGAGCTATTTTTTTTTTTGGAAAATAGTCTATGCTCTTTCCTATGTTCAAGTAAAGGAATTGTATGTTATGCAAGATCTTGATATTGTACATATGATCTGATAACTTTTTTTTTTGAAATAGGTTAAATCTCAAATTGAAGAATACTTCTCTATGGTCAGTTTTATCTCTACATATCAGGTGTCATTTATTGCATTATGGTTTTTTTTTGGTTGTTACAAGGTTGGGTACAAAACCTAATCTTCTTTGGTTTGCTTTACATCTCAAGCCTACCAAATATTTGATGTCACTGTTATTTCTGTTTTTTTTAAAAAAGAATCAGTTCAAATAAGGATGTTGATTACTTGGTTTGCTCTTGAAAATAGGATGGTAGTTAAAATATCAAATATGTGCTGCCAGATTTTTCACCAGAATAGGGGTGTGTATTTGTAGGTTCCTTTTCCAGTTTATATTTAGTGAGAAAATTTCACTTAATGGTACTAGAAGTAAGGATAGACCTAAATTAACATTGAATGAAATAATAAAAAAAAGATATGAAAATATATAACTTATTTAATTTTTCCAACACACAATCTCATCAAATCCTTAATATTAGGTGCCTAATTTTTGTTTGAAAGTATAACTAATAGAGGAGTGGATCGGTAGAATCTCCTCTCATATCTTTATGAAGACATGGTTTGTTTTCACTGTCCAATGGATTTTTTTGGGCCATCAATTAAGCTGCAGAAGTCACTACTCTCATGCTACTTTTGGGTGGGTTGGATAACCATAAGGAGAGGTTATCTTAGCTGATTTTCTCTTTCATTATCGCCACCTCATCTATTGCTCATTTCCACGATTCAAGTTAATTGTTTTCCTCCAAGATTGAAAAGTAATGGACGCTAAGATGAACGAAGTGCAAGTTGAGGTGGTAGTTGCGCTAATCCTATCAATCTAGCGTAAATTTGGCTTTTAATTTTCATTGTAATGTATTTCCATTTAAGGCGCAATGTTCTATTTTCATTGTTTGTGAGTATTGGGTTAATATGTGAGAATTTAATAGGGTTGAAAATATTGACGTGATAGTCAATTTGATGCTATGGTAGTATTTGTGAGTGCTATAATTTTTTTTTTTCGTTTGCTAATTTTTGTGGATTTAACTTTTTATTACGGTGATTTTATTGTGGTACACAGTGCCTTTAGGCACGGGTAATTACTAGTATATATATATAGGACAGATTGCTGCTGAAGTTTAAGGCTTTTGATTTATGCTTTTAATTAGGATTTGTTTATTTTTGGAATTTTTAGTATTTTTCTTTATTTTAGTTATTTCTTTATTTTTCCTTATTTTAATTATTTCTTTCCTAGAGTTATATTGCTAGTCGAATTAGGTTTTGTAGCCTATATAAAGACTATTTCTTAGTTCTAGTCGAATTAGGTTTTGCAGCCTATATAAAGGCTATTTCTTTTTATTGTAAGGTTAACTTTCATTCAATAAAGAATTTTCTTTCTAAGATTCTATTCTCTGAGCTCGTGGATTAGAGTGTGTTATTTATTTATTTATTTATTTTCAAGAAGCAAGTGGTGTCCTACTTCTTCATAAGCTACTGCTACGTCAATTGGTATGAGAGCAGGCTTAGTCCTGTTTAGATGGTGAACGCACGGAACGAAAGCGAAGTCCTTGACTGTGGTGACCATGAGGAAGATATGGTTACAGGGGCTGAATTCAGAACTTTCCAGCGTGAGACCTAGCAGGCGCAACGTGAGACCCAACAAGTGTTGTGGGAGGTCCAACCGACTCTTGCTAAGCTGACAGTAGGGAAAAATCAGCAGGGCGACGATCCTACGGGTCGTCAACCTTACCAAGAGAGGGCTAAAGTTTTTCATGAACGTCATCCAGAGATTCCATGTAGGCAGCTAGCCTATGAGGATAACCTGAGTGAGGATGAGGAAGATGCTGAAGCCATAATCCGGAATAATTGGAAGGGTTACCAAGGGGAACAGGATCGACAGACCTTTCGTATGAAGATGGATCTGCCCAGTTTTAATGGTCAACTTCAGATCGAGGGGTTTCTTGACTGGTTGGTATTAGTCGAGAGGTTTTTCGATTATATAGATATTCCTAAAGATAAAAAAAAGTGAAATTAGTCACGTACAGACTATTGGGTGGAGCTTCTGCTTGGTGGGAGCAATTGCAAACTACACGGATGCGACAAGGAAAAGGGATGGATCAAACATGGGCTAAGATGAGATGATTGTTACGATCCAAGTATTTGCCTCCAGATTATGAGCAGATTATGTTTCAACAATATCAGGATTGTAGACAGGGAAGTAGAACAGTTGAGGCGTACCTAGAGGAATTCCACAGGTTGCTAGATTTGTTGGGGGGGCTGTGTTGGACTATACAAGATTGAGTTGCGATGCAAATAGTCTACACCTTGACCAAAGCCGTTGCATTGGCTATTAAGGCAGAAACTCAATTAGACAGATTGAAGTCTACGGTCGTAGCAAGAAATTCCTTTTATCCTAATCGTGTTGCAGTAAACAAAGGAAAAGCCCCAATAACTCAGCCACCTTTGTCTAACACCACTCGCGGGACAAGTAGCGATAGAGGTCCAACAAAGCCAGCCAACGCTATTCCGCACCTCGTAATCCTTATGCTTGTCCGGGGTCTGATAAATGCTATAGATGCAGACAGCCAGGGCACTGTTCCAACCAGTGTCCTAAAAAGGGTACTGTTAACTTAGTGGAGCCAGAAGAAGATGGCAAATCCGAGACAAAGAAGGACGAGAATGAAGTGGCCTATACTTATGACAAGGAAGAGGTAACGAGGGCGACGAAGGCGAACTAATGTCACACTCTCTGGTGGTTCAATGACTTCTGCTAGCGCCAAGGTGAGAAGAACCATCTCAACGACATAATATATTCCGAACTAGGTGTACTGTGAACAAAAAGGTTTGTGATATCATTATTGATAATGGCAGCAATGAAAATATAGTGTTGAAAGCAATGGTTACTAAGTTGGGCTTACAAACTGAGAAACATCCTTCACCATATAAGATTGGCTGGATTAAACGGGGGTGCTGAAGTGAAGGTAACTAAAATCCGCCGCATTAATTTTTCAATTGGGAAGAATTATGCAGATGAGATTGTGTGTGACGTGGTGGAGATGGATGCGTGCCATATGATTTTGCGACGACCATGGCAGTTTGATCTGAATGCTACATACAGGGGCCATGATAACGTATATGTTTTCATGAAGGGAGTCCTAAAGATCATTTTGGGGCCCATAAAAGAGGAATTTTCAATTATTGAACCAAATTCGAACAGCAAGACAATATTTCTGATGAATTAGGGTGAATTCATAGAGGAAACTAAGGAATTTGGAGAGATTTTTGTTGTGTTAGTTGGGGAAGAAGTCAGTAGGGAGTCCATGAAAATTCCATCCATGCTTAAACCTTTGCTAAAGGAATTTCAAGAAATTATGTAATCAGAGCTACCAAATGGGTTGCCTCCTATGCGGGACATATAACATTAGATTGATCTCACGCCGGGAGCCAGTTTGCCTAATCGACCACTACTGGATGAGTCACAAGGAAAGTCAGATTCTAGAAAAGTTGGTAGACGTGATTAAGAAGGGATTAGTGCAGGAGAGCATGAGTCCTTGTGCGGTACTAGCCCTGTTAGTTCCAAAGAAGGATGGCAATTGGTGCATGTGCATCAACAACCGAGCAATTAACAAGATCACCATTAAATATAGGTTCCCTATTCCTCGATTGGAAGATATGTTGGATATGTTGGCCGGATCCAAAGCCTTTTTGAAAATTGACTTGTGGAACGGGTACCATCAGATTTGGATTAGGAATGGAGATGAATGGAAGACTGCTTTTAAGACCAAAGGAGGGTTGTATGAATGATTAGTAATGTCGTTTGGCTTTACCACTACGCCTAGTACTTTCATGCGGCTCATCAACGTGGTATTAAAACCATTCACTAGAAAGTTTGTTGTGGTGTACTTTGATGATATATTAATATTTAGCCAGAACGAATCTGATCATTTTACACACTTGAGGAAAGTACTTACAGTTTTGCAACAAAATAAGTTATATGTTAATTTAAAGAAGTGCAGGTTTATGACTAGCAGTTTGTTATTTTTGGGATTTGGGATAAGTGCTAATGGGATTAAAGTTGATGAAGAAAATATTTGTGCCATTCGGGAGTGACCAACTTCACAAACAGTGGGCGAGGTTCGTAGTTTTCATGGTCTGGCAACGTTTCATGGTCAGAGATTTTAACTGGATAGTCATGCCAATTACTGAATGTATGAAGGAGGGAAAATTCCATTGGGGAGAAGAAGTAGAACAGAGTTTTGTGCTGATCAAGGATGAATTATCGGCTACACTAGTTTTAGCACTGCCAAATTTTGACAAGCTGTTTCAAGTAGAGTGCGATGCCTTTATTGTTAGCATTGATGTTGTACTTTCGTAAGAAGGCAGACCGGTTGTGTTTTATAGCGAGAAGCTCAGTGAAGCTTGCCAGAAGTGGTCTACTTATGAGCTGGAATTGTATGTTGTTTTTCGCACCTTGGAGGTTTGGGAACACTATCTAATATAGAGGGAGTTTTTCTTATTTAGTGATCACCTAGCGCAGAAATTTATCAATAGCCAGAATAATGTCAACTGGATGCATGCCTGCAGGATTTCGTTTATACAATGCTTCACTTTCACTTTGAAGCATAAGGCGGTACAATTAAATCGGGTAGCTGATGTTCTAAGCAGGAGGGCGTTGTTGCTAGTCACCATGCGGACTGAAGTGATTGGGTTTGACTTTCTCAAGGAGCTATATGTAGACTATGAAGATTTTCAGGATATTTGGACAAAATGTCAGTCGAAACCTTCCATTGACGGAATGCATATTCAAGAGCGTTATCTGTTTTGAGGCAACCAATTGTGCATCCCGAGGAGTTCACTACGAGATTAGATAATTCATGAATTACATGGTGGAGGCCTGGGCAGACACTTGGGTCATGACAAAACAGTAGCTCTTGTAGAGGAGAGGTATTATTGGCCCTAACTGAAACGAGACATTGGTATTCATGTTAAAAGATGCCACATCTATCAGGTTGCCAAAGGCCAATTTCAAAATACGGGTATGTACATGCCTTTGCCCATCCTAGCAGTACCTTGGGAGGCTCTTTCCATGGACTTTGTCTTGGGCATTCTATGAACCCAACGCAAATTTGATTCAGTCTTTGTGATGGTTGATAGGCATTCCAAAATGGCTCACTTTATTGCTTGCAAAAAGACCTCGGATGCAGTGCACGTGGCAAATTTGTTTTTCAAAGAGGTTGTTTGTTTGCATGGGGTTCCCAAATCCATCACTTTAGATAGGGACACCAAATTCTTGAGTCATTTTTGGCGGACTTTGTGGAGGCGATTTGACACATCCCTGAATTTTAATAGCACGAGTCATCCTCAGTTCGATGATCAAACGGAAGTGGTGAATCGCACTCTTGGGAATTTAATTCGCTGTATTTCTGGAGAGAAGCCAAAACAGTGGGATCTTGCTCTTGCACAGGCTGAATTTGCTTATAATAGTATGCTCAATCGATCTACTAGGAAGACCCTATTCCAAATTGTTTACTGTTGTCCTCCACGCCATGCTTTAGAGTTGGTTCCTCTGCCAAAACTTCCTGATTTGAGTATTTCAGCAGAAAATATGGTGGATCGTATCAAGGCTATTCAAGAAAAGTGCGAAAAAATTTGGAGGCATCTAATGCCAAATACAAGGCTGTTGTTGATAAAAAGAGACCGGTTCAAGTATTTCAGGAGGGGGATCTAATGATGGTTTATTTGCGCAAAGGGCGGCTGCCAGTGGGCACGTACAACAAGCTGCGGGACAAAAATTATGGTCCTTTTCAGATTCTGCAAAAAATCAATGATAATGCCTATGTCGTGGACCTTCCTACAAATATGGCCATCTCTCCTACTTTCAATATTGCTGATTTGTTTGAATATCATCCTCTTGATGTGTCATCTTCTCAATTAATTAACTCGAGGTCGAGTTCTTTTCCAACAGGGGAGACTGATGTAGGATAGATTCCTATTGAAGTTTAGGGCTTTTGATTTATGCTTTTAATTACGATTTGTTTATTTTTGGAATTTTTAGTATTTTTCTTTATTTTAGTTGTTTCTTTATTTTTCCTTATTTTAGTTATTTCTTTCCTAGACTTATATTTCTAGTCAAATTAGGTTTTATAGCCTATATAAAGGCTATTTCTTAGTTCTAGTCGAATTAGGTTTGACAGCCTATATAAAGGCTATTTCTTTTCATTGTAAGGTTAACTTTCATTCAATGAAGAATTTTCTTTCTGAGATCCACTCATGGATTCGAGTGTGTTATTTATTTATTTGAAGAAGCAAACGGTGTCCTATTTCTTCATAAGCTACTGCTACGTCATATATGGAGAGAGAAAGAGAGAGAGAGAGAGAGAGAGAGAGAGAGAGAGAGAGAGAGAGAGAGAGATAACAATAAAATGGAGGAAAATAGTTGGACTTTACCGGAGTATGGCAACTTTGGTTTGAAGTAGCCGAAAATCCAGTCGGAACACTGTTGGTTTTGCCAATCGAGTTCGTCTATGTCGTTGCCCATGGTCTATAAAGTAGTGGATTTTGTTTATAGAAGAGAAATGGGTTTTATTATAGAATGTATGAAAGGGCAAAAAAGTAAAATAACTATTCAATAGTCAAATTTTTCAGTTTTCTTTTCATTTTTTGCCCATTTTTGGGGGAAAAACAAATTGTGGGTAGGAAGGAAAAGCCTTCCCTTCAATTTTTCTTTCCACCATTTTTTTCTTTCCATGCCAAACAATGAAACTTTTTTTCACCCACCCCATTTTCCATCAAAACAAATAGACCATTAGTGTGCATGTGACATCAAACATCGGCAAAAACTAAGTTTCGACTTCGCCCTTTGACTCTCATAAAGATTGCACTGCTCCTAGCTTAAATAGTTGGTTCACAAGATGCAAGATTTGAGTAAAGGTAAATGTTATTTGGATTTAATTCGAGAATCTAATTTATTATAATTGTTGGATTCAAAGTTTGGTCTCATCATTGTGGCTCACACCTAGTCTAATAATTGTTGTGAAATAAGATAATAAAAAGTGAATATCAATTGTAAATTACTTTGGTGTGATCTATAATATATATGATGAGGTGTATTTATAATATAAAAAAGTAGTGATATTTGCTAGTCTAATCAATGTGGTATAAACATATTATGATTATATACATTAACATCTCCCCTCAAACTCAAAGAGATATAGTTATCACCTATAGTTTGGAAACCAAATCATGAAATCAGCCCGCGGATGTGCCTTGGTGAAAATGTCAGTAATTCTGATCAGATGAAAAACCAAAAAAAAAGGTGCCTTGAGCCCTATGTTATCGCACAAAATGACAATCAATCTCAATATATTTAGTGTGGTGATGGAAAAAATTATTGTGAGAAATCTAGATCGTACTCCGATTGTCACAATAAAGAATAGTAGCACTAGAATGAGAGACACCTAAATCTTCTAAGAGCCAAAGATGCTCCTGGGTAGTGTCAGCAAGAGCATGGTACTTCACCTTTGTACTGGATCAAGAGATAACATACTATTTCTTTATGCACTAAGAGATGAGAGAGTCTCCCAATAAAAAAATAATAAAAACCAGTGACAGAACGACGATCAGTAGGATCTCTTACCCAGTCAGTATCAGAATAGGCATGTAGCTTGAGAGATGAGTGAGTAGAGTAATGAAAACCATGAAACATGATACCCTTAATATATTGTAGAATATGAAGAACAATAACATAATGAGTAGAGCAAGGGGCAGCCAAAAATTGGCTGACGAGATGAGCAACATAGGCTATATCCGGGGGAGTAACAGTGAGATACACCAGCCTGCCTACCAACTGGTGATAAAGAATGACATCAAGGAGAGATGTGTCATCCAAGGGAGTAAGCAGACCATTTTGCTCTAATGGGGTAGGAACAGTCTTGCAATTAGTGAGTCCAACACAAGAAGATCAGAGACGTACTTGGCCTAGGAGAGATAATACCCATTGAAATTAGACCAGATCTCAAGGCCTAAGATAACTAAGAGAACCAAGATCTTTCATCTTAAAGTGTGTGTAAATAAAATTTTGGAGATTAAAAATATCCGCAATGATAATTATCATCAATATAGAGAAGTAGTAGAGTAGTATCATGCTCAGACTTGCAAACAAAGAGAGTCGAATCATAAAGGCTAAAAGAGAAATCAAAATCTCCAATGGTAGTACTAAACTTTGCAAACTAGGGTATAGGGGCTTGCTTGAGGTCATATAGTGCATGCACAACGAAGTCGACAAACTTGATGTGGTGAATAAGGATAGCCAGGAGGCGGTTGCATGTAGACTTCCTCAGTAAGGTGACCATTGATATATGCATTTTTGACATCCATTTGATATAATTTTCACTTGCGATTCATAACAATAGCTAGTAGACTTTGAACTGAAGTGAGATGAGCAATGGGAGCAAAAGGCTGCTCATAATCAATATCATACTCCTGTGCAAAGCCTTTGGCCACTAGACAAGCCTTGTAATGCTCAATAGAACCATTAAAAAGAGTCTTGATCTTATAAACCCATGTACAACTAATAGTCTTTTGGTTAGGAGGAAGATTAACCAAATTCCAAATATGTGTGTCAGTTAGTGCCTGGAATTCCTCTATCACTGTTTGCTACCAATGAGGGTCAGAACTAGTCTTATAATAAGAATGAGACTCATGTTGAGATAAAATAGTGAAGAAACAATGATAATCATGCAAACGAATATGAATATTTTTTATTCAAGTGGAATGATGTTGTTGATGAGCAGAAGAATAAGTATCAATAGGAAGTAGAGGGTTCAAGAGCTGAGGCATGATCACTATCAGTATGAAATGGGGTAAGAGTAGAATCAGGGTCAAGAGACAGTACAAAAGCCTTTAAATGGTTCGTCCATAGATAGGAGTTTAGCTGAGTCTAGATGTACTAGATGATCTGTAGATGGAAGCTTAGATGAGTCTGGATGTGGGTCACTAGGACATACTTTCATAGATGGATCAATAAAGAGAGGAGAAGTAGGATAGATGAAAGCTAAAACTGAGACAAGAAGGAGAACACCTTGTGTTCCCAAAAGACTATATATCAAGGAGTACGAAGATGATTGAAATATGGATCCCAAGAACGATAACCCTTATGTTCAATCACATAACTCAAGAAACGAAAAAGTCGTGCACGAGGTTCCAATTTGGTATGCTCATGAGGCTGGAGTAAGACAAAACATGTACAATCAAAGACGAGAAGATAGTGGTAATTAAGAGAAGTGTCATATAATCGCTCATATGGAGATTGATTCCCAATAATAGGAGAAGGAATATGATTGATGGTATAGACGACAGTAATAGCAACTTCAACCCAAAAACGCTCAGGACAAGAAGAAGAGATGGAAGAGCACAAACAATATCAAGAATATGATGATGTTTGCGCTCAGCACGTCCATTTTGTTGAGCTGTGTCAAAACAAAAATGATGAGGAATTGTGCTATGTTGACTGAGAAAGTTAAGGAAGGTGGTGTTTCTATATGCCATGTATCGGGACACTACCTAGGAGCTTATTTGTTTATATTCAATGACATTATCAGATCCAAAGACTTTAGCGGATCGTGAAAATTGAGTTTGGACCATTTTGGTAAAACTACAATAAATTTGTGGCAATAACGATCGAATTCGTAAAAGATAAATCCAAGTGAAGCGAGAATAGTCATCAATAAAAATGACAAAGTACTTTGACCCTCCTATAGTGACAGTTGGAATAGGTCCCAAAATATTAGAATAAACAAAATCAAAAGGGGCCAAAACAAAGAGTTACTATTAATGAAAGGTAAAGCTTACTATTTTGCAAGTTTACAACACAAACAATCAAGTTGTTCACTATGAACGTGCCCTAGCTGACCACTAAAAATTAAATACTATAGACGACTTGAAGAAATATGACCCAAACAGGAATACTAAAGATTGAAATGAGAGTTGGTCGGAATGGAAGCAACAATAGTAGAAAGGACGAAGGAAAATAGTCGTTATGGAAGACGAAGATGTATAAGCTCAAACAAATGTCCATGCTTATGGCCCTATCTTGTTTGTGGATCTTGGACAATACGACTAATAGAAGTGAATAAAACAATGAGTCCGAGATCACGAAGTTGATCCACATATATGAGATTGATAGTAAGATTAGATATGTGATAAGTATGAGGAAGTGACATATAGGATGTAGAAATATGTCCAACGTGATAACATGCATATGTGAGCCATATGTAGTGCGAATGGGTGGGATAGAACCAGCAAATTATGTGGAAGAAAATAATGATTCATCAGGGGTCATGTGGTTATAGTGTGCAGAGTCAAAGAACTAAGATGATTTACTTGAAGTGATAGACAAAGCAATAGAAGATGGATTAACTGATACAGAGAGAACATGTTTTAGGATAGCCGCAAGATCACTGGCACTAAAGGTCGAAGAAAGAGACTTTGGAGAAGAAGAGTCATTGACAGTAGAAGCAACAGTGTGAGAAACAGGCATAGACTTGTCGCTGAACTGATTGTCAGATCTGTACTATTGGTTGGTGTTAGGTCTGCCATTCTTGAGTGCATTATGGTACAAATTTTATGGACAGTTACTTAGATAGTGGCTTAGGCTCTTTTTTTTTTTTTGGTGATAGAACTTGCAAAATTCGGTAGGATAGTTGAGTAGAGCATGATTAGTCTTGTGACAATATAAATAGTGAGACTAGGTCATATCAAATACTGCCATAGTGTTTTCAGACTATTAGTGAACGACTAGAAGGTAGCTCAAGGATAGTTGGAAGGCGATCGAAATGTTGCCTAAGGATGGCTAAAGGTGATCAAAATATCGTTGGAAGATGGAAGGTCGTCGGGAGATGGTTGGAGGGCAAATTGTAACGTCGCCAGAGGATGGCTGGAGAGTTGTCAAAGGATGGCCAAATGCCAGAGGTCACCGGAAGGTTGTAGGAGGATGGCAGGGGGCAGATTAGAAAGTCGCGAAGGATGGCCTGAGAGTTGCGAGAGGATGACCAAGAGACATTGTTAGAGGACGATAGGAAGGACAAAGAACTTCAAGATTTCTAATGTGGAGGATCCCTCATAGGACAACTATAGAGCATATTATCGTTATTTAGAAGGATTCACGAGCCTATGCTTAGATACCATGTGAAAGAGGAGAATATAAATCGAATATCAATTGTATATTGCTTTGATATGATTTATTATATACATGAGGAAGTGTGTTTATAGTACAAGAGAGTAGGATATTTTCTAGTCTAACCTATGTGGGATAAACATATTATCATTATATATATTAACAAATATAATGAATTAGGTTAATAGATTAGATCCTTAATTAAGTCCAAGTAACATTACTTTTAATTAAATGCAAGGTATTTCCACTAAACACAATGATAAACCAATATTCATTTCTTTCTTTTTTATAATAAAAAAGGAAAAAATAATTCGTATGTTCAACATTATGTTTTTTACTTCCTCGTAAATTTAAAATTTTCCAATTATATTATTTCATATAGGTAGAGATTATCCCAATAATGACATCAGCTTGGGTGAAAATTTAACTACCTGGTCAAGCCAGTTTAGCTACATATTAAATCAGAAACCAAACAAATTAAGTAGCATGACAAGCAACAAACAACAAGCTTGAGACATCTAGTAGTTAGCTAGGAACAACCGCACTTAATACTAAGCAAGTGAATAATCAGCTTGACTTAGCAAGTCCTAGCGAGGTAGGAAGATTCAAACAAGGGTTCTAACAATTCTGTATCCAGGCAATCCACTAAAGGGGAAGGAGCGCTAATTCGTTTGGTTTTTTTTGGGGTGATAGTAGTAAAGTTGATAGACAAGCCATCGTTATTGTCATTCTACATAACTTTTACAGAACTCTCAAGAACCCAAGTATACTCTCATACCCCTGTCTAGAAGATTAGCAACCATATTCTCTTCTTTTACTTGGTTACTGGAGGGTCTCTAACCGCTTTCTATATATCTGAGTGTTTTGATCTGTTTTTTTGTCTTGCAGATCATCATGAGCTGGTCATCATCCTCGAAACAGCTATCCCCAACAATTTATTTCACGTTAGAATATTTGACGCGGCTAAGATGAATATGTTTGTTCATATTTTTTTTATTTCCTCTAATCTAAGTGAAATCTGATTAGTTATGCCATCATAATGGTACTACTTGTCTTGTGAAGATTTTGTCTTCTTGAGGTCAAGGGTTCAAGTCCCCCTTCCCCCTCTCCTCCCAAAAAAATAAAAATAAAAAAACTATAAAAGTAGATAAAAAAACAAAGTAACAATGTATAATCCAGTGTTTTGGAGAAAAAATGTCTGATGATCTTCTTCTCCTCAGATAACGCATACAAAACTAAACTGAAGTTACAAAGCATTAATAGAATAGTGGCTAAGCATTTGAATGGTAAACAAGGCACCATGGCTTCATAGGCCATAGTGTTATTGTTAGCAGTCAGACCTTGAACTTAATTCACATTTTTGTGATAATTTTGCACTGATTTTCAACATTTTTTATTGACAGAGTTCTTGGCCACTTGTATATCTTTGAACAAAAAACTTCATGGAATTAAACTACAATAAGACTCCAAATCTCAACTTCGTCACAACTTATATTTAGACGAATAAGATATCTTTATTAATTTGTAGAAGATTTTAGCTAAATTAATTGAGTATTAAGCAAATGAAGGAGGAAAAAATATGAAGTTTAGAATAAAAAGATGGAAAAGGTTATGTCAAAATGAAGTCATATGTAATATAATTAGGAGTTATTGTTCAATCACTGTGATTTCATCCATTATTGAAGAGTTAGCACTACGAATTTTGTTTAGCATTCGCTGCCTATGTAGGGTGGAGCGATAGAAGTTTTGAGAATTCAACCATGAGTTTTGAACAGCTAATTCCTCCCTTCTTTTAGAAAATTAGGCCAACAATAAATAAATTGTGTTACAAAGAATTTGGCAACCCTTCAATAACTAATTAACAAAGTATCATCTAGAGATAAAACTACAAAAGTGGTGAGATAAAACTAGGAGTGTCAATTTTACCCATTAGCACAAACCCTATATGAAACTCATTCAACATAAAACTCAAAAATGACACAATTAATAGACATAAATAATAAATGGAGAAAATTAATATTAGATACGAACAATACAATAACCGAGTATTGTAAATAAAAAATTAGAATTTAACAAGTCCTGTAGCCAAAAAATACCTCTTGCACAATTTTTCTATAAAGGGGATCAATATATTCATTAGTCATTCAACTCTATCCAAAGCCTATGTGACTAGGTAATCCAGTGTATAGAAAGTGTAGCTAGATGCTTTTAGATAGCCTCAAGACAGTATATCCTTACTGTTCTACAAAAATCAAGCTGCAACACCCGCCGGCTACCGAAAATTTACCTATTATCACGCGCTCGAAGCAAGCAAGACATAGTTGAAAGAAATTAGAATGATGAAATCTATCTCAGAACATTGACTTCCCATAAAAACTTACAAGATTAAAGAAATACCATCTTCATAATTACTTGGATCTAATCAGTACGTTAAGGTCAAAAAGAATTTTTACAAAGAAAAATATATATAATGAAAGCAAATGTTACCTGCATAGGACTCCCTGACTGTAATTTCAATTCGGTTAACACTCCTTGATCACTTCAATATTTGGTGCTTCATAATTCAAGGTTAGTCATATATTTGCTGATGCAGCATCATCAAGATTCCCATATGAAAGGAGCCTTTTATGAAGAGAAGGGGGTGACCGAAAGTCCCCTTAAAGCTTGTGAATCTTGATGTTGCTGCATCCCCAAACATTGACCGATGGTCATTAGATCTTCCCATGCAATAGTATAGAAGCTAAAGAGAAACCCTAACCCTAAAAGAGAACTGCAGTACCCCTGAAGTAAAAGCAAAAAGGAAAGCCAAAAGAGATCGTTAAACAACGAGACCCACTTCTTAAATCATTGTGCAACTATGCAAGAAAGACTCACATGGAGTTTAAAGCAAATTTATCAAATGAAAAGCAAATGAAAGAAGAGATTTGACCATAGGAAAAGTTACAGTTTGAGTAGAGAAGGTGGAGAAATGCCAAAGAATGGAAAATGAGATGATGAGGATGATGATGATTGTGATAAAAGAGTAATAAAGACATATAGGAGGACTAGGACAAGGGATAGAGAGATAGATTTGAGAGTAATAGCAAGGAATGGGATATATATAGACCCCTCATATGAGGGGAAAGTCAGATTCTTAGTAATAGTGAAGATAAAAGTATTTTTTAACATGTTGATAATGGAAATGCTTTTCTTACCAGCAAAGTTGCCATAAACTGTTAAGAAAGCGACAGATTAAGGTATCGATCTGCTACTTTTGGTATCATATCGTCTTTTTTTTTGTCGAATGTGAATATGATACTTTTAAATTGAGAGAGAGAGAGGTGCTTCACGGAGACAACCTCTTACAAGGGAGTAGAATTGCCTACACCGTCTAACTCTCCCAAATCATGACAGAATATTGTATACCAGACTACCTTAAAGAAGCCTCACTTTAGATAACTATCCAAAGTAAGAGGTGGAAAAGAAAAAATGATTCACACCACCCAGTAGACTCTCACGCTGATAATCAAAATATAGTAATGTTACATTAACCAAATTTTGGGATTAAATTTAGAGCTCAAATGACATGACAGTTGACTTGACTTTCTTTGATTGATGTCATGTCATTTGGGTCTTAATAAAAATTTCAAATAATCAACTAGCATGTCATTTGGACTCCAAATTTAGTCTCAAAATTTAATCAGTATAGCATTACACATCAAAATATAGGTAAAGATGATAGCATATGTCTTGTGGGACATGTTTGCATGTTAGCAACCCAAAATAAATACTAGTTTTCATTGGAAATTTTGATGTATAGAAGGAGCAGACTCTCATTTCATTATGCCGCTCATCCTTTCGGATATTCCATCTTCTAATCTATAGCTGTCGTCCGATAGTCAAAAGACCCCATCCAAATCATTGCTAACAACTCAAGGCAATAGTAAATCAAATCAACACTTTAGATCTAACTTGAATTATTGAACTTGGAAGCAACCCAGAATTCATTTGGCATTCTGAGACCCCTTGTTAATGATGGATCTTAAAATTGTTCCAATGTTGAGTTACTTAATTGCTGTTTCTTTCATGTGGCATTGATTGGTCACTTGGAAATTCCTGGGTGCGTATGTCAGAAAAGCATCAATCCAACTTTAAAAGGAAAAAAAAAAAAAAAAAGAATAAAGGAGAACCCATCTCCTTAACAAGGGTTAGTGGCATTAAGATAAGCTAATTAAATTGAAACTCTCTTTAATCTTTATGCTAATCATGATTATAATCTGCTAATACTTGGAGCGCAACGTGTGCTCTACGTGTAAAAATAGCATACGTCAGAAAGTGACCCTCTTTTGTCGATTGTTAATTTTTACTATTTTATTTCACTATATTGGTAACAATTGGATCATGCATGTGAAGGAATAAATTGAACAAGGAAAGATGTTCAACAATCGAATAGAAGATATCTAAGGTAACATGATTACTTTAATGAGGATATCTTGGTAACATGATTATTTTAATAAGGATATCTAGGTATCATGATTATTGTAATAAGTAGGGCATAAATAAAGTGGAAAAGATATGTGGAAGATATTTGGTGACGAACTTGTTCTTTTTAAGCACCTATCTATACTATTAACAAAAAAAAGAGATAAGTTGTGGTGTTTTCTCCCTTTATTAGTAATTCTCTCTTTATTAATAAGTATTAGGTAGTTATTTGTAATTTATTAATATTCAAGTAATTTTTTCTTTATTCATTTGAATTTTTTAGGTGATGCTTACGTGCGTTACACGTGAACCATGTTACATATAAATTATTCCATAGCATAGCATAAACTTGGACCATTCTTTCCAATCACCTTTGCATATTATATTAAATTTAAAATTATGCATAAAGTGACAACACAATATTCTCGTATATGTTCAAGTCCATAGAGATTATTCTTCTTTAAATTTATTCTTTCTCATGCACAACCAAAAAAATAATAATAATTTTCAATCATGCTAAAACACAACTTAGAACGCATCAAAATAAGGAACAATAAAAATAAATAATTTTCACTTATGATGTTGATGAACTCTAAATGCATAGTATATGCACTTGTACAACATCAATCATGCTAAAACATAGTATATATTGGTATAAGACATATATCAATGTAGTGTCGTCGTATGTACTCAAGACAGGTAGAGATTATTCTGCTATTAAAATCTAGTCTTTTTACTAGACAAAAAATCATTTTCATACGATATAGCTTAGATAGCATCGAGATACGGAACAATAAAAATCAATAATTTTCACTTATTGCATTATTGAACTCTAAATGCATAAGATATAAATATGTACCACATCGATCATCCTAAAAACACAAGTTGTATTGATATCAAACATACGTAGAGGCCAAACTATACAAATTGAAATCGGAGAAAAATTATTAGGCTTCCATTAAAATGCAAAAAAATCACTACACAAGAAGTTGGCTGAGTCTATAATTTCCAAAAGAAGCCAGGGATCTTCTCTCCCCGAAATATTTTTGTTTTCAAGGAGATCGAAATAAATCAATGATGTAATCGAAATTCTAATATTATGAGGTTTTCCATTATATTTCGAGATGTTTGGTAATATTTTAATGCATTTTCACAATTGTTTCAGAATATTTTAAAATACTTCGATACGTTTTGATTAATATTTTGAAAAAATAATTCTTAATTTATTTATTTTTTCTATTATGTTTTCGAAACATTGAGACGTTTCTGTTTCCTAAATGGGTGAAACAATACATCGAAACGAAATTTTGATCTTTAATCACAAGGACCCTTAATTATTATTTTTTTTCGGAAAATAAATATTCAATAGAACAAAAAGAGAGAAACAAGAAAGGGAATGACCCTTACAAAAATACATGGGTCATTCCAGAGCAATGAAAACCCAAACAAGCCAAAAGAACAATGGCCAGGCAGAACACAACAAACGAAGTGCTCATGAGAGGAATTTAGGAGGAAGTAGAAGCCTTGAGCTTAAACTTCCAACTAAATTCCTCATCATAGGACCAAAAAACCGAGAAAACAGAGGGACTCTAGCCAAGTAGGCACAACCTGCAACAGACACAGCAACCACAGCAGGAATACAAGCCAAGCGGACACAGCGACCTCAGCAAGAACACTAAAATCCTGAGCAGGAAAATTGGCCAATCAGACGCAGTAACCTGGCACCAACTAAAATCCTCACCATAGGTCCAAACAATAGAGAAAACAAGGGAACCTCAGAGATGCACAACAGGAACAATGACCAAGCAGACACAAAAACCATCTCATGAACTAATAGAAACAAGAAGTAGGAAGGTTCCATAACTGGCCTGTAAGCAAGTTGTTGGTGGAAGCTTTGAAATTCAAGGTAGATACTCTGTACCTTATGGTCTGATGGATAAGATGGCTCAGTGCGATCGGGTCCCTGTATTGATTACAAAATCTTCTAGAATTCCATTCCATCCAAATATAGTAGACTGTGGCTGCCAAGCAAATTCTATGTATCAAATTCTGCATTGATTTCCCCTTCCAGTTGATAGCAGCCCATTCAATGAGTTTATTCCATGGCTTGGGTTGCCAGACAAATCCACTAGTGAGCATGATATTGTTCCAAACTCTTGATGAATAATTGCATTCAGAGAACAAGTGGGGGTGAGTCTCATCTACAGCTCTGCAAAGGATACAGTTAGTGCCCAAGTGGGCTGCATAAGATTGAATTCTATCAGGGATACTCAGCCTGGACCTTACAGCTATCCAAAGGATGAAACTCATTCTAGGGACTGCATTTCAGCCCAAACAAGCTTATACCATGGAACTAGGGAACTCCTCTGTCTAATATGCTCCCAAGCTGAGGAAGTGGAGAAATTTGAATTAGAAGAGAGGATCCAGTAAATATTTGAATTAGAAGGACCCTTAATATTACTTCCACTGTTTTTCAAATATTTCTTTACAATCAATTCCTAACTCATATTTCAAACCATATATAATTAACTTTAATTAGTCACACCTTTATTAAAACCAAGACTTGTAGCAGCACCATTAACCATTGAGAAATGAAAAATCAACTCTCGTACCAATGATTATGGTAAAACATAGAATTATATGGTGTTCCCTTTGTGGCCTTAGAACAATTTTAGTTTTTTTTTGCAAATAATTTACTGTTTCAAAAAAACATCAAAAGTGACTTTGAATGAAGATCTCAATTTTCCTCATAAAAATTTTTGGACTGTCATTAAGCATTGAGTTTTCATATTGATGAAGCATAAAAACTACAATAATAAAGATGATTAACAAACAAAACAGTTTCAATAGATTATCATATTTTGAAATTCATTGGAATACAAATAATTAAGTTATGTAGTTGATTTTAAAACCACAGGCCTAATATAGCTGTCGGACTTGTGTAGTGATTTTACAACAAGCACAAGTATGAGCTGGGGGCGGAATCAGGAATAACTACAAAAAAAAAATCACTTTTAGTCGCTAGATTTAGATTGTAGCTACAAATATTGTCACCGAATGAATATATTTAGTGGCAAAAAATTATTATTGTCATTGAAAGTATGATATTGAAATTATTTAGTTACCATAATTATTTGTCACCACTAAAGATATATAATTAGTGGTGAAAAAGTATTGTTGTCACTGAAAATATGATAATGAATCTAATTAGTGACAATTTAAATGTTACAACAAAAATACATTACTAATGCATCACTAATTCCAAATATTTAGTGACAATAATTTAAATTTAGTCACTAATAATATAAAATTTTAGTGACAACATTTTTCAGTTGTAGCAACTATGCCCTATTTTAAGCTATAATTTATTTTTTTTGCCACTGAATGTCAATTTTAGTACACTATACAAAATTTGGGCATTTAATAGTACATTCACCCCCACCATATCGTCGATCTCTCTCAGTTTTCTCTCACTGTCTCTCTCTCTCTCTCTCTCAATTCCTTCGCCATCACGATTCCCACTGGTTTGAAGACTCCATCGAAGACACCTCCATCGCCATCACCACCTTGGTTGTTGAGAAGGCTGAGCACATTTTGAAAATCGCCGAGAAGAAGAATTAGGTGCCACCATCGATTTTCACGCATATACTTGCTCTCTCTCTGTGCACACATAATATCAATAATCATCTCTCAACCTCTCGGTAATTGTAGATGAAGCTATTTGGGAACTAATGTTCTTTGATTGCAATTTTTAGCTTATGTGTGGAATAATGGAGTTTTATGAATTGCCTTAGTAAGCTCCTCTCTCTACTTTCTTATTTGCTTCTATGTTCTCCATCGAGCATTGATTTGTGTTTGGCAGATAATTCAGAATTTTCTTTTATTCGAATTAAGTTTCTACAATCAGATCCCTAAACTGCAGATTTGTTTTAGGAAAAACACAAATCAATGTGGTGGTTTTGCATAACTTTTGTGGGTTTTGTTAGTGGCAAACCAATTTATTCATGGATTTCGAAATTATGTTCAAGTTTGCTTACTGACTGAGAAATAGTAGCTTCAAGCCTTTCCCTTCATTTGATTGTCACAAACACTAGGATTGAGCAAATGTTGTTATTAAAGACATCTAGAAAGGAATGGTGCCATTGATTTTCTTTAGCTCATTTATCTGACATCATTGGAAGAGATTATCGCAGTGGTAATAGCCTGATAGTACTTCAGCTTTCTTTTAGAACCTTTACCACAAAAATTGTCTTAGCAGTTATCTATTTCATTTCCTGTGTAATCTGAAGAATAGGTTTCCTTTTTTTTTTTTTTTACTAGGCCATTGTTTAGCTCTTAAGACCATTGATGATGACTGATATCTCAAAAATGGTTCATATGCTTAGAACTAGTTTTTCAGCAAGTTGAGTTGGTTTTGCCCCCAAGCATCATTAACCTGTACAAACCAATGTGATAATGAATGATAACACTTTGAATATGGGTGTCTTGAACCTTAGAACCCTAGAACTAGAAATTGATTTTTTTTGACTTGTCTTCTAGTCTCAGTGATACATTCTTAATTACAACTAAAAAATTCAAATAAGAACAACTTATTACAATGTCATAGTGAGGAGGCCCTTATGTGGTTCTTTGTTCAATTTTGTTAATTTACTACATGGAATCCTCTTATTCTTTGGGAAAGGGTAGGGACACATGGATAAGACTTGGATGGGGATTAGTTATAGACAACGCCCTGAATACTGTGAAGGAGTTAAACAATTCATGGAGTTTGCTTTTGCCCACATTGAACCTAGGAAAATGATACGTTGTTCGTGTGTTAAATGCAACAATGTTTATTTTCACACTCATGATAATGTGGAAACTCATTTGTATTAACATGGTATAGTTAAAGATTACAGTACGTGGGTATTTCATGGGGGAGAGTTTGAGTTGAGTAGCGACGATGATGATGATGAGCATGACGAAGAAGATGAAAATGATCACGATGACATGCAAGAAATGATTTATGAACATTACACAACGACAACTGTGAATGCTTGGGAAGGAGAGAATTTGAACATTATTGGGAATGCAGTGCCTAATTGGGAAACAAATAAATTTATGAGATTATTGAAGGATGCTAACCAACAGTTGTATCTAGGTTGCAAGAATTTCACCAAATTGTCATTCACTCTGAAGTTATTGCACCTAAAAGTACTAAATCGAGTGAGTAATAAAATGTTTAGTATGATGCTCAAGCTATTTAAGGAGGCACTTTCTGATGGTGAGACATTCGCTCGCTCCTATTATGAGGCTAAAAAGATCATTCGTAACATGGGGATTGACTATACAAGGATTCATGCTTACAAACATGACTTCATGTTATTTTGGAAGGAGCACAAAGATAAACAAGAGTGTATAGAATGCAAAGAGCCTAGATATAAATTTGATGATGGAAAACGAAAGCAAATTCCTCAAAAAAATCTTACGTTATTTCCCACTAAAACTAAGGCTACAAAAGTTATTTGTTTCAAAGAAGATAGCATTAGATATGCGGTGGCACATAGAGAAGCATGTCGATGATGGTTTCCCGAGGCATCCAGCCGACACAAAAGCCTGGAAAGAATTTGACAAAATGCATGAATCCTTTTCCCAAGATCCTCGTAATATTAGGCTTGGGCTAGCAAGTGATGGATTCAATCCATTTTCAAACATGAGCACTACTTATAACACATGGCCTGGTTATATGTTCGACACTGATTAATAGTATGCTTGCATGTTTTTTAAGTATGCATGCATGTTTCGAACTGTTCAACAGTGGTCACCGCTGTAGCTTGAAACTTGCTTTTAATTCTTAAATGCAAAAAATGAGTGAAAGAAACAAGGAGAATTGAGCAAAACAGGACATAGGTCATATTGCAGGGATGAAGAGTTTCGCTCGAATTAGTTACGATAGCATGAGTTGTTTTTTAAATGTATATTTCACTTATGTGATTAATTATATACATGTATACATGCATATTTATGTAAAAAAATTTTGTTAATGTTTAATGCATGATAACGTGATCTCGACATTGGAGAGGAGCCTAACCGTACGGAACTATGGTTAACAACCAAGTTTAGTATGAAGAGGAATGCTTGGGCTGGCAGGAGATCGGGAAAAGTCTATGTAAATTATCCTATCCTTCTCCATTTCCTTGAAATATCTTCTTACATAATGTTAAATTGACAGATTGTAATCTTTCCAAATGTAGAGCGACCTTAAGAGGCTAGAGGCTCAATTAATGGAGGAAGGAGCTACTCCCATGACTTAGGATCAGAGGTTTGAAGCAGTGCTCGGTCCGAAAAAATCAAGATATATACATGGTCGTGAGGCTGGTCCAAAGCCCACAACATGTACAACTGGACATTGCATTTCTGCACAACTAGGGAAAGAGAATGAGGAATTGAAGAGGCAAGCTGAAACAAATAGGATGCATTGGGAGTCTTTGGAGAGGGAAAATAGTGATTTGGCTTCATGACTAGAGTCCTTAGAGTCCAATATGCATGTTGAGATACAAACACAGGTGCATGTCGTGCTTCAAACTCAGCTCACCAAATTTTTTCAACAAATCAAAGAGTCGGGGCAAATTCTTACCTCTCTCCATTGTGATAAGGTAAGATATCTTAAATTGGAAAAGTTCTATTTCATGGGTAATCTTGCTTTTATGGGTTGAAAGAAGTCCCCAATATGTCTTCTCTTGATTTTCTTCAATGAATTTCTATTAATGTTGGGTAATTTATGTTAGGTACAAACTAGTGGAAGCTCTGAAAACAGTTTTGGAAGGCTTGTCTCCGAAGAATAAAGACAAAAGATCTAATAACTTGTCAAAAAATGAATATGTAGTTGAGACTTGATTGTTATGCAATTACTTTCTTTTGAGTGGGTATCATTGTATGGTTGCTAGGACACAATTTGAAAACATGATCATAACTTTTTTTGTTCATTCCTATTCTTTAATAATGACGCATCTGTACACGTACAATTTAACGATGTTAATATCAGAATATTACTTTCACGTGATTTGATTTGCGAATTATATTTTTGAAAGTGAGAGTTTATTATGTTATTTTTTTTTCATTAGGTATATATATTGATTTATTAAACTATAACAGATACGTGAAATTTGAAAAACATTGAAAAATAAATTCTTTCAAATATGCGATAGGTTTCTTTTTTATTTTAATGTATTAATTAGTAACGACAATAAATTGTCAACAAATCATGTTTCAAATTTTAGTGGTGATTTTAATTATGGGTAAAATGTATATTTTTAGCCGCAATTAATTGTTGTCACTAAAAGTCAGGCTTTAGTCAGACTTTTAGTGGTGATATAGTATATTTTAGTTGTAAAATTTAGTTTACTTGCTACAATAATTATAGTGGTTAAAAATTTTACATTTAATGATATTTTTCATGGTGCGACTAAAAAATTTATTTTTAGTGACAACAATTAAATGTCATAACTAAATGATTTAGCCCACACACATTGTCGCGGCCTAGTGGCAATAAAAATATTTTTACTAAAATATATAGTGACAATTTTTATGCAATTAACCACAATAATTTTCACGGCTAAAAGATCAATTTCTTTTGTTTAGGATGGGCACTTCAATTGCATTCTAATTTTTTTTCCTCCTACCCAATCAAACTATATAATATATTTATACTTATTATATCATATTTGATACGTGAAGTCTATTTAACATAAAAAAAAATTATTAGTATTGTATATCTATATTTATATTTATACTACTAATAAAAATAACTTAACATAAAAAACTTTTAATTCTCTATTTTACCCATATAAAAAATTGTAAAGACTATTCTATCTTTTTACAATTAAATATTTAAATTATTATCATATTCTTATGTATTTAAATCTCCAAAACTCCTTTAACATCTATTTTTTTTGTAATTATTTTTTGTTTGAGGGGGGAAAAAGGGAAGGAGACTTGAACTTTTGATCTTAAAAAAACAAAATTTTCATAAATTAAGGAGTATCATTAGACCAAAGACCCATTGATTTTTAACATCTCTTTTAATTATCTATTCTCTATGTATAATTATCAGTTTCTATGAAATTTTTTAATTGATTATATTACTCTTAAAAAATATGTATCATTATATTTTTAATAAAGTTCAAAAATTTTTTAAAAACTTCAAAAAATTTAAAAAACTTCATTAATATAATATTACTCATCTCATATGCAAATATAACATTTTTCACCAAAAAGTTTAACCTTTTTATTTCTAAGATAAAAAAAATAATCAAACATATAGTTTTTTAAAATTCATTTATGTTGTATAGGTATAAATTTTTAGTTATAATAAACTTTCTAAAATGTATTAAGAGTTTATGCAAAAATAAGTTGTGTATTTTTAAGTTAAACTTAAATTGTTTTAAAATTTTAATATGCTTTATAATATATATTATAGAATAGTATATTAAATTTGTATCCCTATTGACCTAGTTAATTGATAATTAAAGTAAGGTTTCAATATAATTAGTATATTGACAATTACTTTTATTTTATTCAAGGAATTATAAGTAGAACCCTAATCAAATTAATTTTAAAAAATTTAATTTGTCAAACACCACTAAAAAAATACTCTCAATCATAAAATTCTATAAAATCAAAACTTTAACTATTTATTTTTTTTATCTTTCTTGGTATAGTTTGAAATACAAATTTTGGGAATGTACAGAGTTTTCATAATCCTATAATAGAATATGAGTAACGAAAAATTAAGTCTGGTAAATTCGATATTATATTTAATTCAAGTACACATATATTTAATATGTTTTATTAAGTTTTGTGTACGAAAATTATTCATGTGTTACTAGTGCATAAAAATGACTAATTATCACCATTATAAAAAGTGGAGCTAATTGTTATTTTTATAATTAAAACTATCAATTATTCACTAATAATCCATTAAATTTATTCAATAAACCTTGTTTAAAACATTATCACTGAGATATTAGCAAAGTAAAACTACAAAACTAAAATTAAAAGCTAAATATAGTAAAAAAATTGAAAATCAATTGTCACAAAATGAAGACTAAAATCAATACTTGAACAGAAATGGAGACGATTCTCAAAGAAAAAAAATTAAATGAAGGTCAATTGCAAGAACTTTCCCTTGCAAAAATTCATAAATAATAAAATTAAGATCATTTAGAGAAAGTCTTAATACAATAAAAAAGAATAAACAATTAAAATAAGAAAATTATAGGATGGGCACAAGTAGAAAATATATGTATAGTTTTTAGAATATATAAATATAAGTATAGATATAATATTTTAAAAAAAATTGAGGGTAGACCCGTATCCACCCTCGCCCCTTTGTAATTCCGCCCAAGAGCACCAAAAATACAAAATTTAATAAACACCAAAAACAAGTATACCTATTTTGTCTCCAACCCGCAAATCTTTGCCTTGTGCCATTATAATCCAAATTTTTGGTCCACCCTTATTTAATCTCCCACTATGATGTCCAAATGTCTATTCTGTAGCCACAATTCTACAAATACAATTGTCAAGCATCACAAAACAAATAAATAAATGATAATAAAAGTACATATGGAAAGAAATAAAAAACAGAACAATAAAAAATAAATTTTGAAAGAACCCCATGAAATTCCATTTTAAGAGTAGACTATCAAACAATGATTGATTTAAGAAGTGAATTTTGCTGGGAAGAATAACCTTTGGAGGAGTTGATCGATGACAACCACCCCATCCTATTGTTGTTGTTGGGGCCGAAAATATCATGTATGGATATTGTCGTTCGTTAATAGGATCAGTTTGAGCAATTTTGATGCATAATAATGATCTTTTTGTCATTAGGCTTCTCGAAACCAAGTCGACCCATTGGTGTTATCGTTGGAAAAAACGTACGTTCAAGTAACGCGAAGAGACTTGTAGTCGGAAAGGGACATAGTCCTGGTAATCAAAAGTGTTTCCAATATAACCCATTTTATGATAGTATAAATATATAATTAATAGGAGAGATAATAGCATGGAAACAGATATAGAAGCTCAAACGACAATGTAATGACCTGAAATTTGGACTTCTGGCATATTTTTAATACGCATTAGTTGATAGAACTCAAGAGCCATAAAATTCAATGAGAGCATATGAAATAAATTCAAACTTAGAAGTATTGAATGTATACAAGACATTTATTTGTCAGGAGTAATGCTACATTGACCGAATGCATTTATTTGATGTCATGTCATTTGAACTCTAATAAAAACTTCAAATAATATGTTTTCATGTCATTACTCATTTTCCTGGGGAGGGAGAAGGAGACAATGCATATGGTGGGTTTATTCGAATAGTTTTATTTAACAACTTGGTGTATTTATTTAAGAGCAATGTTATTAAAATCTAATTTATTGACTTATTTCATTATGTCATTTAGAATGATTGTGGGTTCCATCAAACATTAAAATTTTGTGTGGATCCAATAATTTCAATGAAGCCACATCGTTAGTTAAATAAATTAGATCACATTTTTAAATTCAAATATCATTACTCTTTTTTTTAATGCATAAAATGATGTATTCATTTCTCCTTTTACTTTCCAAATGTTAATGTACTCAGTTACTTTTTGGAAGGATAAAATTGTGATTTGAATACTTATATGGAGAAATATAATATTGGTTTTATACAATTGTTTCGGTACAATTATGGTAATCAATTTTTTTTTGGCTTAGTAGCCTTTTAGGAGTAGTATATATATTTGTTCTAGTTATGTTTTTCAAATCTTTTGTTTTTTATTAGTTGGTGCACACATGTCAGGAGCGGGTCAAGCCAATTTAAGGTGTAAAGAGAAAATATTTAATAGAGGTCCTTTTTTTTTTAATATTATTTTTTTAAAAAAATTAATTTATTTTTAATCTTCTATATGAGAAGGAGACAAAAGAAAGATGTGTTAATATTGTTGAGAAAGAAATTTTAATTTTTGTTTTTGTTTTTGTTTTTTACCACATAAAGGGAGAGAGAATATTTAATTTCAACTTTTAATTTTTTTATTATTTTTTTTACAAGAGAGAGAGAGGGGGGAGAGGGAGGGTGAGAGTAAATATGGGTTGACTTTTAAGTATTTTTTTAATTTCTAAGTTTTTAATGTTATGAATTAAATTATAGGCTCAAATTATTGCAATGAAAATTTTGATTGAATTTAATTTTATGGGACTTTTTTATAAGGCTTAAAATTTAATATATTTAATTTTTTTTGTAAGCTAGTGATGTATATAAAATTATAAAACCTTCTAAAAATTTGGAACCTAAAACCCATATTTTTTTTTCTTTCATATTGTTGTGCCCTAGACACGTGCGTTACATACACATGAATCACTTTCAAATCAAAGTCTTCGTCGTGACAAAAATTGTGGGTAATTTTCACCATGAAAACTCTCTCTCTAAGAAGCCTTGAACTAAATATTGGATCGGCATTTGCAAAAAGGATCCTGGTAGTCTGCTAGTGATGTTTCTGATAAGTTTCATTTTGATCTGATTGGGTATAGAATCTTGAGAAATCAATTCACTATTAGTTCACCTGTTATAGAAGAACTTTGCATGAATCTTCTTGTGTCCTCATCATCGTCTAGGTATGTGTCTTGGAAAGATTTGTGCAAAGTTGCATCTCCAATTCTTTTTTTTTTTGTTTTTTTTATTTTCCTAAATTTTAAACCACCAATTAATTGTGGCCAAAACAGGATTCTGTAATTGTCTAGAGTTCACAGTATAAAGGAAGAAGATCGACAAAAATTCCAAATTACAATCATGCCTCCTTTTTCATTTGAGCTTCCACTTTATTTCGATCAATTGTGCCAGATTTTTAGGAAGGAAAAGTGGATGGTTTTTTAATTGGCTATGGGATGCAAAAGCGATTGATTCAACATGAGAAAATAATAACTTCTCTCGATAAGTCAATGCTAGAAATCACAAGGATCACTAAATTACGTAAACAATGTTAGTATCAAGCATATGTGAGTTTTAAAAAATGGTTTTCTTTTGAAATATAGCTTATCACATAGCTAACATACCAAAAAAATGAACAATTTTTTTGCATTTGAAACATGTTGAATAAGGAAACAGGGAATAAACATAAGGCTTGACCAAAAATCAAAGTGTGATATCGGTATATATACTAGTTAACATTACAAACAAGAATTGTGCAACATTTCGAATTTCTTGCTTCTTATGTTCTTTATCTTTTTTGGTAAAAATAGATTGCTTCTTATTTGACTGTTAAATTGAACTATGCTAAAAAACTAACAAATAATTAAAAGGTCCCCTGCCCAAACCCAAAAGTCCCACAAATTGTACTATCTGACTTTGTCAGCTTTCTGGTTTGATTGCCACAACAGTTTCATGCACCATCTATCAATAAACATAATTGTAGAATAATTTTGTGATAATGTCATTTATCGTAGTTGTATAATATATACAAAAATTTGGAGGCCGATTCACCTATATGGACTTATTTGTATTTAAGTTCATCAAGAAAACTTATTTATTATGAAGTCTATTTTTTATCAATTTAACCATACTATCCCTTCATTTTAAAAGTGAAATAAAACTAAAAATTAAAAACTCCTAAATCTTAGGAGTTTAACTAACATTAGAATCTTTTATCTCTCATATCTATCTATATTCATATATAATTTAAGAGTTTGAATAATATTAAAATTTTCTCCATTTCTCTCTTATCTATTTATATCCATAAATAGGTTAGGTATCTATATAATAAAGTAGAACGAAGTTTGAATCTAAAAGATAAAGAGAGCTCTAAATCGTTTTGAGACAAAACATAATCATATTCAACGGATAAACGTAATCTCAACATAAAAGACGGTTCAGATCATCTCATAAATTTTGATCTAACGGTCTACGGTACCGTTAGTCTCGAAGTTTGTTTTCCCGCCACGAAGAAGCCTCTCTCTCACACTCTCCCTCACTTCTGCCTCCCTCTCCCAAAGTTATCACACCTCTATCTCCCTCTCCCAATCTATCTCAAATCTTCTCCTAATCTCTCACTCTCCCTTTGCCTCAATCACGTTATTACTCTCTTTCTCTATCTCTCTACGTTTTATGTGTGTTTTTCTATGTTTTGTGTGTTTTTCTGAGTTCAGTGTGTGTTTTTCTGAGTTCAATGTGTGTGTTAGTTATGAATGCTTTGACATGATTTTATTATGGTCGTTAATTATCGATTTCTGGTTTTGGATTTATATTTTTTCTCTCCCTCTCTTTCACCCTTTCTCCGCCATTGTAACCCCACCCGAAAGCCCCCAGCTGTGCGTAAACCTGCACACCAGCTGTTTAACAATATGTATGAACCATGTTTTTTGTTTGATTTATCAATTTTGAGACTGTTGCATAATAGGTTAATATTATTTAATGTAGAAATTTAAGTTTGAATGGGTAGTATCTGTGCGTGCAGAATCTTGTACAATATAAACACTAGAACATATATCTTCTGTGGTGAACACGTGTCCGTCAATCGGGTGGTCGATCTTGCTACTTGAATAGGTTGTGAGGGTCGAAGGTGGATAATGAATCGTTTTTATGAGTCGCCTGAGTGATCCTGGAAAGCTAAAGGAGGTTCCTGGAACAAAGAAAAACAAGTTAGAAGGGCGCTGGAGTATTTTTCGGCGTATCCCCTCCGACGATCAAGTCAGTTCTTTGAGAGAGGAGAAAAAGAAGACATTGTATGATAGTTGAGAAAAGGTTTATTGCGTACCTCTTTTCTGTGTTTGTGAGGATTATTTATACCTTAAAAACTCATCATTGCTGACAGCGTAGCTAGTAGGTAATCATTGGAGGTGGGTAGTGTGCACACCAATTTCAATCAGTAATGTTCTTATTTTTAATTGCTCGGGACCCCGAGCAACTAATGCTCTCTCCTCGGTCTGTCAATTGTTTAATGATCTTCCCTCGACGAGGGTGTATTAAATGCCCAGGCTTTGGGACATTTATTACCTTTCACTTTCGAGCCCTCATGCATTAAATGTTGTCTCATCAAGGGAAGAGTGCATTAAATACTTACTTTTCTAAGTCGTGTGTCAGCAAGGACATTCTGGTCTTTTTGTCTCTGATCTGACACAATACGCCACTTGTCCATTCCCTTTTGGTTGAGTCTTCTGCTTTCTTGTGTCTCTTGACACCATTTGAGTAAGACGAGGTCATGATGGCTAGTCTAGTCTTGCCTAGGTTAGTGATCTGTCCATCAATAGCCCTTGCAGGAGCAGAAAATCCCACGAGGATAGATACCCCTTAGTGCCAAGGGACTAACATAATTTAGGACCGATGTACCCAAACTGCCGAGGAATACATGTTGGTCCATGGTGGTTTGGGGATCCTTGATCCCTGTGAATAGCATCTTTGGGGCAAGGGATTGAAAATCGACGAAGACGTGTCAGTATCACAACGAGTCTCCATTAACGCCGAGTACACGTGTTATCATCTAGGAGTGTCTAGAATGTCCCATCAACTGCCCCCAGCCTTCGATCTTCTGACACCGAGAACACGCGTTGTAAGGAGATGAAGGGTTCTGCAACTACCCCAACCACTCCATCATCACTTTCAACTGTTTTTCACTATTTAGGAGGTCGTGCACATTAAATGCGTCTTTTCGTGCTTCGTGCCTAATGATGGGGATGGGTACTATATAAACGGGCTCTCTCTATCTTTCCCACACTTTTGCCATTTTGAACTCAAAAAGCTTTCACCTGAAAACTTCGCCGGACAACCACTTTGTCGCGTCGTCTACCTGTCAGTCGTTACCGAATTTTTGACCAACAAACACCCTCTCGCTTCTGAACCTTCTGGAGAGAGGAACCACTCCGAGCCCTTCAAAAACTTTCGTTCGTGTTCTGGTGAGTTTTTGTATCTTCCTTTTTTCTAAGTTTTTGTTTTTTATTCTCCGATAACCGAAGGTGTTTCTGGTTGTCATTGTGTGACCAACCCTCAGGAAACCCCTTGGGGATCTTCCTAGAAAAACTTTTTCCTTCCTCTTCAGTTTTTACCTTATTTGGAGATGCCCTGACGTCGCCCTGTCACTGAGGATCCCCAGGCCAGTTCCTCGAGGTCAAGGAAGTACAAAGGGAAGGGAGACGAGCAGATCAATAGGTTTAGGGCCCAATACCGTATCCCCCCAAACGTAGGTATAGAAGAGTACGACCCAATTTTGCATAACCGTACTCTCGAGGCCGAGGATGAGATGCCCTTTTTCACCAAGGCAATCATAGAGAGTGGAATTAGGTTTCCCTGCCTCCTCTACTCCTCTAGTTCCTCGCCCATTTCAACCTCTTCCGTAGGCAGTGTTGCCTTAACTTTTTTAGGATAATAATGGGGGTCTTAGAGCTTAACAACCGTCTCGAGATAAATGTTGGGCTCAACGATATCTTTTTTTGCTACTCCCTATTGAGGGTCATGCCTCAGCAGAATTTCTACCTCAAAACCAGGGATTCATCCATATACCTTGTAACTCACCTCCTTGACTCGAACAAATGATACAAGGATGACCTTCTAATCTTCAGTGGAACTTGGCAGCGGGGGACCGGTCCCGAGTACAATGGTCTGATGTGCCCTTTTGAATAGAGAACAACAAGTATGTCGGCTTCTCCGAGTCTACTGTTTTTGTCCTTGGGATTTTTTTAGAAGTGTTAATAACCTTCTTTCTTGTGCAGACGTCTCCACCCGGGAAGTTGATCCTCCCCCTCGGTCCTTGGTGAACTTTGCTAGCCTCGTCACTATTTGGAGATTTGTTGGCAACAACGGGTTCGACCGGGCTGCTCACATTCTTTTGAACTACTCAGCAGGGTACAAAACTTTTTCACAGTTCCCCCAGCCCTTCGATCCTTTACGGTGGTCTGAACTCTTCGATCAGACTGCACAACAAAAGGCGGAGCAGAACTTGGAGGGAGACCCCGACAGGGCTACTGAGGCGGAAGTAGAGGGTGCCCTTGAAGTTGAGGAGTTCGGGGCTAGAGAGGCTTTGGTTCCTTTGCACGCCGAGGTGGGGACTTCATGGAGAGATTTATGGCCTGACTTCCACATCCTTCAGTCCTTAGACGCAGAGGACGCCTTCAAGGTAGCCATGTCGCACACGCCCCGCATAGACCTAGGATTCCTGAGGCTGAGGCAGGTCCTTGCCATCGGGAGAGGTTGAGGGTCAACCAGTAGCACCCTATCGATAGGGACCAGCGCCAACCCCCCGCCTCCAAGGGCCGCTAGTCTGGGTCAAGTACGCAATCGAGATCCTTAAGTTGAGGAGGAGAGGAGGATCAAGCAACGACACAACAACCCAGACAGGGGATCCAGGGCCCCTTCCGCTCAACAGCCAAGCAGGAGGGGTCGTGGATTACCCCCTCCACCTCAACAGCAACAACAGCAGCAGAGGCAACAACAACAACAATAGTAGCAACGACAGCAACAGCAACAACAGTAGAGACAGACTCCACGTCCCCCTCCGCAGACAGTGGAAGCTGTAGAGTGGAATCCTCGGGCTACTGATCATATGAAGTGGGTGATCAGGGTCGACGATTTCATTCGGCAAGACCCCCATGTTGCCAACGCAGTGAGCGAGATGCTCCATTTCAAGGACAACATGGAGGCTCACAAGGGGCAAACAACGAACACATTGTTCCGTTCCATCATTCAGAATTTCTGGTGGTAAGTTCATCTTTTTTTTCAGCCTTTTCTTGTCGCATCGCCTATAATTGACCAAGTTCTTTCCTTCGCAGGCCACCCAACAAATCTCCGTAATCGATGCGAGATACCATGCAGCTAGGATGGACCTCCAACGTACCCAGGAGCAGAAGGAAGAGGTCGAAGGAGCCCTGGCCAGTGCGAAGAAAGACATGGCTACCAGGGACTCCACCCTTGCGGGGCAGGCTGCACAGATTGAACAACTCCTTAAGGACAGCGAATTAGTGAAGGTCGCGCACTGAAAAGCTAAGTGCTGCCTTGGCCGACGTTGAGAGAAGGATCACATAGGAAACACAGTGGCTTTCTGTGGCCGATGAGAGGGCCGTCGAGTCAGAGGAGAGCTACTTGGTTCTAACCCAAGAGCTGGACAGAGTTAGGGTGGAAGCGGAGAATAAGAAGACTGAAGAGCAAATCCCGAGAAGAGTTTACCGATGATATACTGCCCGCCCTCAAGGAGAACAACAAAGAGTTTTTCAAGAAGGGGTGGGATGAGGCGCTCCGAGCCGTCGGCGTCCTTCCAGACTCCCCACTCTTCCGAATCCACAACTACGAGCCATCGGCGGAGGTGGCATAGGCCGATGCCGAGGTTGCTGCTGAGGGGTGCAGACTTAATGCCGACGCAAGTTTTGGCAGACCCACTTCAGGTGGTAATTCTTGTCCCATCTGATGAGTCCCTGCCAGAGTCAGCCACTTCTGTACCCGATTCCAACATTCCTCAGACCCTGTCTGCTGCTGATTCTGCTCCAACTGTGCCTGCCCTCGAAGCTGCTCACACCTTCTACATTGATTCTCCTTGTAGTGACGTGTTGGAGGTGCCCAGGGCCAGATGAAACTTCTATTTTCTTTTTCGAACTGTACTTTTTAGTCTGAACGTTGTAGCCCTTGGGGACACAAAGCCCCTTTTTTGAAATGAATGGTCTGCTTTTTATTTTTTGAGTACTTGCATTGTCTACTGAAATCATTTCATCATCATCATCTTTTACACTGATGTTGTAGTAACCAGTGGTAACGAAATATCTCCATAGCTTGGATCCTAGGGGAACAATTTGGCTGATCCACCCGATTGGTTCAACTTCATCATTTATGTGTCGTACGCCCCCTCGGGGTAGTGTCCTCCCCAGGGGTTTGTTCCTCGGACTGCTGTGATGGCCTTGCCCTCCCAAGAGGCTTGCTCCTAATTTTTCTTCGGAGGTATGAATCCTTGAACTCTACCTCCAGGGCCTTACCCTTTCAGGAGACTTGCTCCTATTTTTCCTTCGGAGGTAGGAGTCCTTAAACTTTGCCTCTAGGGCCTTACCCTTTCAGGAGGCTTGCTCCTAGTTTTCCTTCGGAGGCAGGAGTCCTTGAACTCTGCGTCTAGGGCTTTACCCTTTCAGGAAGCTTGCTCGTGTTTTTCCTTCGGATGCAGGAGTCCTTGAATCCTACCTCCAAGGCCTCGCCCTTGTGATACTGCCATTTAATAAGTGCTGAGAGAAATAATACTCAAAAATAGTATTTCTTCAGATTTATCACATTCCAAGGCCGCATTACATGTTTTTCCTCTCATATCTTCTAATCTATATGATTCGGAGCCTCCTACAGACACTAGTTTGTAAGGTCTTTCCCAGTTAGGTCTCATTTTCCCATCTGTTGGGTCTCGGGTATTGGTCGTCACCTTTCTGAGGACCAGGTCACCGATTTAAATTCTTGGGTCTTGACTCTTTTATTGTGAATTCTGGAAACCCTTTCCTGATATTTGGTCATTCTCAAGGCAGTCATTTCTCTTCTCTTCCTTTGCTAGATCCAAATCTAGATCAAGTTATTGGTCATTGACACCTGTGTCAAAAGCTTGAGTCCTTATGGTGGAGAGTCCCACTTTCAGAGGTATGAATGCCTCTATTCTGTAAGCCAGGGAGTAGGGGTCTCCCCTGTCGAGGTCCGAGGGGTGGTCCTGTATGCCCACAGAATGTTCAACAGTTCATCTGCCCATCTTTCCTTGGCATTTTCCAATCTCTTCTTGACCCCGTTGACGATCGTTTTGTTGGAAGATTCTGCCTACCCATTGGCTTGGGGGTATGCAGGGGTAGAATAGAAATTATGGATCCCGAGTTGCTCGCAAAATGATTTGAAGCGTCCGCTTGTGAATTGAGTCCCATTATCCGATACAAGCACTCGGAGAACCCCAAATCTAACAACTATGTTTCTCCAAACAAAATTTTTGGCGTCTATGTCGCGGATATGAGTCAATGGCTCTGCCTCAACCCACTTGGTGAAGTAATCCGTTGCTACAACTAGGAACCTTTTGTTCCCAGAAGTATTAGACAGGGGTCCAACCAAGTCGAGCCCCCACTGGGCAAATGGCCAAGGGCTGGTTAACGGGTGCAAGTCCCCTGCAGGCTATTTGATTGTCGGGACGAACCTCTAACATTGGTCGCATTTCTGGACATATGCTCGTGCATCCCTCTTCATCCGTGGCCACCAATATCCTTAAGACATGATGTGGTGAGTCATGGATTGCCCCCACAGTGCCCCTACATATTCCTTCGTGTACTTCATAAAGGAGGTCTTCCACCTTATCCTCCTGGACGCATAGTAGGTAAGGCCCTGAGAACGACCTTTGATATAGCTTCTGATCTGGGGAGATCCAAAATTTCGGGGCTTTGAGCTTTATCTTCCTAGTTTCTCTCGAACACTCGGGGAGGTCTCCTATCACCAAAAATATGAGAAAATGATCAATCCAGTTAGGCTGCTTATCTGTTTCCTGACGACCATCACCTCGGGAGCTTTGTCTATACTTAGAGTGGGAAGGTACTTTATAGTGATCCTGCGCGGCATAGGGAAATCCAATGCCGAGGCTAAGCAAGCCAGGGAGTCGGCACACGTGTTCTTATCTTGGGATACTTGTTTGACCTCAATCTTCTCGATCCTCTGGATCACAGTTGTCGCCTCGTGATGGTAAGCCTTCATCCTCGGGTCCTTTGTCTCAAATTCTCTGTTAACTTGGTTGACTACGAACATGGAATCGCAGTGGACGATCAGGTCTATAACCCCCTGCCGTCTCGACTAACCGAACCCCCTGAGATAAGAACTTCATACTCGGCTTCATTGTTGGATGCTTTGAACCCCAGCCGAACGGCCTGCTCAGTGACCACTGCATCTGGGGAGACTAGCAAGTTACCGATTCTGGACCTTTTACTGTTGGAGGAACCGTCTACGCATAAAAGCCATGGTGATTCCTTATCATTTTTCGATGACGTTATGCCAGGAGAGGGTGGCCCTTCCAGGAAGGGAGGTCCTCCGAAAAATTTTGCTCTTAAATCTACCAATATCTGCCCCTTTATAGTAGTTCGAGGTTTGAAGTGGATGTCATGTTCTCCCAACTCCACTGCCCACTTGGAAATCCCTCCAGAGAGATCTGCCTTTTTGAAAATGGCCTTTAAGGGCTGATCGGTAAGGACAGTAATCGGGTGTGCCTGGAAATAATACCTCAATTTTCTTGCAGTTGTGACCAAGGATAGAGCTAGTTTCTCCAAGGGTAAGTATCTTGTTTCCGCGTCCAGTAGCGCTTTGATCACGTAATAAACTGGCTTATAGTGGTACTCATAGTCACGAATGGGTATCCCGTTGACGGCAAATTCTGATACGAACAAGTACAGGAAGAGCATTTCCCCCTGGACAAGGAAAGATAGGGTCGAGAGAACCCTGAGGTACTCCTTGATTCTTGCCAGGGCGACTTCACACTCTTGGCTCCATGTATCCTTTTCGGCCCCCTTGATGGTCCCAAAGAAGGGTTTGCATTTGTTCAAAGAGCGCGAGATAAAACGGTTGAGTGCTGCCAACATCCCTGTGAGCTTCTGGACTTCTCGGACCGTTTGGGGGCTCCGAACCATCCAGGATCGCTTGAATCTGATCCGGGTTAGCTTCGCCTCCTTGCTGACTCACCAGATATCCGAGAAATTTACCTGACTCCACTCCGAAAATACACTTTACGGCGTTTAGCTTCAGCCATACTCCCTGAGGGTGGAGAAGGTATCGACCAAATCCACCAGGTGGTCACAACTTATTCTACTTTTAACCAACATATCATCGATGTAAACTTCCATGGTGTTGCCGATCCGTCTTTTGAACACCCGATTCATCAGTCTCTAGTACGTAGCTCCAGCATTCTTCAGCCCAAATGACATGACTTTGTAGCAGTAAACCCCCTCGAAGTGATAAATGTTGTCTTTTCTTGATCCGGAGGATAGAGAGGGATTTGATGATGTCCTGCTCTGGCATCTAAGAAGTCCATACGCTGGTACCCAACAGTGGCATCCACCAATTGGTCCACCTTTGGGAGGGGGTAGTCGTCCTTGGGACATGCTTTGTTCAGATCAGTGAAGTCTACACAGACGTGCCATTTCTCCCCTTTTTTTTCGCACAGACTGTGTTAGATAACCATTCTGGGAATTGCACCTCCCATATGGTATCGGCCTCTACGAGTTTATCGATTTTCTCATTCACCGCCCGGGCGTGGTGCGTCGCTAGGCACCGTGGCTTCTGCTTTATTGGTTTGTGTGTCGGGTCAACATGTAGCTTATGCGTGATTATTTCGGGGTCCACCCCTTTTATTTCCATTGTGTTCCAAGCAAACACGTCTATATTTTACTTCAAAAAGTCGATCATCTCTTCCTGTTTGGCTATAGGCATTGCGGTTCCAATCAGGAAGTATCTCTCCTCTTCACCATCCGCTAAGAACATTTTTCGAAGGTCTTCTACCGATCAATCTGTCATATCAGTTCGGGGGTCATCCACTCCTAGACGTCCGGACTGTGATTCCTATTTTTCTAGGATCTCTTTCGGGACGCGTCCATTTTCTTAGGTGGAAACCCCCACTCTCGCAGCAAAGTAGAAACAGTTTTTCGCAGACGCTTGATCCCCTCGAATATTATCCCTTCTGGTGTAGCAAATTTTAATTTCTGATGATAAGCGGAGTGCACCGTTCCTAGCGCATGCAACCAAGCTCACCCCATGATCACATTATAGGGAGAGTATGTATCAATCACGACAAACTCAGTATTGATGGTGAAGGGACCCGTGATGATTGACAATGTGATTTTGTCTATGAGTAAGGCAAATGAGCCGTTAAATCCGACGAGGAGCGTCCTGACCTTGGTGAGGTCCTTGAGGCCAAAGTCTATCCGCTTTAAGGTCTCCGAGTACAACGCTTTGGAGAAACTCCCGGAGTCCACCAACACCCTTTTGACGTCGAACTTGCCTATCTTCAGAGTTATGATTAGGGCATTGTTATGGGGAGTCACCACGCCTGCCAAGTCTGCGTCGGAGAAGGTGATACCCAGTTCTTTGATCCTGGCCCTCTTGCTGGAGGGGCCCCCATCGCTCTCAACAACCTTTCTTGTAAAGGCTACCCTCTTGAGGTCGGACTCAAGCTCCTTGGATATCGGACGATCCAGTGGACATACATGGATCACGTCTATGACATTGTCTTGCTCCACGGCCGGGGCTGGACTGCGTCTCTCTTCTAACTTGGGTTCGATGTATTCTTTTAAGTAACTGTCCTAGACCAGCCTTTCCAAGAAAGACTTGTATACCCTGCAATTTTTGTGCGATGGCCCAAATCTCGGTGTTAGGAACATTTGACCTTTTGATCACGGATGGAAGGATCATTTTGCATCCTAGGCGGCCACTTGAAGAATGGTTCATGCTTGATTTTATGGAGTAACTTGTAGATGGGTTCTTTAAAGACAGTGTGAACACCTTTAAATGACCCCCTAGAGGGGGTACCAACCCCTATCGGGAGGTGTCCCCTTCTTCTTTCTCTTTTCTCCTAGGTGGGAGAGTTTTACCTTTGTTGCCCCCATTTCATCTTTAATCCTGGAGTATTTGTTTATCCGGGTCATCAATTCGCCCATATCTACGGGAGTCTTCTTAGTCAAGGATCGATACAGGTCTGTGTCCCTTGCTAGGCCGAGCCTAAAGGATGCAGCTGCCATGACTTTCGAACACCCTTCTATCTCATTGAACTCCTCCAAGTACCTGATGGCATAATGGCGAAGGGTTTCCATTTCCCTCTGCCTGAGGGTCAGTAATGATCCAATATCTTTGGGTCGTTTACTCCCCGTAATGAATCAGGCTAAAAACTGTCTCGTCATCTCCTTCCATGATCCAATGCCGCTAGGAGAAAGAGTCTCGAACCACTTCATAGCAGAATCTCCTAAACTCATGGAGAACACTCGGTAGAGGAGCCGTAGGTTCGAATGATATAGGGACATCATTTGCTTGTATTACTTGAGGTGAGCTTCGGGATCGGATCACCCATCATAAGTTTTAAACCTTAGCACGATGAACTTCTTTGGTACCTCCATCTCTCGGATATCCCAGGTACAAGGTGATTACATGGCCTCGTCTTCGGCGTCATCCTAGACGGCCTTGCCCCCTTCTCCTGGACTCCAGTCGGGCTCTGAGATCAGTCTCCACCTCAAAGGGATGTCTTCTGAAGTTTCCAAGGTCATTGACGGGGCTCCCCTTCTCTAGGCGTCGTTCGGAAAGGGTTGAATCCTCCTCGGACTCATCTCCCTTCCCCCGTCTTGACAGTCCTCGTCAAAGGTCATCCCAGGCCAAATGCCATTGATTCTCGGGCGCTTCAGGACCCTAGAGCTCTCAACTTTGTTGTTTAAGTGATTCCTCAGGTCCTTGATTTTTGTCTCTCGGATGGAGCGTCCGTGGGAACGAAATGAGTCCCTCGATCCTTAGTCAGAGGAGGCAAATTCGTTGAGCCGGCTTAGGACGTTCACATTACCTTTTTCTAACTATCGTAGTCTATCCCCAAACTTTTCTTCAATCACCTCCGCCAATTGACGAGCCAAGGGGGCGGATCCTCTTGATCTAATGCCCATACTGGTTTGAGGAGTATGCCCCCTTGAATGAATAGAAACATTCTTGTTGTCATCAGCGTGATCCCTCCTCCCAAAATGACGAGTAGCTTGTAACTCGAGACTTCTTTGTTGGGGACCTTTCCCTTTCTGTCGAGTATTCACCATGGTCATTGTTCTTTCTACAAAAGAAACTAGGAAAACTAGTCATTTCCCACAGACGGCGCCAGATTGTGCGTGTAGGATCTTGCACAATATAAACACTAGAACAGATCTCTTCCATGGTGAACACGTGTCCGTTAATCGGGTGGTCGATCTTGCTACTTGAACAGGTTGTGAGGATCGAAGGTGGATAATGAATCATTTTTATGAGTCGCTTGAGTGATCCTGGAAGGCTAAAGGAGGTTCCTAGAACAAAAAATAAACAAGTTAGAAGGGCGTCGGAGTCTTTTTCAGCGTAACTTTTTCGATGATCAAGTCAGTTCTTTGAGAGAGGGGAAGAAGAAGACATTGTATAATGGTTGAGAGAGGGTTTATTGCGTACCTCTTTTCTGTGTTTGTGAGGACTATTTATACCTTAAAAACTCATCATTGCTGATAGCGTTAGCTAGTAGGTAATCATTAGAGGTGGGTAGTGTGCACACCAATTTCTATGAGTAATGTTCTTATTCTTAATTGCTCGGGACCCCGAGCAACTAATGCTCTCTCCTCGGTCTACCGATTGTTTAATGATTTCCCCTTGGCGGGGGTGTATTAAATGCCCAGGCGTTGGGATATTTATTACCTTTCACTTCCGAGCCCTCATGCATTAAATACTGTCTCATCAAGGGAAAGGGTGTATTAAATACTTACTTTTCCTAGTTGTGTGTCAGCAAGGGCATTCTGGTCTTTTTGTCTCTGAACTGACACAATACGCCACGTGCCCATTCCCTTTTGGTTGAGCTTTCTGCTTTCTTGTGCCTCCTGACACCATTTGAGTAAGACGAGGTCATGATGGCTAGTCTAGCCTTACCTAGGCTAGTGATCTATCCATCAATAACCCCTGTAGGAGCAAAAAATCCCACGCGGATAGATACCCCTCGGTGTCGAGAGACTAGCATGATTTAGGACCGATGTACCCAAACTACCGAGAAATATGTGTTGGTCCATGGTGGTTTGGGGATCCTTGATCCTTGTGAATAGCATCCTCGGGGCAGGGGGGTTGGAAACCGACGAAGACGTGTCGGTATCACAACGAGTCTCCATTAACGCCGAGTACCTGTGTCATTATCTGGGAGTGTCTAAAAATGTCCCATCAATCTCAATAATTATTGTGTTGTAGAATAACCAAGTATATACAGTTCTCACTTGGGTATACCTTCAACTCACGATGCTCTGATACACTTGATTCATAATTTTGCATTATTAGAAACTCTAATATTAGGCCAGGAACTCATTCTGAATCTAACTATTAACTATTGTTGCATTGAAGTTTTTTTAGCGGGTACAAATTGGAAACGAGAATTATTTTAATTTCTATGCAATTGACCATTGATTGTAATGGATCAGCAAACAAGTTGATAGAGAAGAAGAGCAACGTGAGGAAGAGTTTAGTGCTTCTTTGAACATAGATTACTTTGATGAATTTTTTTCCCTTTTCAGGTAAAAGCCAAGAACTTCATTAATTAATTTGATAGATTTAGATGACTGATTGTTCATTTTGTTGCATGTATGTATTGAATGCCTTCTAGTAAAAGCCAAGCACTGTGTTAATAGATTTGATAGATTTAGATGACTGATTAATCATTTCGTTACATCTCACTGAATGATTTTTCTATTGGTTAGTATTCTATTTTTTGCTTCCCATAGTTCTGTTAGTCTTCATATTTTTGGTTATTCTAATTGACTTACACTATAATTCTAAGTGTATTTTTTTCTTGGTTGGTTAGGATATATTTTCAAGTAGAGATGTCATGAATGTATTTCCTTTGGCGATGAGAAATCACACCAAATCACTAATTTTGATAAAATAAAAAAAAAAACAATAACTGATTTTCCAACAAAACAGGAAAATCTGTTACAATGGCAAAACAGTAAGTTTCTGTACATCTATGTTCTGGTCCTCAGAGCACAGCTTCTGTCCCCTTGCCATATCTCAGTGCCTGGACCTTTGGATCTCCTCCTATCATCTTGGAAAAATACTACAGCTACTGTGAATGTAGCATAGCAATGCAGCAGTACTGCACAGCATGGAGTCCCTGAAATGTGCACCACCACAAGAGCTGGCTTTAATCCTTCAAAAGAATAGAAGCTAATTAATTTCCAACCACAAGAGCTGGCTTTAAGAATGTTCATTAAAGTATGTCGTTTGTTCTTTTGCTTAGTTATTTGATAAAAGTAAATAGTTTAAAGTTCATCTGTATTATTATTCTTTTCCTTAATTTCTAATGTTGATGACTCTCTCGAGTTATGAAATTTGATCTATATGCAGCAACATGGTTCAGGAAGTTGAAATGGTAAATATGTTTTCCTTTTTAGAGAATAAATGATGCATCAATGCCATGGATGTAACCTCCTGAGTCTTCAGATAACCTGTGTTTGGTTCAGGTACTGCTTTGATAATTAGGAACTTATCTGTGAACCCAGTTAAAAAGATTTGAACTTAGGTGTGCCATACGACCAGTTGTTACTTAGCTTTTGAATCTGTGGCTGTTGCATTGAGTTCACGAAGTTCAAAATGGTAATTGTGTTCACGAAGTTATTTTATTTTTTGCTGCAAAATTATGAATTCCAACAACAGCTTTGATCTATGGTCATTTTTTATGGTTGCTATTTAAGTTTGGATATTATCTTTTTTTTCTTTTCACCCTGTTTCCATATGTATATTGCAGGTTGTTCTATCGGCTTCTATTATAAGCAAATTTGGCAAAGGTAAGTTCCGTACTCATTTTTATAAGTTGGTATAATATTTGATTTCTGCAAACAAATTTGGATTTGCATAGATTTAACGATTTCTCTTGATATAGTGTAGTGTCGTCTACATGTGCAAAAACATGGAAAACGAAAAAAAGCAATTAACAGCTCCTTTTTGTATTGAGTTTGTTGAATAGCAAGATAAAGAAATGTTGCCAGTTTGAACAAGCAGAAAGAACTTTGTAGTCTTGATTGGAGAAAATAACTTTGAATTTAATTTAAATGTCATGACAACCAATACATATACCGTACTGATACCAAGGTGAAAGTACATGAAATGCAATGGTAGTAATACCAAAAGCATGGTGAATCTTTTCTCAGAATGACATCAATGAACTGACATGTAGCACTGCTTTTAGTTTCAGAGTTATCCTTTATCGAAAATTTACCTCCTCCCCCACAAAAAATAAATCATGGAAACCATTTATAGTTCAGTGTTTAATGGTCAAAATGCAAAACAAATTACTCAGCAGCCATGTGCATAATGATGTTTAGTGCCTTTAGACACGTGGTATAGGACGAGTTTAAACTTTCAGTGTAGTACGTATTTGAGTTTAGTGCTTGATTGTTTCGTGCCCAAATTTAATGTTCAATTTTTTTTAATTGCACCATGTCTTCAGGTATGAGTTATTCCTAGTATATATATATATAGTAACACTAAAAATAAAAAATAGTAATATTCAAATACAAAAAAAAGTTATTATTTGGACACAAAATATAATACATTTAAACACAAAAAAATAATAACATTTAAACATAAAAAAAATTGAAACATTCAATATTAATATTTTAAAAAAATAATAATAGTAAAATGCTCAACAAAAATATTAACATGTTCAACAAAAATAGTAACATACTTAACAAAAACTCTAACATGTTTAACAATAATTATTTCTCTCAAATTCAAACGCAAAAAATAGTACCATTCAAACACAAAAAATAGTAATATTCAAAAACAAAAAAAAATAGTGACATTGAATATTAAATTTATGATGAAAATTTTATTGGTATATTTTAATTGACATTGAATTAAGGGATAACAATTTCTAAAATAGGAAATTAATTTAACTTTCTTTTAAGGAAGGGTATTTTTGAGATAAAAAAAATGGACTTAAGTCATTATATATAATTTTAAACATGGACTTAACCCCTTATAAGTTTCTTTGTAGGATTTATTTCCAAACAAGTACATCTAGGGAGACTCACTTCCAATTTTCACTAATATATATAGTACAAACATTAATAAGGAAAGAATAAAGATTACAGAGAAATATCTCACAACTACGGAAATAAAATAAGATTATATAATTAAGGATATTAACCAAATCAAATATTGACCAAATCATATCCTTAATTTTAGCACTCCCCCTCAAGTTGGAGCTTGTATATCGCACATGCCTAAATTGTCTAAAGAATGACCGAAAACACTGTTGGCGATAGCTTTCGTAAGGACATCGGCTAGTTGGTCTTCAGACTTCACAAACATAGAAACAACGATTCCGACTTCGAGTTTTTCCTTAATGAAGTATCTATCAATTTTCGCATGCTTCGTCCGATCGTGTTGGACTGGATTATGAGCAATCTCTATAGCAGAAGTGTTATCACAATACAACTTCATTGCCTCCTGAGAGTGAACACCAAATCCTTAACCAAGTTCCTCAACCATTGTAACTCACATACTCCAAAAGCCATGCCTCTATATTCAGCTTTTGCACTAGGCCTTGCTACCACCGGTTGTTTTTTACTCCTCCAAGTCACTAGGTTGCCCCCTACAAAAGTAAAGTATCCTGATGTAGATTTTCTGTCATCAGATAAACCAGCCCAATCTGCATCAGTGTAACCTTCTACCTTCAAGTGATTATTCTTGCTGAACGACAACCCTTTACCTGAAGTAGACTTTAAATATCGCAATATGCATTCCACAACATCCATGTAAGGTTTACAAGGAGCATGCATAAACTAGCTCACTACGTATACTGAATAAGCAATATCTGGCCTAGTATGGGACAAATAAATTAATTTTCCCACAAGTCTCTGGTACCTTGCTTTATTAGTAGAAGTTGCATGCAATCAATTAAACAACTTGTGATTTTGTTCAATTAAGGGTATTCGCAGGCTTACTTCCAAGCATACCTGTTTCAGTTAACAAATCAAGAATGTATTTTGTTGAGATAAGAATATACCATACTTTGAGCGGGTTACCTCGATTCTGAGAAAGTATTTTAAATCTCCAAGTTGTTTCATTTCAAACTTTAAGGCCAAGTGTCATTGTAAGCTCTCAATTTCTTCTTGTTCATCTCCGGTCACCACTATGTCATCAACGTATATAATTAAAGTAGTAACCTTACCCATTTGATGCTTTAAAAACAAAGTATGGTCTGAGATGCTTTGTTTATATCCAAAGCTCTTCATAGACTTGGTAAATCTACCGAACCAAGCTCTTAGAGATTGTTTTAACCCATACAACGCATTTGAGTATTTTTCCACCTGAAGGGGGATCCATATACACTTCCTCTGTAAATCTCCATGTAAGAAAGTATTTTTTTCATCAAACTGAAGAAGTGGCCAATCTCAGTTCACCGCCAAAAGGCAGGAGCAGTCTAACTGTATTAAGTTTGGCAACAGGTGCAAAAGTGTCCTAGTAGTAAACCCCATAAGATTGTGTATATCCTTTCGTAACCAATCGAGCTTTATACCTCTCAATCGTCTCATCTGCTTTATGCTTGACTGCAAAGACCCATCTACATCCCACAGTTTTTTTTCCTTTCGGTAGAGTCACAAGCTCCCAAATATCATTTTTCTCAAGCGCTGCCATTTCTACTATCATGTCTTGAGTCCATCTATCATCTACTAGAGCTTCCTGCATTTTACTAGGAATAAGAACAGATGATACTTGTAGCACATAAGACGCATATGAGTTGGACATTTTTTGACAAGACACATGATTACTAATGAAATATCTAACTTTGAATTTAGGATTAGGCTCATATTTAACAAGTGGTCCACCACAATTAGAATGAGGTGGAAGACGATATTGAGACACTTGAAATTCAAAAAAAAGATCATCACAAGTGAAATTAGGATTAGTGGATACATCTGGAGGAATCTCAGAAGAAGAGTAGCTCAGTGGTTGTGTTGAATTGTTGGGAGGCATTGTACTATCATGAAGAACATTTTCTTTAGTATGAGAAGTCTCTGGTTTAACAACCAATAACTCTTCCCTTCCATCAAAAAATTCACCTTATCTTGAAGATTCTCCAGACGAAGAAATATTTTTCAAATTTTTGACAAAAAAAATGCCTCCAGTTCTTCATAATTTATCACTTATTCTGAATTCTCCCCCTGAAATGGTAAATTAGGAATTGGCGCCCTGTAAAAAAGTTCGGTCTCATGGAAGGTAATATCCATTAAAACATAAAGCCTCAGAATTTTTAGATCATTACATTTGTAGCCTTTTTTTATTGTTCCCATATCCCACAAAAACACAATTCAAAGCACAATACTCAAACTTAGTTCGTTGGCGCGGATGCAAATGAATAAAAATTACACACCCAAAAATTCATACAGCCAAAAGTACTACCAGTGGAAGAATGCAATGATTAGAAAGGGCATCCAATTGTCTTTGAAAATTAAGAATATTGGATGGCGTACGGTTTATTAAATAGACCACCGAATTCAAAGTTTCACCCCATAAGTAAATAGGAACATGACCCCCAATTACAAGAGACCGAGTAACTTCCAATAAATGTCAGTTTTTTCGCTCTACGACACCATTTTGTTGAGGAAAATTTGTGCAAGATGTTTGGTGAATAATCCCTTTAGAGTGCATAAATTCCATCAATTCTTTCTTTTTGTACTCACCACCATAATCAGAACAAAAGACTTTTATTAGAACACCAAACTGAGTAGTTATCATTTGATGGAACATGTGAAAAAGTGAATAAATATCACTCTTGTGTTTCATTTGATAAACTCAAGTCATGCGAGTGCAATCATCAACAAAAGTTATAATCCACTTTATCCCATTAAGAGTAGAAATTGGGGCCGATCCCCAAACATCTGAATGAACTAATAAAAAACGTAAATCTGTTTTATGATCAGTCAAATGAAAAGTAGTACGATGGCTTATTGCCTTCACACAAGTTTCGCAAACAAAGTCTAAAAGATTACATCCATGAAATAAAGATGGAAATAATCTCCTAATATAGCCAAAGGAAGGATGTCCCAATCTCCTATGCCATAGCCAAATTTCCTCTTTTTTCTTATTCACCGAATCTCCATTTACCACAAGAGCTTGCCCCTTTTTATCGGAATATTGAAATCCATCTTCAAGATAGTACAACCCTCCCATTTGTCTACCACTACCAATCTTCTCCCAAGTATGGATGTTCTAAAAAACACAGTGAGTAGGAAAAAATAGAGCAACACAATAATGAGATTTAGCTAATTGATTCACAGAGAGAATATTATAATTTAACGATAGCACAAATAAGACATCCTCGATTTCTAACGTGGAAGATGACGGAATTGTACCAACTCCAATAACCAGAGATGATACACCATTAACAGTGGTAATAGTTGTAACCCCCCAAAATCCACACTGGAAGGCATTACTATCTATAAACAATTCAACCATGACAGCAACTAAAAATAACCAATAAGTAATAAACCGTTTATCCATTTGACAAGGAATAAATATTAAAACCAATAAAACATTGAAACTTCTACAACTTACAATTCAAAACCAAGAATATCTAACTGCGGAATAATAAAAACTACCTAAAACATTATTTCATAAAAATTTCTCCAACTTTAAACCAAAAATAAAACAATTATATTCCTCTAAGATAGGATTCACATCTCGATCCTCTAACGGCTCGTAATCAATCTGCTCATCCACAATGACATCCTCTTCTATGCCAAAATTTGTAAGTGTGTTGTAGGGGGTGAGCAAAAACCTGTAGGAAATCCCTCTCAAATCCCAACAAGGTGTAAAACAATAAAAGATGTCAAGTATCTTTTGAAAAATAGCATATATAAATTTTGAGAATAAAACCATGATAGTTGTAATGATATCTAGTGTACGGAATACAGTATATCAATGATAGGAATAAACTTGCAAGAAATTAAAGCAATCAATAAATAACTCAATAATATCATTTCATATTCTCATGTATGTTGGTTCATCTCCATTTTCATATATGTTAGTTGCTTCTCAGGAATCTACCTCGTTCACCCATCTTAACCACACAATCTCAATCATTCATCGCAGGGCCAAATCACAAACCATTTTAGGAAGGACATATATTGTTTCCCATGACATTGACTAATCCTTCCAAGGAAAGGTATATCATCCCTTAACCTCGAACTTACATTAACAATAGTAGTTGTTCTCACAAACAACAATACACTACAAGTGTTACAAAATCATCTCACCCCCACTAGGATAGACTAACCTCTAACACTCTACGACAACTCTCAAAGGGAATTCAAGTCCATCACACCCAAACCATACATGAGATGAACCCACAATTTTCTCAACAACCACAATCTTAACTAATCAGAATTTTCATTAACAATTCAAGTATTACAATTTTGCAATTCTCAATATACTATAGTAATAAGGAATTAAAATATGCAAGAGATCATCTCAAGAAAACATTCACAATTTCGATATCAAAATTCTATGGTTTTGTCAAACTCAAGATTTCTCAGAACAAGAACAAGTATTAAATGAAAACATGATTTACTCAAGAATAGGAATCTAGAAATCAAGAATCCATGTATTTTTTATAATCAAACATTTATTTTACAAAACTAGGGTTTTGAAAATTCAAAAACAAGTATTTTTTGAAACTAGACATGTATTTTGTTCAAAATAATGTTTCAATGATAGAGGAATCAAGAACTCATAAATATTTATTAAATAACTATCAAGAAGATTGAAAACATCCATATAAATAATAACCTAAGTCTCAATGAAAAAATTTGAGAAGAATCTCCTACCTTTAATCCAATGATTGAAGATAAACCTAACGTGTTTGAATCAATCTCGAAGCGAGAATCCTCCATGTGTCTCCTTTTTTTCTTCCTCTCAATCTTTCTAGGGTTTTCTTGGATGAACGATTGCTAAACATACGCCTAAGGGTCTTTCCTTAGCTATTTATAATGCTAAAAGTGAAGAAAACACTTAACAAAGATCATCCAAGTTTTGCTTGGTGCGTCCGAACGCATGTCCCTCCCGTCTGGATGCGTCGGACAGCATACCTCCGACTTTCAGCTCGATTGTGACCTAATTAGAAGTCGATTCATGAAATTTTCGTGAAATACACTTTTATAGCCCTTGAAGTCTAGTTTCTACTATCCCAAAATAAGCTCAATAGGAGTTACTATTAAAAAGTTATGGCCAAAATACTAAGATAGAGTTAAATTCCTTTCTACCTAAATCCTTTCCAAAATAGATCTTAACTCCAAAATACTTTATAACTTCTAATACACCCCATATTACTTCTCCCAATGTCTCTTGACCTCCCGGATTCAATGGAATCCTTATTTTGAACTAAAAATATTTACAAAATTATTTAGTCATACTTTTCAATCCAAACAGCTCTAAAACTTTATTTATCTCAACATAAATACACGCAAAACTCAAACTTTATAGTCCATCTTTCAATTATGATTTTAAGTTTCTATGATCCTTTTATTCGTCTTAGGAGAACTCTGAAGATAATATTATTCTTCTTTACTTTTAATACAAGATCTTACAATCCATCCCCTAAAAGAAAGTTTCGTCCTCTAAAATTAATCGTAGAGTTAGTGTATCTAATCCTAATTGACCACAAGGTTTCAACGCATATTAATCCATTAAGTATCAAATTCAAGATCATAATAGAATATCATGTCCTAAATTTTAAATCTATCTTTTTAACTTATAACATCATTGTAGTTACTTAAAGTTTTCGAGATTATCTTCCTTCACTAGAATTCATTTACCACCTTTATTCTCAATAATTATATACGATTGCTTCAACTAATTTCTTATCATGCATTACTACTAGATCATAATACTTAATTGTCTACTTATCAATATCACATCTCTTTTGAATTTCACCAATCCTTTCAATAAACATCATATTTGCTTCTTACCTGTAGCTTATCAATAAGTATACCAAAACAACTCAAATACAATTTTCGCTAATAGGGTTACTCATCTTTCCTATAATAACATCATGGTATAACCCAAAATTTAGTAATGACATAACAGTAAAATTTATCTCGATTCCTGAAATAGATACAACATTCTTAATGGCATTGTCTCTCACTAGCCAATAGGAATTCATAATATTTGAAATATTCAGTAATTTCAATTCACAACTTTACACTCTTACATAGATCAATACTCTAGGATCAACTCTTAGGTTGCACATCCATTTGATATTCCTCATTATACTCTTTACCTTCACCATTGTAGTTATTACTCAAATAGTTTGCTGAGCACTCTGATATAAATTATAATCTACCAATTCACAAATCAAAACTAGTCATAAGACAAGAATTCTCATAAGTTTGAAAGTTCTAAGAAGATTAGTCAGATTCCACCAAAGTGTACAATTGAAACTTAGCCATATTTGTCCTATGATTTTGCCTTCCAAAATGTATACACTAACAATCTATCTTTCTCCTCCAAAAAATTTTTTAGCAAATAATCAAATATACTACCTTGGCTAACGGTCAAGTTATAGCTCTAAAATATTTATTTTCAGTTCTCAATCTTTTGTTCAACTTCATAAGCCTTAAAATCTCATCCGTAACTCACACGCATTCGAATTCCTACTATTAGATCAATCTTAATATCTCCACATGATTCACCAACTCGATTAATATTAATCATCTCCCAAGTATTCCTTCTCAATCTTTGACCTTGAGCTAGAATCAATAACTCATGTAATCAATCACTATCGATTTTTGCACCCCATCCATTCTATTGGTTACATATAATATTGAATTCCTACGATTCAATATGGAGTAAATACATTTTTGATTCTTAAGATAAAGATAGACTTTAAAGGATCACAATCATCTCCCTCAAATCAATACGATCAGATTTCTTGTAATATAATCATAGTCAAAAACAAGACTCCTGATGATTAATCCAATGTTCCCTGTTTTAACTATTATTCATAATCTCCAGGATAATAAAGATCTAGTAATTACTAGGATAATCATATTCATTTATCCCAAAAATTACATAAATTTTTACATCTATTTCAAAATCAATATGCACCGGTTGTATCATTAATTCCTTAAATTACATCTTTCCAATTATCACCACTAACCGTAAAGTTCAAATCTTCAATACTCATACCAACAATTCTTGTGTATAATTAATCAAACATATCTTAATAATGTACTAAAAGAGACAGGAAAAAAAAACTTCATATTCCCCCAACACAACTCCGATTACATTAAAATATCCCACAGAACAATAGAAGTTCATATCAAACTTTGAATATCATCCTTATTTCAATAATTATCTACTATATATGACCTTGAGCTTTTAAACTTCTATAATTTTTAATCCTACAATATATAGGGTCAAAGGTAACTACCACAACTTAGTCAGGCTTCCTAGATTTCTTTTTTACATGTCTATGAGTTCGTTTCCATAACTTGACCTCAAATTTCTAATCAAGATTTATAATACAAGTTAACTATTAACTCAACAATCAACTAAGAGATTCTCAATCGTTAATGCTTTAGAGAGTCTAACTTTAGTGAACTTAACCCACAAAGAAATAAGATCACCTAATTATAACGTCCTTAATGAGTATCATTTGTATGACTCTTCTAAACTATTAATACTTCCAAGTAAATTTAATCAAATCTCTATAATATTTTCAACTAATATAGGGAACCTCAAGTACGTCCTTATAAAAAAAACCTCCTGTCCATTTAAGACCTATAACCACAATTCCAATCATTATCCCAAAAATAGACTCTCATTCGAGGATACTTCACCATATCCCTTCAATTTCTATAAATTTTGAGTAACACGCATAACTTTTCATAACCTTATTATTCAAAGATTAGTCTATCTTAAAAATATCTAAGTTGACCTTACCTCCACACATCCAAATTGAATTATCACATCTCCTTCACTCCCAAAAATATAAGCAATACTAATAGTAGAATAGAATACTTAGAGTCAACAAGACACCAAATCATAGTCAAAATTTATATTGTTATCCATCAAAATACTTCAATCAACATAGGGGTGTCTCTAAATCAAAGCCTATATAGTGTGGGAGTTTTCTTAAAGATAAATCCTTTAGAATCTAAGAAGAAAAGCATAACACTTTTCTATCTATGGATAACACAATATACACTTCTGATCAACTTCAGAGAATAAACTGATTTAACTCATGTATTTATAGCGTGTGTGACCTATATGGTTGAAAAAATATAGGAGTTAAGCTTCTAACAAAAAAAATGGTCCACAATTTAAAATTTCCAACAAATAGTTATGGGCCATTTAATGAAAGGTAGTCTGCTTGGTTGATGATTCTACTATAGTTGTTCAACTCGAGTTTGTGTCTTTTATCACAAATCTTATCTCATACCCATCTCCAATATAGATAATATCACTTGCAAAAAAATTCATGTCTAGCATCATTTACTAACCAAAAGCCCAAATTATCATCCGTCTCCTAGAATAGTTCATAACGACATGATATATAACTAGCATATCCATCCCAAATTTTTATTCAATTCCTCTAAACTAGCTAATCTATGAATTCGAATGAATAATCAATTCATAACCTAACTAAACAAAGAATCACACTTATCGTATAAACATATAACTTCAAACAAATTCAAGCCTATAGTTTCTTCACTATCACCTAATACTCCAATGATAGTCCACAAACAACAGTTCTCATGTAAGACTTAATTCTTAAACTCTGATACCAAACCTATAACGCCCCAAAATTCGCCCTACAAGACATTACTATTTACAAATTATCCAACCACGAGAACAACTAAAAATAATCATTAAGTAATAAACCGTTCATCCATTTGACAAGGAAAAAATACTAAAGCCAATAAAACATTGAAATTTCTACAACTTACAATTCAAAACCAATAATATCTAGCAGTAGAATAATAAAAACTAGTTAAAACATTGTTTCATAAAAATCTCTCCAACTTTAAATCAAAAATAGAACAACTCTATTCCTCTAAGGTAGGATTCACATCTTGATCCTCCAATAGCTCGTAATCAATCTGTTCATCCACGTTGACATCCTCTTCTATGCCAAAATCTGTAAGTGTGTTGTAGGGGGGGTGAGCAAAAACTCGTAGAAAATTTCTCTCAAATCTCAACAAGGTTTAAAACAATAAAAGATGACAAGTCTCTTCTGAAAAATAGCATATATAGATTTTGAGAATAAAATCATGATAATTGTAATTATCTCTAGTGTACGGAATACAACACACTAGAGAGACGTTTTCATATATGTTGGTTCTTCTCCATTTTCATGTATGTTGGTTGCTTCTCAAGAATTTATACAACGATTCTACCTCGTTTATCCATCTCAACTACACAATCTTAATCATTCCCCACAAGGCAAGTCACAAACCACTTAAGGAATGACATATACAGTCTCCCACGACATTGAAAAATCCTTCCAAGAAAAGGTATATCATCTCTCAGCCTCGAACTTACATGAACAATAGTGGTTACTCTCACAAACAACAATCCACTATAAGTGTTAGGCAACCATCTCACCCCCACTAGGATAGACGAACCTCTAACACTCTACAGTAGCTCTCGAAAGCAACTCAAGTCCATCACACTCAAACCATACAAGAGATGAAACTACAATTTTCTCAACAACTACAATCTTAACCAATCAGAATTTCCATTAACAAGTATCACAATTTTGCAATTCTCAATATACAATAGTAATAAGGAATTAAAATATGCATCAAGTAAACATTCACAATTTTGATATCAAAATTCTAGGGTTTTACCAAAACTCAAGATTTCTCAGAACAAGAACAAGTATTAAATGAAAACATGTTTTACTCAAGAATAGGAATTTAGAAATAAGAATCCATGTATTTTTTATAATCAAACATTTATTGTACAAAACTAGGGTTTTGAAAATTCAAAAACAAATATTTGTTGAACCCAAACATGTATTTTGTTCAAAATCATGTTTCAATGATAGAGAAATCAAGAACTCATAAATATTTATCATATAAGTATCAAGAAGATTAAAAATATACATATAAATAATATACTAAGTCTCGATGAAAAAACTTGAGAAGAATCTTCTATCTCTAATCTGATGATTGAAGATAATCCTAGCATGTTTGAATCAATCCAAAAGCGAAAATCCTCCATGTGTCTCCTCTTTTTCTTTCTCTCAATCTTTCTAGGGTTTTATTGGATGAACAATTGTTAAACGTAGCCCTAAGAGTCGTTCCTTAGCTATTTATAATGCTAAAAGTGAAGAAAACACTCAACAAAGATCGTCCAAGTTCTACTAGGTGCATTTGAACGCGTGTCCCTCCCATCCAAACGCGTTTGATAGCATACCTCCAACTGTCAGCTCGAGTTTGACCTAATTAGACGTCTATTCACGAAATTTTTGTGAAATAAACTTTTGTAACCCTCGAAGTCTAGTTTTTACTAGACAAAAATCATCTCAGTGGGAGTTAAGATTAAAAAGTTATGACCAAAATACTAAGGTAGTATCAAATTCTTTCTACCCAAATCCTTTCCAAAATAGGTTTAACTCCAAAATATTTTCTAACATCTAATACACCCCATATTACCTCTCCTAATGTTTCTCAACCTCCTAGATTCAATAAAAACCTTATTTTGAACTAAAAATATTTACAAAATTACTTGGCTATACTTTTCAATCCAAACATCTCCAAAACTCTATTATCTCAATATAAATACACACAAAACTCAAACTTTATAGTCTATCTTTTAACTATGATTCTAAGTTTCTATCATCCTTTTATTCGCCTTAGAAGAACTCTTAAGATAATATTATTCTTATTTACTTTTAATATAAGATCTTACAATAGTGGCTTTGAAACATTTAGGAGATAAATGACTAAACGTATAACGATCACAAGTTATATGGTCTGTTGCACCAAAGTCAATTATCCAATCACTATTTATAGTAAAAGAAATACCAGACTTAGTAATGAATGCAAGGGTTGTGGCTAGATTTGCTTTTAGATTAAAGTCCAACTCCTTATGAGTTGCCTTTTTACCCTTTAGATGTCATTCTGGATACCCATGAAGTCGGAAGCATGTGTTCACCATATGACCAGTACCATTACAGTGAGTATATTTTTTATCCTTCTTTAAGATGGTTGTCTTCTGAAAAGCCATTACAACCCCTTCTCCAATATTTCCTCCAAACATAGCATCTTGATGATTAGCTTCCGAACAAACCATAGCATAAGCCGCTGGTATATCAGGAAGTGGTTTTGTAGGAAATACACAACCTCAAACCCCATCTAAATGAGGATCAAAACCAGCCAAAAACTTATACACACGTTCGGAATTAACCTTTGTGGTGTATATAGCAATATCATTGGCACACTCCATAATAGAGGCATCAATATCATCAAGCTCCTGCCATATTTTCTGAAATTTTCCAAAATAAGAAATAACAGAACTTCCATTCTGGTGGACAAAAAATACCTCACAATGAAGTTGATAAGCTTTTAACGCATCCTAATCAACCGAATACGTGTTTTTAACCGCTTCCCATATCTCATTCGTCGTAGACAATCAAAGAAAGAAAGACTGAATATCCTTTGTCATCGCATCAAGAAGCCAAGATTTGACCAAGCAGTTTTCATCTTCCCATTCTTCATACTCTTCTGACTTTTTATTTGATGGAGCAGCCTTGGTACCTGAAATATAACCCCAACGTTTTCTCCAACAAATTTTATTTCGGACATTCAAAGACCACTCCACATAATTGGTACCGTCAAACCGTTCCGGAGTGATGATAGAGGAAGTTTCCTGCAAATGGAGGCCAAACACAATAGTCGAAGATTCGTTCTTCTTTGGTGATTTATCACCACTTACTTCAGTCATGATGGCACTAAAAGAAAATTTTGCAGTGGAATGATATAAACAGAAACAACAACAATTGTGAATACAGGACCTACTTCAATTCCTAGAGTTAAGAAGAGGAGATTGAAGGAAGCTCTGATACCATAGCAATAAACACAATTGTGGAATAATTTTCTGATGATGTCATTCATCATAATTGTACAATATATATAGTACAAACATTAAGAAGGAAAAAATAAAGATTACAAAGAAATATTCTACAACTACGGAATAAAATAAAATTACATAATTGAGGATATTGACCAATTCATATCCTTAATTTTAGCACCATCAACCTAGACAAGGTCGTTAAGTTTTAGGGCCCTAAGTGAGAAATTTGAACAGGACATTAAGAAGATAATTGTTCAATTGTTAAATCTTTATTTGAATTTGTCATATCTTTTGTCAACAAATTGATCAAGAGCCCTTTTTTAGATTGAATTAATTCATGTGTTTTTCTCAATTTTGTTTTTTTTTTTTTTGGTTTCTCAGGCTGCCCAGACAAGAAGGTTAGCCAACAAATGCAACATAACAAAAATAGTATCTTTAATTTGAACAAAAAAAGACAGAATGATGCATAAAATATAGATAAAATCAAAGTGACATGTAGAAAAAAGCTTGCATAATTTACTTCTAAAAACACAATAACTGGTTTTGAACACCAAAAAATAAACTCCTTAACTTGTTCAATAAATGAGATTTAAGATTCAATTGCTATGGTGCCTGATATATTTATGCTAAGGAAAATGCTAAATAGACTTAAGAAATTAATTTAAAAACTTGACTTAATGAATCATTACTATTGAATAGGTAGTAGGTTCTAATAAATATTAAAACTCACAGTTAAATTAATGACAAATATAACAGTCACATCATCAAGTTGAGTTTTTAAGTCAATTTTTCGAGTTTGTGTAGCATTATTGGCATACTAATTGTTTGAGAAAATGGACGGACAAACCACTTTAAGAAGCTGTCCACAAGACACTAAAATGTCATAGGACACAGTTTTTCTAATTGTTTTATCAAACAAGCAAAATTGTAGAAAAACTCTTATTGGACCCTACAAAACACTCATAAAAGTAGGCTACCAACTTAGAACCAATCTTCCATTTCTTCAAGTAAATATTACTAAACAGACTAATACACTTATATTGAAAGAAATATGGTTGATGAACACTTTTCTGTATTAAAATGATGTTTTTACCTTAAAATGTGTAGCCAGTGAATACTTGAAAAAAATTTGCCGATTAACTTTGATGTTTTTCTTCAAACGGCTATGAACTACTTTCAAATAGTTTGACGGAGATATATTTCTTCTGAAGCAGCTGAGGAACTTATGGTACGCATTTCAATAAAGCAAATAATACTAAATTTCATGTAGATCCCTTGGTTGTAGCACCTAATGAGGATAAACAAATAAATCATATCAATGAGAATCTATTAAAATGGTTAAGAGATTTAGTTTCATAATTTTTCGTGAAGAATGTACAAGGTGTTCTATATCAAGAGCGTGTTTAACATAATTTTGTGCATTACTTGGTTGAAGATGAACAAGACCTATTAAGGTACGGATGCGAAATTTTCAACATTGTTCCAAAAATTAGCTTATGATACTCCGAATAATAACATAATGTACTAATTAATTAGCATTGCATGCAAATCAATAAAACTTACTTTGAATAATAAGATAATGGACTAACTAATTAGCATTGCAGGCCAATCAAAAAAGCTTACTCTGAATAACTGGGCACATTTTTAATCCTAGCTTCTCTTTGGAATCATATTCGTGTTAATATGTCTGTACAATACCTCAAAAGTAATTCCTTTTTGTTGTTTTATTGGCCTCGCCATCATGGTTATTTGATAATTCAAACAAGATAGAACTTGAGCAGCTTGTGAACCAAGGCTAGAGTTTCTTCCTCTCTTTCACTCTCTATCTCTATGGTTCAGTTCAGGAATGGTGAGTTACTGCCTAGGGAATTCTTGGAGCAGTAATGAAGGCGACATGGAGAATTCACCTCCACCGACTCCTGCACTATCGTTCAAGAAGAAAGTACATGAAATGGTCGAGCAGTGAAAGAAGCAGTCGAAGATGAAATGGTTTGAATGCTAATGACGAGTAACGACACAGAATAGGTACTGCCTATAAGTTGTAATTTTGAGAGTAATTGCTATAAATTACAAATGTTGAATTATAGGCAGCTAAACGTATTAACTCCGGCAGCAATAAAATAAGGTAGTCTGTATGTAATTATTGTATTCTTGAAAGGTAAAGATAAAAAATATTTTTTTTTTCAATTTTGTTGACTTTTTATAGTAATGTAGATTTGCACATGAGTATTTTGTGTACATGACTCATATTATGTATCCCCAATATCTATCTCGGAAAATTGTGGATAGGTACATTATGTACTACTTATTTGTAGAGAAGTACCATGCAGATTCTCTTGTGTATAAGTCTTTTTTTTGGGAATGTTTTGTGAGTTGAGACACTGTTAGCTTTTTTTAAATATTTAATTTATATAAATGTCATTTTTCATTAATCATGAACGGTTTTTTAGGCCTTAAATTGTGGGATTCAGTTTCCTATTTCAATAGGACAACACGTTTGAATTTTGAACTACATTTTATTCTTTCATTAAACGGTTAGTGTTCTAAAAACTTTGTCAAACCCTGCATATGATGTGTATATGTTGTATCACATTGAAGTCACACTATGATGCCACACTTTGTATTGTGAAATTGTTGTCACACTTTGATGTCCACAATGTGTCAAACACTGCATATGATATGTATATAAAGTGTGAAATTGATGTCCTACTGTGATGCCCGCAATATGTCAAACCCAGCATATGATGTGTAAAATTGATGTCTCATTGTGATGCTCAAAAATGTGTCAAACTTGCATATCATGTGTATGTAGTATAACATTTGTTGTCACACCAATGTTACGACATATTTTGTCACAGTGACTGCTGAGAGAATTTTTTTGGAGTAAATATTGTGTCATTCCTTCAATTGTGCGAGCCAATGGTGAAAAAATGTGAATAGTTGCTCTATCTCCTCCTTCTTTTCGCTAGTTTTCTTATATAGGTGAAAAACCTCATCAACTTCAAAAAAGGATATTCTAGACTATAGCTATAGTGGATAAATTTTTTTACAAATGCTTTTAAAAGCTGTGCTTTTTTTTTCCCTAATTATCTTGCTAAGGCGGTTAGGCCTTATATTGGTCGACTGGGTCACATTAGGCTAGAAATCAAGCCCAAAGAAAGATTGGGCCATACTTTGCTCCGGGTTGAAAAAGTGTTGCCTTACACAAACCGAAGTAGTCATTGCATATTGGCATTGTCCATGTCCCGCGGCTTCCACTCATTTACCAGGCTATAAACCTGGGCCAGACCCATATTCAATTTTTTCATTTATAATAACTTACAACATGCCTGTCGGCTAATAATGTTATGTTAACACGATAGGAATAGGATGGTTTGGGTTTTTCTGTTTAGTAAAATGTCAATCTTATGGTTAATAAATAAATTGAATATAGATAAAATCAATATCAATGATTGAATTTAATTTTTGATAATTTAAAAGTTTCACGTTTAATTTATTCTCACATCCTCTAAAGACTAGTAACCATTGTCCCTTAGGGACATGCTCTAACATAGCTCGATCTCAAACAATGATGATCAGCCGTTGAGTTCGAGTGAGCACAAACTTTGATATCTTGTAGCAACAAAAAAATAAAATACGACTTGTTCATATATTAAATATACATAATATGAATCCGATATAACATAATTCATTATACATAAATTAATAAACAAATTGAATATAAATAAAATATTTTTTAACACAAACCCGTCTCACAAAATACAATTGAGAAACTCAATGTACACACAAAAATGCGTACAAAATAAGATCTTTCTATTAAGTGCAATGTTATTTGCACCAAAAAAAAATTAATTTAATTTGTTGATTTAATGATGTCATAATAATGTGTTCCAATAGTGTTATTGTGATTACGACTCTTAGACTTCTCAATTACTTGTCACATTATTATATCAACAAATTAAATCAATTTTTTAGGTTTCAATAAAATTAATATCCTTAATTATTAACGAATTCTAATGGTTTTCGGTGTAAAAATGAAATATTTTCTGTTATTGACCATTATGCTTCCATTAGGTGGAAATTCTAACTCATTACCTGCCAAACATGTCGAATGGTTGATTACTTGACTAATTTGGATTCCAATTTCTTCTATTAAAAAATTCAGTGGACTCCACTTGAATACATGAATAATAATAAATAATTGAGCGAGAGTATAATTAAAATCTCGAAATTACTTTTCTTTGAAATCTTCAGGATCATAATCTAACCATATAGGATGCTCAATTGACTCACAAGCATGCACTAGGGTATAACATTGATAATTGAGTCGAATTTTATAAATTCGAGATAAATTTAACAAGTTTGCTTTTTAAAAAAAATTTGAAAATTATTCATACTTGAGTCAATTAACAAATGAATCAAGTCTAAACTGAATTCAAAACAAGTCATATTCTAGTAAGAACATTTTCAAGAATACTCTTTAAACTAGCTACTCAAAATATTTTAAAATGTTACGTTCTTTATTTTAAAGAGTCATTTTTATAAAGTTATTTCAACCATGTTTTTTATTTTAACTAATTATTATTAATACATAAGTGGGACTCTACTCACTAAAGACAGATTATAAAATTTTCTCATATAGAAAAAAATATTGCATAGCTTAACACGTGATAAGTCGAATTCGAGCCGAGTACGTATATCTTGTCTTAATTTCAACCCCAACAAATACAACGAAAAGGAACAACAGCATGGACTTATAAATCAAAGAAATATAATTTCATTCTCTACAAAGCAAACATTGTCGTACTTGATTGCAGTCTTAGATAAACAATGAAACGACTAATGACCCATATAGGAGAAAAAACCTAAAAGAAAAACCAAGACACAACAAGATTAGACCATTATATTATATCTACAATGGATGGCTCTTCGAGAGTCAAGTTAAGGGTAAGCCAACGAAAAAAGGGGTAAGTGGAATAGAATCAAAATCTAGTAGCTAAATTTAAGCACAAACCTGGCGT
>CAUOFW020009880.1:150000-286455 GCA_963454935.2 Ilex paraguariensis
CACCTGCCAGTGTTCTTTAGACCACAAGAAGTTCTCCATTAGCATGCTCCAATGATCATAATGACCATCAAAGCGAGGAATGACTGGTTGCACAAAATTTTCAAAAGTCATCATTCTCCTCTACTGCTGCAAGGAAAGAAAACAGGTGAAATAAAAATAAAGTTGCTGCTATCCTACTCTCTATCTCACTTTTTCCACTCGGTAGCTCTGATACCATTATTACAATCTAAAGGACTAAAACTGATGGACAAAAGAAAAAGTATAAGATTTGGAGGTTAATACATATCTTATTTCAATAGATAATAGTCTATATAAATAGGCCTTAACATTAACAGAAAACACCAAAAAAAAAAAGAAACTAAACTGGACCACTAACTCTGCAAACTAGGCTAACACTAATCAATACTGGAATAATAAAAACAGACTCAACAAACTCCTAAAAATAAGGACTACTCAACAAACTCCTGAGGGACTAAGTCAGCAATTTGACTAAGTCATCCAACAAATATTTACTCTTGTGCAACCCACCTCAGCCAAAATACCCCTCCTCTCCTCTCCGCTACACACACTTGAACTTGGTGTTGAGATAAAGAAGAGAGAGAAATTAACTAAAATCTCAGTGTAATGAGATATGTCTATTTATCTATGACTTGAAATGGGAGCATATTGAGGGGACAGTTTTAGAGAGAAAGAGAGTGATTTACATACTTCTACATCTACACGGCTCCCGCACGCTGCCCTAACAAAATCTTTGATGCCAAGTTTTTGGTCTTTGATGTCATTATTTTGTCGGTCTAAGTGCTAGTTTGTTTCTATGATATACTTTAAGAGGTACGTGCCGTAAATAGACAGCACTACTCCAAAATCCTAATTAGATGTTATATTTGGACACAACAATATGTTTCATGGGTTGTTGAAATATCTCAATGTCGGAGCAGATGTGATGTTGAACCACTTCTTAGTGATCGTAATTTGAAAATTTGTCTTAATTTGAGGATCTTCACTGTGACAAGTTATTGATCTTCTTTCATCCCAGGTAGAGGTGGTGGTAGTTAATGTAGAATATTTCTGATTTTTACCTTCAAACCTAGAGGAAAAAAAAACAAAAGAGTATTCGGTATTCAATTTGCTGAGAGTCCAGATTCTATGATCCGATTCCAAAATGGAAAAACATGCCTTGTGTAATTGTGGGTAAGATTGAATAATGAATGGAGAGTGGAGGAGGCTGCTGAATGTGTCCATATCCATACTAATTTGAAAGAAGATAAAACTTAGTGGATTTTGTGGCACCTGGAATCGTATAGACTTGGCCATGTATTTTGTTGAAAAATGTTGTTGCCCCTCAAGCTCATGGTTGTTGACTCATGGTACTACTATGTTGGAACATACAGGCGTACATGGTCTGACAAGGTACGTAAGTTGATTTGTGATCAGCTACTAGGTCAAGATTTTTCTAGAAATGCAAACGTGGTTGTTCGATACAATTAACACATGTATCCAAGTGTCTTGGTTGGAAGCCTTTATATTCCTTGTGTTAAGTTTGTCTGCCCTACTATTCATATGGTCTAAAATTTGCCTATTTCAACTCATCTGAAGTCTTGTGTTCAGTGAGATTTTAGGTCCTTGCATGGGAAATCAAATTTAGCATTCATGTTCATTTTCGATATTGTTTCTTCTTGTCTTTTCTGGTGGTAGTTTAATTAGAGACCTAATTCAATGTAATTATAATTGTGGATTTTAATATTAGATAGAGTTTACTTTCAATTCAACCTAGTCGATTAGGTCTTCAACGACTATTGACTACAATCTGATTTAATATCCTTGCACCCAACACACTATGGTCTATATGAATAAATATTAGGTGTAATGATGATATCACGTCATTATTGTCACGTGATGGTATCATATAATAATAAATCTATAAGTGAAAGTGAGTAAATATTGGGTGTAACGGTGACGTAAATTATTGACACATAGTGTCAACATCCAATAATAAACCTAAAAATGAGTAAAGTGAATTCCACTTGAGTGGTTATTAAATGACATAGTAGGGTGGTTATTATAATATGTGGAATCCACCTGCTTATCTGTTATGTTTTTATTGGATATTGACAGCAAGTGTTAATAATAATGTGGTGTTATCGTTACATCTAATATTTTTTCCAAGGAGTGGACAAGGTGAACTACACTTATAGTTCTTTCCATTTGGTGATTACCAAATGATATGAAGGGGTGATTATTATAATATATGGGATCCTCTTACTTACTTATTATATTCTTATTAAAATAATAACACTATATGACAGTGTTACCGTTAGAACCAATATTTTCTCGATCTATAGATGTGAAAAACCAGAACAAAGTCCAGTGTAGAGCCCAGCATATGTGTTTAAACTCAAAGCACCTAATACAGGCCCTAAGCCCATACTGGCCCATTAAAAATCATTGGCCGGCATTGTTGTAGGACAAAGATCTCGTTTAAAACGGAGAAATTCAGGTCCATTTAAGCAGCGGAGTTTTCTATCCTAAGCATTTTTCTCTTCCCTCTTCCTTTAAACAAGAAGGTATCTAAGCAATGATCTAATGCAAAGAGTCAACACAGCGGAGTTCTCTTTCTTTCTTTTTTTTTTTGGGAGATTCTGAAATCATTTTGCAGCAACAGCTGGCAGCTTACGCGTAGTAGAGCTGATTATGCATTCATGCACTGTTGTTGAAGAAGGTATTAAAATAATAATTTTTTGTTTTTTTCTTTCTTTTCCCTGTCGTGCACTTTCATGGTTCAACTCTCATGGCTTATATGCTAGGCTTGCTGCTGGGCAACTTTTAAGATATTCAGCCATTTTTCAAACTGTGCTGTGCACGAACCATTTGTCTTTATGTTTTAGAATCCGGAAAAATAAAAAATAAAAACAGATAAACTTAAAACATCAAAGTCCGCAAGGTTTAAAAGAAAAAAAAAATAAAAGAAACCAAGAAAAAACACATCTAATTGTTTTTCAATTTTTGGACAGTGAAATGTTTCTTTTAGCCTGTCACTTACGAGTTGTTTCTTTAATCGACAAATTAATTTATTTCATGGATTGTTTCTAAACTTTCAATAAAGCAAGGATGATGAATGGATTAATGTATAACCAAATTACGAAATGGACCCACTAGTTCCCCATTTCGACATCTGTCACTCAGAACTTTTGTTTGATAAGGTCCCCATTTAATAAGCAAGCTGCAAACTGTCTTCGTTATATATGTATGGTAATGGTAATGGTATGGGTATGGGCAGTGTCTTTATACACCAAAATTCGCAACAACAATAAGATCTGGAACAAAAATGATGTCTCATGACAAAGTGCGGCACGTCACAATTTAAAACTATATATTACATCCATTTCACATAATACCCCAATGGTCCTCACCATCCCATTCACCCCCCCCCCCCCCCCCCCCCCCAAATCATAGAGTTGTTGACCTGCATATTTATATTTTTGTTTTGTTTTCCAAATCGAGTTTCTTTTGGCTTATTTCTAATACCCCAATGATGTTATTGTTGGCAGGAATGAGCTATTATTGTTGACAAGAATGTGTTATGAATTTAGACGTTCGAACTTATAATTTTGATTATTTTTTGTGATTAGGTCATAAAAAAATTATTTTTCATCAATACTCTATTCCTGACGTGGATGACCTATTTTTTATTAGATCGAAAAAGAGATTAATGAAAAATTTATCATTTATTAATACCTTATTTCTGACGTAAATAACCTATTTTTGATTAAACTGAAAAAAAGATTAATTGATATGTCTGGTGACGTACTTGATAAACATAACATCAATCTACACTTATAAAATTATTATTTTTTTGTAGTCATATATTCTGATAAAAAAAATTGTACAAATTAATCAGATCAAAGGTAAAAATAAGATATATCCTTAGAGAGTGAGAGAGAGTAACAAAACAATATGAGCATTGTCTCGCACATTTGAATTTTTTTTGTAAAATACAATTTACTCTCAGATGTAACAAATTAAATTTGAAATTATTAGATTTTTGGAAAAAAAAAAAATTCATTCAATCATTTATTACATGTTATAATGCATGAAAAATAAAAAATTTAATAATTAGTGAACTCGACCCCTGATAATACCTTGAATAAACTATTATTTAAGCACATTGACAAATCCATTTTGATAAATAAGTTTTCATTTACCAAGTGAACAACTCCCTCGTGGTATCTCTTTGGTGTTCAGAGAGATAAACAAGTGGATCCCACGCCACCACTGTCGTGGTCAATAGGCTGCCACGTCTGCGTTGACACCTAATCCTTCAATCAATCAATCGAAGTCCGAATACTATCTCTCTTCTTTTCTTCAAAGCTTAGATCAAAATCAGATTGGTCCAAGTCAACCCGCTACCAGAATCGGATTTTGCGGTGAACCAGAGGAAGGGTTGGCCACGTTGACCAATGGGAGTAGGCCTCGTGTCGTGGGCTCTCTTTGGGAGCTCCAACTCGGAGATATGACGTGCTTCAATTGGATTCCAACGGCTTTTACAAAATGCTTAACATGTGCGCACGTGTAGCATGCAGAGGTCGGTGGTACGGAATGGTTTGAACTACTTAAGGTGACGACGGGGCACCCGGGTGGCACTTGTGATTACTGGTGGACGGCAGTGGCGCTTCCTCCAAAGTGGTGGGGGAATTAAATAGTTGTGGGGGAGGCCTGGGTATGAGATAGCTGTGGGATGCATATGCCACTCTCCTCTAATTTTTGGATGAGTAACGTTATTGAACACAAAAATTTAATTTAATTCATTGATTTAATAGCAATGAGTAAATATAGTTGAATATTAAAATTCCAATATTATTATTTTTGAACCAATTAGTTAGTACGTTACTTGGCTTTAAATATTGGAGAGTATGGAGTTCAACTCATACGAGTATTCCAATAATGTGGAGTTGAATTTGAACGAACTGTAGACTCGGACGTCAAATGTTTGTTCATCGCTATTGTTTATTGTGATTAATTAATATTTATAATTTGTAGGTAATTATAAACATATCCCCACAAAAAAAAAAGATTGTAAACATATGAGGTTTACTTTTGTAAGAATGAATCCAAAGTAACTAATGTTTATTGTTATTGTTGGATTACTAGCAAAATTAAATATTAATGAGATCTAATATCAATTTTACGCTTAGATATATCTCTCTAAGGATGTGAGGGACTGACCCAGTAATAAAAAGTCACTACCGCTCGTAAGTGATTACAAGTTCCAGCCTAATGTCCTCCCTCCTCTAAAAAAAAAAGTACAAAATTCAAACAAACAACTTAAGAGTTGTAATGAACCACATTAGAGTGTATTGAATTTCACATCGAAAGTTTATACAAAATAACTTACCTTAAATGATAACTTCTTAGCTAGATTTTTAGTTGAGTTCATAACTTCATATGATTATTACTAATGATGCAGAAAATAGGTTTATGCACAATCAACAATTGAGTATATGATTTGGGATAATTAATGAAGCAATCAATAAAACAATTAATGAATGAGAGAAATATTAGATTAGGATAAGCAATACATAGATGTATAGTATTGATGAAGTAGTAGGGGGGTGTGTGTATGAGAGAGAGAGAGAGAGAGAGAGATCAAGGGTATGTTCTTGATAGTTATAAGAGAAATAGCTCTATAGGTGTGCAGAGAGATGTAGAAGTGTGTCCTTCTCATGAAGAGAGTTTTCAATTGGCACAGAACTTTGGTTGAAGTGGTGGCATGACATGACAGGAGATTAATCATTCAGAAATGATAGTTATAGCTAAAGATATGTACAATTAGAGATGATATTGATCTTGGAGAGTGACTATTCCGGTAATTATTCCTCATGTGCGCTAATTTTCTTGAACTTTGGACTAAATTAGATCCATGAGTTGGACTTAACCTACTTTATATCTGATTTAGACTTGCTCGTCTGGATCTAGTTGGATTTGGGTTCATCAATTAGAACAGTATTGTTAGAATTATATTGGTTCCATCTGGAAGTCGACATGAAATTTGTGAATATCGAATCGACTATTTTTTGAAATGAACATAAGTAATAAATTTTTAAATACTAAATGAATAGGGGTAGTGTCAAACACATATAACATGAGATTGAGAACTAACTTGTTTAACAAGCAAAAATAATATGTCATATTTTTGTTATTTTTTATTAAGAATTAAGGTGGATCCATGTAAAAGAAGAGAATTTTTTTTTACTTGTTTTTACTATTATATTTATTTCGTTAGTCATCAGTTTATTGAAAATTGGCATGACATTAATTGAGAGGTAATATAATCTTAGTTTTAGATTTTTAATCCAGAGTTTATACAGATATGCCAGAATACAATACAATAATAAATGTTTCAATTCCAACCACCAATTTCTCACCATCGCCTCATCTTTCGAGGTTTTTTTTTTTTGATATAAATCAACAAATTACTATTACAATGAAACATCAAGTATTACAATTCTCAAATAATTATCTACAGTTGAGTAAAAAGGAAGCAATGAAACTCAATAAGAAGACACAATAGAACATTCAAAGATGAGGATATAAGTTATCAAGTCTTACATTTTATAAAGATCGGCTTCTTCGTCTCTTGGTTGCAGAATCTTAATTTCTTGTTTGTTTGTAGGTGTTTTGAATAATAATGTAATTTCGTTTGTTTTGACTTTTTAATTGCTAAAATTCTTTCATTTTGATAAGCAAGCAACCTAAGACACATTAAGGAAAGAAGGTCTTTGGTGCCACACTGCTATTTATGAACTTTGACCTTGTCCCCCTTCAATGATTGTACCAAATTCTATGCACCATATCAGGATAGTTAGTTGGATTAATAGATTTTGTTGACTTCATTAAATATTCAATATTTATGATTTTGTCATATCATTTGATGTAATAAATTCAACATTATTTCTTGATGAAAATATCTCCTTCGATAGTGTATTCATCCTGTTCATTGGAGTCCATGTCCTCCCAATAAAAGTTATGAGAAACGTGTCAGTTGAAAAATAACTGTAGGGATTGAGGTAGGAGTAAGGTTAAGGTATAGGAGGGGGTTACCCTATGCAAAGGGCCAAATTTCAGTGACTTGTGAGGTGTTCCAATATGCTTAGTGACCTCTGTCTCCGACGCCCAACCCACCCATCCCTTCCTCTATATAAGCCCATCCCCACCCCGACCCCTCATCATTCATCTTCACCATCTTCACCTCATCATTCTGCCACTTCTCAAAGCTTGTCTCTGGCACTTCACCATGCAACCTCTTTTCTCCCAGACCTATTCCTTTTTTTTTATCCTCTCACAGACCTATTCAGTTCCTTATTGTTTCCTACTTCTTCTACTAACTGTTCTGTCCTCGTCTGTGTTACTTGTTTTGTTCCTCAAATGGGGTCATATCAAAGAGAAACGTCTACCACCAGGTTCAATGGGTTGGCCTTACATCGGAGAGACGCTCAAGCTCTACACTGAAAACCCAAACTCTTTCTTTTCCAACAGGCAAAAACGGTACGAAAACAGCAAGTACACAATGCCCTCTTTGTGTAAAACAAAGGTCACTCTTTATAAGACCTGTACATTAAAGTAAGGGAATCACTTATGGGTACGGTTTTACTCCACCCGTAAATAAATACGGGTTCAAACCCCATCGGCTCATCCCTTCTCCTTTTATTTTTTCTTTATAATAACTTATATAGAAGAAGGGAAGGATGAAATTTGAACTCACGGCTTTAAAAGTTGTTCAATTGTAGCACGGGGTCATTAAACCAACCACTAATCTCAGTCCTCTCCTCTTCTCTTCCCACAAAACAATGCTAAAAAAATATTAGATGTTTAGATCCTGTATTAAATTCTGGAAGTTTGATCTATGGTAGGTATGGAGATATATTTAAGACCCACATACTGGGATGCCCTTGTGTGATGACTTCAAGCCCAAAAGCAGCGAGAATTGTTCTAGTGAGTGAAGCTCATCTCTTCAAGCCAACATATCCACCAAGTAAAGAGAAGATGATAGGACCAGAGGCTCTGTTCTTTCACCAAGGTGCTTACCATTCAAGGCTCAAGAAGTTGGTTCAGGCCTCTTTTCTTCCCTCGGCTCTCACAGGATTGGTACCCGAAATCGAGAAAATTGTTCTCAAATTTCTTCCTACATGGGAGAATTGCTCCATTAACACCTTGGAAGAGATGAAGAGGGTATGTTAGATCATGTGTTTTTGAACTTCATTTCATGACTTTAAGTCAAAAATTATATGAAAAATTCTTTGCATTTTGTTCCTCTCAGTATGCTTTTGATGTGGCAATGATTTCGGCCTTTGGCCAAAATGGGGAACTAGAGATTGAAGAAGTCAAATATTTGTATCAATGCTTGGAAAAGGGCTACAATTGCATGCCTTTAGATCTTCCAGGAACTTCCTACCACAAAGCCATGAAGGTAAAGCAGTGCAAGTCTCTACAAGGGTCAAACGACATCATTTTTAGTGAGGGTGAAAATGTTTGCACAAGTGTAGCACGATTTCGATATAAAATTAGCGAATTTGAATTGACCAATTCTCGACACGAACATGAAAATGACATTACTTGTTAACACAAATAATAAAGGAGTTGGGTTTGTGTCAAAAAAAAATAATCTGAATTTGACATCATTAACACTGTCTTATATAAATAAAACATTTAATTTTTGTCATTTCTTATTGGATTTTTCACTAGTTTTGGCTCCAGTGTGGATTTCGGGGATTTTTACTAATTGATAAATGGGATTTTAATTTTGGGTTTTTGATTCACATATTATACGGGTTAAACCGAACAAGCATTAGATTAATGTCATAACATCTGATACAATTGATTAATTGAGTTATATTAGAGTTAACTAGCACATGGTACGAATCTGAAATTATATAATTAAAACACATCACAATTTAATGTTCACCCTTAATTTTGGCGGTATGCTTAGGTACTTTAGTCTCCAAATTGCTCTTCATTTGGGGTTTTTTTTTTTGTGTACATGGTTTTTCATCCTTTTTTTTTATATTATTATTTATATTGATTTAAATAGGCAAGGAAGCTTCTGAACGGAACCTTGAGAAATTTAATTCGAAAGAGAAGAGAAAGTAGGAAACATGGTGGAGGATTACTGGGAATCTTGTTGGGAGCTACAGACCAGAAGCTAAATCATCTTAGTGATTCTCAAATTGCTGATAATATCATTGGAGTTATATTTGCTGCACACGATACCACCGGAAGTGTCCTCACATGGCTGGTTAAGTATTTACATGACAACGATGATGTCTTAGAAGCTGTTACGGTAATATCTTTATTTTTGTCTCGTATCTTTTGTTTTTATTTAACGTATTCTTACTGGATATCTTATTTAGTAGGTGTGGTGTGTTTGCCTTTTATTGCTAGAAATATTTAAAAACAAATATTATTTAGACCTAATTTAGAGATCTAATCAATTGTAAGTTGTAACTCTTAGATTGAAATTCACGAATAATCTAATAATTGAAATGAATTAGATTTTCAAATTAGGTTCTTGTAACATCATATTTCTTAGTGTTTTATGTTCACTAAATTGAGAAGAGGCTGATAGTTATTGGTGTGGGGTAGGCTTGGGGCGGGCCATAAGCTTGGATGTCTTAACTTCTATTCTCGACGGTGTCTCTCAGTTTTACTCTATTTGAATTTAAAAATTTGATCTAATTTATTGACATAATGATATGACTTTATAGGAATCATTGGATCAACACTAAATTTCAACATTTGTCTAAAAGTCAAAATGAATTAGTTCAGCAAATTATGTCAATAAATTAGATCTCAATAACATTAAAGTTACTTTATACCTATAATTTGTGGGTAGTTAGAGGTATTCGCAATTTATCCTCTAAGGGTAAGTCAAAGTAATCCTAATTTAGAAGAGGGTTCCTCCTAACAAAAAAGGAAAAAAATAATAAATAGATTTAAAAACTTGATTTGATGAATGATTATAATCGAATAAGTAGTGGGTTTCAATAAATATTAAAACTTACAATTAAGTTAATGTCAAATATATCATTCACATCATCAAGTTATGTTTTTAAGTTAATTTTTTAAGTCTGTACAACATTACTTCCAAAAAAAATAAAAAAAAAACTTCGAAACGGTTTTCAGCTGCTATTTTTAAAAGTTTTCCTGGTTCAAATATTTTTGTTTATTTGTTTTGCATTGGTATCCTCTGATCTCCAATATCTTAGAACCTAATTTCAATATTGGCAATGAATTGTTGCAGAAGGAACAAGAAGAAATTCGTCGCAGAATACATGGAACCAATGGTGGGCTTACATGGGATGATACTCGACGTATGCCGTTGACTAGCCGGGTATATTATCATAAATAGTAATAATAATAATAATTCTTTAGTATATATGTCGTAAACAGAATAAGTCTACGGTACCCACATGAAAATACGAGTACTATATCTACTGCGTTAACACAAAAATTATTTTTCGGCACTGTAATTAGACTAATCCTCAAAATCTTTTTGAGATTGGAGGGTGAAGCAAGTGAATGTGTTTAGTTTTTTTTTTCAGGTGATACAAGAGACTTTAAGAACGGCAAGTATTCTCTCATTCACGTTCAGAGAAGCAGTGCAAGACGTGGAATTTGAAGGGTACTTCATCCCTAAAGGTTGGAAGGTTCTTCCTCTATTCAGAAGCATTCATCACTGTGCTGACTTCTTCCCACACCCAGAAAAGTTCGACCCTTCCAGATTCGAGGTAAGGACTAGTTCACGATTCGGTACATGTATCTTTTGTTACTCTTTGGTTTGTTTGCGATTTACTGTCAATAAAATAGGATTGGACAAAAAGTTACATGTTACAACCCACAAACATTTTATGTTATTCTAAATGTGAAATTTCACAATAAGGTTGAGAATGATCTTAGATAGGTTTGGTTTCACAATTATTAAAAAATAATTTTACTATGGAACTCTACGATTGTACGCATTGGTAAGAAATTAGTGAGAATTCTAGCTCTTAAGATTAAACAATTACAAATAATATTAGGGATTTTAAAGAAAATTGTATTTTACTAAACATATAATTAAAACATACTATCAAAAAAAATTATTTTGTGTTTTTTTATTCAATTTTGTTTTAAAAAAGTACAAATTAATTTTACTATTTTGAGTAATTTTGTCTCGAATCTTGGTTTATTTTGTCATTCTTGTACTCAAATTTTGTTCGGTATCAACTAGTGAATTATTTTCAGTTATATATTGTGCCCATTCATTTAAATTCCTGACTCCGATGGAAGTGTCAAACTTAAACCAAAACATGGGTGGCCGGTGGTGAGAATTGCAACAATGATTCTTTGCTATTCTATCAACGATTCACCAACATTAATGAAGAAAATCCTAATATTCTTACCAGCCCATATGAGCAAGATTCATGGAGTGGGGTCTTCAACTCTATCCAGTTGTGAAAAAAATATGAGGTTGTCAATGTTTAGATTATTGGTGGTGGTACTGTCCTTTTCAATCTCTACATGAATCTTTCTCTAATTCTGGCGATCTGAACATCAGAACATGAAATCTTTCATGTATCAGGTCTCGTGAGCTGGTTTTGTAAGGTTTCTAAACTCTGCTGAATCCGTACGTTTATATCTTAATGGAGAAAATAACTTTTGAGTCATATAGGTGATAATCAAGAGATTCAATGAAGTGATGTGTGTGTGTGTGTTTTTTTTTTCTTTTTATGATTGTGTGATAATGCAGGTGCCACCGAGACCCAACACATACATGCCATTTGGGAATGGTGTGCATTCTTGTCCAGGCAGTGAGCTAGCTAAGCTTGAGATGCTCGTTCTCCTCCATCATCTCACCACATCCTTCAGGTTCTCTCTCTCTCTCTCACCATTATACATAATAATGTGTATTTGTCTTGGAGAATAGGATTCCCTGGTGGGAGTTCAAGTTTGCTCTATCGGAGGTGGTCCATAAAAATCTAATTGAACGGGAGTGACCCAAGTCATCTTGAAACATAATTGTTTGGACTGTTGCATCATGACTTTCATGTCACCCTGACCGGGACTTAACAAAGAGAAGCCTTAAGCTCACTCTAGCTTAACCTACTTTGGCAATTCTAAGCTACCGAATGATAAATAGTGAACTTGTTAGTCTCATTAAATGAATGAGTCGATACAAACCCAACTGCACATAACACAAACCTTGAAATGAGACGTGAACAAACACTAGAACTACCCGACTTAAATGCCACATTTACCTAACCCGTGACAACCCATTGCCTTCCGTAATTTGAGCCATATACATCTTTCTTGTGCGGTAAACATTGTTGAATAAACATTTGGTCATTAATTTCTGCTAGCAGTCGGAGTCTCCATCAGGAGTTAAAAAAAATCAAAAGTTTTTATATTGTCGATGACTCTCAACAAACCGGTAGTAGCTTTTGTAAACACCACACTGGAGACAGACTTAACATTAGAAATTACTTGCACAGAATAACTATTCTCGCGTTCGATTCACAACAAAACAAACTCGACAGTTTCAGCATTGCACTCAAAAATAGTAAGCATACAAAATCACACAAACTCATATATGAACAAGCATATTTTAGATTGATCAGCTTTTTTTTCTTATGTTCACCTCTCCGATGTGCGGCTGCAGGTGGAAAGTTATCAGCGACGAGGACAAAATACAGTACGGCCCATTCCCAGTGCCCAAACGAGGCTTGCCAATAACTGTACACCCAAGAAATAAGACATGATTGTCTCATCCACCCCAATTTTAAAACCACCAAGGTCATGTAATCAATCCCATTTCCAGTCGCTTTCGTTCAACCCAAAAAAAAAAAAAAAATCTTGGATTCACAAGATATCCTTGCAGCTAGGGTTTTGTATAGTTTGCCAAGGTGGTGATGACATGCCTGCGTCTGTATGCTACTTGTACGGTCATCAAGTACGGCTGTATTTTTGTGAGGCTTCTTGGTCTCTTTTGGAATGTACATATTGGCAGAGTAATAAATACAATTCAAAAAAAAAAAAAAAATCAAAAGCTCAAATTGTTTGTGGCAGCAAGTCCGGACTCTGTGTGTGTGTGTGTGTTTTGAGGATCAAATGTGTGTGGTTTTGAATGTGGATGAAGTTGATAATCCAATCATAAATAAGAAGATTCTTGATGTTAATGTGATCCATACATAGTAGGGGGATGCTAGATACTGTGGTGGCCTAGGAAATTGTCTGGGTGCAATGCACGTGGGATTGAAACAGAGGTAGAAGTGTCACTTACAATGCCACGTTTGGCAATTGTCTAACACAATTTTAGTTGTCTGGATTGTGTTTCTGACTGTTCATACAAAAACCAGCTGGCGATGTAGACGACATACTTCACATTTCATGGAATGTCTGATATCGTGTCAATCAAAAAATGGTGATGGTGAATTGGTCCCTCAACTATACAAATCAACTTCGGGCACAAGTTCTTTTTACACCCTCTCTCACGTAGGAATTGGTCTCACATATGGATTAAAAGACACAAACACAAACATGTAAAGACGAAAAAAGACTTAACTCTTTGGCCACCTAATGCATAGCTCTAACAAGGACGCGCCACCCAAAATAAGTGGGGGGTCCATAAGGTTCGTATATGAGTTTAGAATATGTTATTTTATCCAAGTGGGGTATGTTCTAAAATTTCTCCACACATGTAATTCCGATTCGCATGTGGAGAGGTAGACAGAAGATTAGAAACATGGGATCAGAACATAGCAAGGCACACTCATGACACAAGCAGAGGAGGTATCAACTGCTAAGTAACGAGGCTAGTCCAAAAGCTTCTTGTAGCCTAAATATGATATTTTAAAGGGTTGGACTATTCCCACCTCGAAAAATATCCATCCCTACCCCATTAAATTCATCAGAGTTAAACTTCTAAGTCCACCTAATTCTAACCATGTGCCCTAGCTGACTATTCTCACCCATATCTTCTCCCTAAAGAGTTTCTCTTTACACAAAAAGAAACCTCATAGAACCTGACATTCTCCCTGATTGGTTGATTACACTCCCGATGGGATTCTGGATAAAACCGTCAATCACCCAAATACTTACCAAATCTAGTGTAGTTTTCTGTCATGAATTGGCTTGGCTCCATGACATTATGATATTCACTAAACTGGAAATTCAAATTCAAAACTATAACTTACTAGCATTCTATTTCACTGCATGCTTACTTGGATCTGCATATTATATTATTAAGGTTATCTTAGAGTGACAAGAAAGAAGGTGCATGGCTTCGTACCATGATGAACTAAAAGAAATTAACTAGGAACGGATTCACTTGTTAGACATCAACATGTTTACGTGCAAATAATAAAAAAAAATGGTAGAAAACCCTATGAGATTTGTTTTATGATAGATGAGATAGGAAGGAAAAGCTGTTGAGGTGGGAAACGCGGTGTGTGAATAGTTTATGACTGGGATGTATAGGACTAGGAGGGTAGATATAAAATGGGGTGGGCTTAGTGAGCAATGAGGTGCAGATAGAATGGAGTGGGTTTAGTCCTTTAACATTAGAAAACTTAATGGGGGTGGGGGTGATAGTGTTGCGGTGGGAATAGGCCCACTCTGTTTTAAACCACCAATTCATCTTGTTGCCTCTCCAATTTTTGGTTACTAGTGGAGAAGTTCATAGATGCCAAGAGTATATGCATGGACAATCTAAAGCAGCGGTTCCAAAGTCGTCTCTAGTCTCTACACAAGATGCAAGTTTTAAGTTGCACATTTGTGGACTAAATCTCTTAGTGCATTAAAACAAAATCATCCGAACAAAGCTTATCCCTATGCTTCAACTGGGGTGTTGCCGATCCTTGTCATTGATACTACAAAGACAAAGGCTCCAACTAGACTTGTTATGCCAAAATTAGTCGATAAGTGGAACATAATTTCATTTTTCGAAAGATTATTGAACAAAATTTCACTGAGCAAAAGCATTGTTCTTGGAAATCAACATTACCTCGGGATAAAGAAGACATTCAAGACTATGGACAGCAAGAAGTCCAAGGAAGACACCTTTTCGCAGAATTGGAATGTCAAGTGAAACCTAACTTCACCAAAATAAGAGAACCTCAAAGGAAACAGATGTGCAGATATTAATCATATACTAAACAGTTGAGAAAACAAGTACTTTGAAGTACACAAACTTAAGCCACCTAGAACCCAACCTCTTCCAAATCAATCCACACAAGGTCTTATAGGCTTTTAGTCAAGCCAAGCCTACTCATAAGTGTGTGTAGGGTACAACACAATAGGGTTTCACTAGGCCTAGCCAAAGCCTCCTAACACCACAACAATACAATTGAAGGATTTATAGCAACGCCAAGAACCAAACCTCTTCCAAATCAATCCACACTAGGTATTATAGGGTCATCTTGAGCCAAGCACATTCCCTAGCATGTACAGGATTTGTGTGTGGTAAAACATGTATCTAAAATTCTGCAAATAAAAGCAATTCCATCTCCAATGAAAGAAGCCCACAGCTGCAATGATGTGTCCATCAAGAATGTTAGGCTTGACGGAATTTAGGGTGGCGACAGATGTATGCAATGATCATTAAAACCTTCCCCAAATGCTCTTATATGCATAATATTGGGCTCTTGACCAACTAGTTATCAATTGATATGGATGGAAATTATATGTAATGTAAGAGTTCAACGGTTAAGAAATGGCTCATATTTTTGTATTCCAGAAAACCCTAGTGGACTAGTAGATGAGGCTAGTTGACTACCCTGTTTCACTCAGCTAATGTTCAGCCAACTAGCTAATCAGACGCAAACTCTTCCTGGGGTGGATTCCTCCTTTTGCTTTTCAGCCTAAGGGGTATTAGCAGCCGTTTTCAACTTCGTTTCCGCAAGAGATGGGGGGACAGGTTCTCCCGAGTCTCCCCAAGGGGGGGCCAATCTCAATTCGAGATCGAGAGAGATCTCCTTTTCAGATTGTTAGGATAGATTCGCGCTATGAACCTGAATCGCGAAATGGAAATGCTAGAGGCGACTCGTGTGATTCAGATAGATTGTTCAGACGTTCAACTGATTTTGGGACCTAACTATACAATGCATGAGACTTTATGTAAACCTAAGTTTGACTTACTAGAGTAGTAGACTTACCCTTTTAATCGTGAAGTCTTCAGCTAGATAGATCTTCTTGGAAACTATTTACCACATAAAGCCTTCAATGCTCATATCTGCCCTTCAATTGATGCTACTACTATCTCCAATTTGAGCAAAAGCATAAGTCGTGAAATTTTCAATCCTAAGATCCTTGACCTCACACATATCCCACTACCACTCAATTTTAGCAACCTATAATTCGATAACCAACATAAAATGGAAATCTAATTGTGACCATATTAAATGCCATGCTTGTTATAGCAATTTATTTTCACTTGACTTTCAGTTTATATTCTGGATCTACATTAAGTAGTATGACATAAAATGACTATCATGATCAATGCCAACAAGCATATCACAGGCTTTTGGGTTAAGGCTAAGTCTCTAAAACAAGTGTGCCAGAACAGGCTTGTTTGATATATGGCTTTTATGGATAAGCTCCAGGCCAAAGAAAAAAGAAATAGTTTACACAGGCATAAGTCAACAGAAAGATATAGACTAACTATTCATGTGTTGCTTCAACCACAAAATTGTTTGGCTGTTGTCATAGAAAATAAAAACAACTTTGGCATGACAATGGTACTTCAGCCTCTGTCAATATATTGACTAAAAGAGTCACTTCTGTGATGAGTAAGTACCAAGGTTTTATGCCCACGCATATCAAGCAAGACTAACTTTCCAAAGTTTCACCCAAATTCTGGAAAAACTACACAAAATCTGTATTTGGTGAGTCTTAACTTCAGATATAGTCTAAATTTATTGCCCAATTCTTCACACTGCCCCTACTTTTAAAGACATACAGTTTCTCCTCAACAATTTTTAAAATCTTCCAATTGAAAATCCCCAGTTTTAAATACTAGCTATATGTACCTATCACCATCGTAAGCGAATGCAATGCTCTATGGCTTCAAAAAGTTTCTTTGATGGGCTTTCACCACAATTGCTACCGCCATTTCAATCCATCGCAAAGTGGCAGTCACATGGCCTTTACCCGCAAATAAGTAGTACTTGTCATCTTAGGAAACCTTTCATAGGCCACGATTATGTTTGCGTACATAATCCTCTGATTCTTTTGGAGCTTTTTTTCACCAAAGGTATCGTAACGACAATCTAGCCTCCATGTCTTACGAAGTTAGACAAGCCACTTGGCCACCATCCCGATCACCGCACCAAAATAAATGAATAAGCAAAGGTAGATCAGCAAAGTTTTTTTTTCACGAAACAAAATTGTTGAGTGAACAATTGATCAACCAAGCCGTACCATAACTTGTTATTAAGATATGGGGCTGAATACATTGCAAATAAAAGCAGTAAACAAATGGAGCAAAGTATTCATAAATCAAATGTGATATCCTATTAAAAATCATCTTCACTCAGTACAGACCGGCTTCACATTAAAACAAATAAGTGTACCAGTGAAGTTAAGGATCACAATTGAATCAGGGTGAACAAAAAGCAATACGACCAGCAGATAAATTTTTCAGAACTCACCTAAAATAGAGAGTTATGGCGAAAAAAGAAGGGAAAATAAACAACATGGGTAGACAGGAAAAATAAACTGTGCACTGATAACAGACTCTCTCAAAATGTTAATGCATGTATTACAGTCAACAATAGGGTACAGAAAGGCAAACTAGTAAACAAACGGGATAAATTTGTACCTAACTTTGCTCATATACTCCGTATATCTCTCTTTGAAAGTCTCTACCATCAAATCCTCTTCCAACTTCGCCTTTTGCCCATAATACATCAAGCAAACTGCAATTATAAACAATGCACTCAAAGGTGCCCGAAGTGCAGTGAAGTATGTCACAAATAGGAGCATAGTAGACGCATATATAGGATGTCTGACCCATCGATAAGGCCCAAATTGCACAACAGCAGTTGGCACCACCACCTTCTCCGAATAGTTTGCAAGATAGAGTGTGGAGTGATATTGCATGAACAGTGAAATCATGATCAAAACCCAAATGCCCACATTGCTCCAACCACCCGGAATTAAGTGCAATTCTGGTCCCTCATACGCAGCCAGCCAATGTCCAACCATAACTCCAACACAAAAAAGAAGGCGATGCCAACTTGGGAGGTTAATATCCCACTTGGGGTCATGCTCTCGAGGATAAAAATCCCCGTACAAACGTCTACGGACGCTGACATTGAAGAAGAAGAAATAGTGATACACAAATAAGAACACAAAAGGCCATCCTTCAAGGAAGCCATTGAAATGGGCAGGTGGGACTAGTGTTAACCAAGTAAAAGCTGAAGTAACAATGGCAAGCTGTTCAAATACATTGGATTCACCAATTAAGTGCTTGCGAAAACAGTAAAGACCGTACATTGCAAGACCCAACGCCACAAACCATGGCCAGAATAACCAAGTCCAGGTAAAATACATCCAGAAGAAGGGATTGAATAGTAAATTCAAAGTCCATTTTGAAGTTGCAACTGCAATTGATATCGCCAAAGACCACTTGCAAAAGTCAATTGGGGTCAATTGAGAAAGGGTTGCTTTAACTGAATCAAAAGAGAGGCTTTTGAGGTTGTTCAACAATGAGTTTTGTGATTCTGCATTGGTTGTGTCGACATATGAACATTTGATTGGTTGAAACAATGGACTTGTAATCCTTATTGGTGACGATGACGACAATGGGTGGGAATATAACGGGTTCTGAAGGGACCTTGGTGAAAGGTATTGGATATTGCAGTTGGAGGGTAGTGATGGAGAACATCTCAAAGGGGTTTTGGCGAGTTTTGGGGCTCGAGTTTTGCGAGGGACAATCACATACGACTGGCCTTGTAACTGCTTGTTGAAAGGTCTGAAAGAGATTCTGTTGTTGTTCGAGATAGTAAAACCACATGGAATTACCTTCGAGTAGAGCAATGCGGATCCTGTTTCCATGGCTGCAAGATCACAAATATCACCGAGCTTCTACAAAGAAATCTGATCAGAATGCACACAGCATGGAGCACGGAAGGAGAAGATCATGTACTCCAGAAACTTGCGAGTGTCGTATGCGGTGGAAGTACTAATTCAAGCCCGTTTGCCAAACCCAGGCAAACCCAGTTTTGGGTGGGCCCCATATTTCCATTTGATTGGCCCACGCCAAACCGTAATTTTGGTGGGAAAGAACATCTCCAATAATATTATTTAAAATAGTTAGTCAAAATATATTTAAATATTATATTATTTAGTTTAGCTAATCATTTTTTCAAATTTACTCCAACAACGCTATCTATTTTAACTAATCACTTTAACTAATTTTACCTAACTTTTAATAATAAAATTTAAAATACTATATAATATGTCATATCATGATCATATTGATGACATCACATGTTGACATGTTACACCATGTCATCAAAATTTTAAAATTTTAATTTTTAGTAATAACGGTCATATTTATGATGATAACGAAATTCAAAAATTTAAAATTTGAACTTTTCAACGATCATATTTGCAACGGTCATATTTGTAACGGTAACGACATTCAAAATTTTAAAATTTGAATTTTATAACGGTCATATTTGTAACGGTCATATTTTTGGATATGTATAAATAGGATATTTCATTTCTCATTGTCATACACCTCAAATATATTTATTGGCATTGCACTCTTCTTTGTGTTAATCTTATGACTCGTCAGCCTGCAATGAACATGATTTTTAACGATTCTGACTCCGATGATGAATTAGAGACGGTAACAATTTGTACTATTGCAATGAACAAACTCAATAGCGTGTGGTTCTATTTAAGGTCATTCAATTATTTTTTGCAATCGAGTTCAAGAGCACGAGAGACAATATCGTGATTATTTTGCTGAACTGCTTACCTATCCCCCAAATTTATTTCAAAGAAGGTTTCAAATGAATCGTGCCCTTTTCCTTCGTATTCTATCCATGATGGCAGATTATGATTCATATTTTGTCCTAAAAAAAATGTTGCTGGAATTACTGGCTTATCTTCCCTTCAAAAGATGATAGCCACCATAAGAATGCTTGCTTATGGAGTTGCAGCAGATGTTGTTGATGATTATGTGAGGATTGATGAAAGCACTACAATAGAAAGTTTGAAAAGATTTGTGAGGGCGGTAGTATCAATTTTTTTTCGATGAATACCTCAAGTCACCAAACAACGATAACATTGCTAGATTATTAGCAATAAGTACCAATTATGGATTTCCTGAGATGTTGGTAGCATTGATTGTATGCATTGAAAATGGAAGAATTGTCCAATAGCATGAAAAATGTATGTATTCTGGTCACGTTCATGAACAAACAATTATTTTGGAGGCGTTGACTTCATATGATCTCTGAATTTGACATGCCTTTTTTGAGTTATCTAGATCTCATAATAATATCAACGTACTAAAACGCTATTTTGTTTTTGCTCTTCTTTCAGAAGGTCGGGCTCCTCCAGTCAATTTCTCAGTCAACGGAAACGATTATACAATGGGGTATTACCCTTGCTGATGGAATATATCCAAAATTGGCAACATTTGTCAAAACAATTCCATCTCTAAGAGGCAAAACGACTAGGGCATGTCTTAGGTTTGTATTCGTGGAAGAACTCGCAAGCCCTTTGTCAATATGTCTTTGATTTTTTCTCATTTCCTTGCACAACATCCAAACTAATATTATTATTTATTTATTTTAACAAATCAACACTTTATTCCATATGTAAAAAAATTACACTTTTGGGGAGAAGCAGACAGGCATGCTTTTACAACTTTCAACAAATCAAAATTTTACAAAATAAAGAAAAACTATTTTTCTTTTTCAACACTTTACATTGTTGTTGATCTTGCAGCAACAAACCTTTCGCTGCAGCTGGAACATTTGAAGAGGTAGTAAAATCTGAAGAGCATCCAGTTTGAACAGCCCAACTAACAAAAAAATTAGCCAATGAATTAGCCTCACGGTATATATGCATCAGACTGAAACTCAGTCTCCCCAAAATCTCATTTATTTGCCTTAGCTTTCCCCAGTATTTTCATGCTCTTAAATGACCTTTCATTACCATATTCACCATCACTTTCGAGTCCGCTTCAATATGAACACGATACGCAGACAATCCATACCTCTCTAGAAGACTCAGCCCATCTTCCAAAGCAATAAGCTCTGCATCCATGTTTAAACAAGTTCCATAAAAAAAAGATGCTGGTACAACCAAACCTTCTCGATTTCTAACCACAGCTCCCCCTCCAACCCTTCCCGGATTACCTTTCGACGTTCCATCCCCATTTAATTTTAAGCAATCAACATCTGGCAAAGACCAACACACCCACACCGCCTTAACTCAAACATCCATACCACATTCCACTCCCAAATCTTGCAAATACCCTCTTGCCCTCCTCATGCTCAAGAATTCTAGGTTTGACACCAAAAGCCTGTAATATAAGAATAGCACAAATTCTGTGAAAAACAGAGTATTCTGATAAACAGTCTTCCCCATACACTCTACTACATCTCTCCCTCCACACTTGCCAATAAATAATCAACGCTAAACTTCTAATTAGAAAATGACTCATTGATTGTCTTTTATAAACTCTCAGTAGTCTCATCATCCTCTCCATTGGTCCTTCATTTGTCCCCAATCGAAAACCAAAAAAATCAACCAATCTTTGCCACACTTTAACAACAAATTCACATTGAATAAACACATGAAGTCTAGATTCCACTCCTTTCCAACATAACGAACATTTACTTGCAAGTTTTACACCCAATCCCTGAATCCGAACATCCACTAGAACAGCATCCGTGCATATTTTCCAACCTAACAACTTAGCACTAAGAGGAGCAACTTGTTTCCAGATTACTTTAGCAGCCACCTCCTCATCATCAGAATGTCTCATAGCTTGCCAAGCAGTTTTGACAGAAAAATCACGCGCGTTACATTACCTCCAAATCAAAATATCAAGTTTATCAGACAAACAAAAATCAGAATTCAAAATTTCTGCTTTTATCTCATCACTAACCAACATTTCCAAACTCTGTCAATCCCAACCTTCACCATCACATAATGAGGAGGTATATATCCAAAATGGCCAACATTTGTCAAAACAATTTCATCTCCAAGAGGCAAAATGACTAGGGCATGTCTTAGGTTTGTATTCGTGGAAGAACTCGCAAGCCCTTTGCCAATGTCTTTGATTTTGCTCATTTTCTTGCACAACATTCAAACTAATATTAAGTCATGCTAAGATTATCATAATGTCTTCCTCTACTATAAAATTGCCACCTCGTTTTTTGGTGGTGGATTCTACTTGAGGAGATATTGGTGAAGATTGATCTAAAACCTCATCATCTAAATTTGTTTCATCATGTATGAGATTGATGAAGTACACACCATATTAAAATGGATCCATGAGTAATGCATATAATTCACAATTCCCAAATGATATTCATGGCTAGCAATACCACCAATCAAACTATTCGTCTAAATCATCAGAATAATCCAAGAAACTACACCAAAATCCAACATCATGTGCCCTTAACACGACCAAAGTTTGTCCAATAAAAAGATCAGTTAGACACAAACACTTTGAGGAACTTATCTGTTTTTCATTTATGGGAGTGTAGACAAACAAGATGGATAAACTACTTGAACATGAGAAGTCATCCCACTAAGAAATTTTACACCAAAGCATTATAAACTAGAGTTTCTTAATCAATACAATTAGGTAGGTTCAAAACAAGAATGTATCAGCTTAAACACTACCCTCAATGCAAATCAACAACATACCAAATCAAGTCATCAATTGGAGTAGAAATCTTTCACTTTTCTCATTGATGTTCATTGGTTTTATGCATTATTCAAGTATCCATCCTCAGTGAAGCATCTCAACTTATAATTGTGTAACCAAAATAACAAAATCTGACAAACAAAATTGAACAATGTCACAGGCATACTTGATAATAATCCACCATTACTCAATACAATCAAAACATAGAAAACTAACACTCCCTTGAGTCCTATTTATGGGATATGGGAGGGGTAGATTTTCTCATATGAAAATTACAAACAAATGATCAACAATACAAAAATTACAAATTAATCCAATTAGGTAAGACCCATCAAGTAAACCAATACCACATGATTGGGTAAAATATAAACGAAAGAAAAATAGATCTGAATGTATGAAATTTTAAAACAGATTCAGAAATACACATAATATGTGTAACGATCAATAGAAATATAGAAACATAATAACATGACACAAAATCCCAAAAATGGATATCAAAAAGGGGTAAATATTGACCGGTGAAACCTTCTCGATGAAGCTGGTGGAGTCGATGGAGCCTGCGATGAAGTCAGTTAAGCCTTCTCGGTGAAGCTGAATGTCGGTGGAGCCTCAGTGATCTTTTGTGTCGTGGAGCTTCAGAGAGAGAAAGAGAGAGAAAGAGGACCAACGAGGGAAGGGCTAGCTTTATTGAGCAACTGAAAATGGGGTTATCTATTTTAGATAGGGGAATTGCTAGTCTCTTGGAGCCACATTTTTGGGAGAAGCTATCTAAAATAGTTAAGAAAGAAGTTTTAGCTAGCCTTTTGAAGATTCTCTAAGGTACCATGTCATTTTCATATCATACTTATTACATATTTTTTATTTCTTTTCCCAAAACTGTTAGAACCAAATGAAGTAGCATCCACAGTTTAAAAGTGGAGTAAAATCCTTTCTTATAAATTTTCACTCAATTTTACTAAGGGGTAGATCACTCACTATTACATAAATAATCTTGAGATGAGATAAACTAGATGATGAATTTCATATATCGCAATAGATAGTCACCGAAGAGTAGATTATTTAAAAATATACCAATTAACAAATAAGGTCACATTAAATTACTCCTTATATAATAAATCTGAATATCTGCAAATTCAGAGATCACTGTAAGTTGATTAATACCGAGTCATTAGCAAGAGATGAACTTGAAGCGTCTAAATTTTATCCCAAATTGGTCCCATTACACTGAACTACATTGTGGTTATTAATATTGTCTAACGTTTTCTGTAAAACTAAACCTAAAAATTAAATCATATTAAAGAAAAATTCTTGTAGAATAAATTGGAATTTATCTACAATTCCAAAGTCACCACAAGTATCAATTAAGTTTAAGAGTCATTAGCAAAAAATCCAACTCGAAACGTCCAAGTTTTATCATAGATTGAACTATCCCGCAACCATGAATATTGTCTAATATTTTGTGTAAAGCTAACCCCAAAATGGGGAATCATATGAAAGATAAAATCTCAACAGAATAAATTCAATAACTACAATACCAAAGTCACCAAAAGTAATTTAAGAGTCATTAGCAAAAATTCGACTCTTTTTTTTGGGTCAAGGAAAAAAAAAATTTAATCTTATTAGAACATTTCTAACAGTGCTCTCTACTTTAGACAACATCTTTTTTAAAATAGAGAATATTTTTAATAAAAAGCTATAATATAGAGTAAATTTTTACACACTACTCCAATATGACTTTTTTTTTTTATCATTTTATCATGTTATGTTTTGTCTTTTTTGACAATAAATTCGACTTCCCTCCTATTATTTCTCTGTTATTTTAAATGAGATAATTTTATCCTAAATATTTTGGATGAAAAGACAAATATATCCTCTCTCTTTTTTGTTCTAAAAAAATAAAGTAGAGAGTGAAGTGTTATTTGATAAAACAAAAAGTTGACAAATGAAAATTGAATGCTGAATTTTAAGTACTGAATACTTAATTTGTTAATTCGTAAAGTATTTGTTTTTAACATAAATTTAAGCATTGAATTGAATCAAGTTGTTTGATAAGTACATATAACTGAACTCAATAACTAAATAATTTTTCAATTTTATTCTTTAACTATTTACTTTGAAAGTATTTGTTAAATATTCATCCATCTAATAAAAAACTGTGACATAAAAAAATGAATAGATTAATAGTTAATCAAATACAAAAAAAAAAGAATAAAATAATAATCATAGTAATTAGACAATAGGAAACAAATGTCCAAAAAAATTAAACAAATATATTGATTGTGTGTGTTTGTGTAAATGTATGTGTGATCGGGTGTAAAAATGATTGACCGTGTGAATTTGCTTGTGTATGTGTGAATTTAATTGTGTTATTGTTGTGTTGGGACCTTCTTGGTAGCGGCGATTGTACAAAAAATCTATGTGTGACAGTGTGTATCAGAGGTGGTCCAACATAAATGGGGGCCTTAGGTGAAAACTTTATATGAGGCCCTGTTAATATTTTTTTTTGTGTATCTATATATATATATATATATATATATATATATTATTTTTAATTTAATTTTTAATTTATTTAAAAATTATTTTTCTCACTTTTTGATCAAGTTCTAATATTCCAATTTTTGTCAACAAATCTATCTCAATAGATAATATAACTAATATATTAAATCTTTCTTCGGATGTAGTTGACCATAAATAAGATTTTATCAATTTAAGTTTTGAAAGACTCTTTTCTACTGAAGAGATTATTGCTGGCATTTTAACAAATTTTTATAAGCAATGCGTGCATTCTAAAAAAAATCTAGTTTGTTTATGTAGTTTAATATTTTAATTGAAGAGTTGTTTTCAAGTTTTAAAACTTTTAATTCTAAAAGTAAAAAATATTTTTCTATGTTTTAAAATTTTTAAATCTTTTTTTAATTGAAGAAAGAGTTGACATACAAAATATATAAAGTAATTGATAGAGAAATAGAGACAGAGAGACGTTAAGTTACCGGTAGGGATGACAGTGGACCAAGGAAAAACGGGTATTTGTCCAAACCCGTCTTGTTTGGGCCGGGGATGAACTATACGTATTAGACGGTGGACGTATACGTGAATATCCGTATAAACCCGTATAGGGATGAAGGCAGGGATGAACTTACCCTTATCCCCGCTCGGCCCCGTCCCCGCTATATCTGTTATGTGTGTGTGTGTGTATATATATATACACTTTCAGTTAAAGCCTAAGCCTTAACTTTCTCTATCAGCCGCCCACCTCCATCGACTCTCTCTCTCTCTCACATTCGTTACAATCGTTGCACTCAGCCCTCAGCCCTCAGCCGCCCGCCTCCTCGACAATCTGATATCGAAGCTCGAAGTTGCCCTCATATTTATTACATGGGCTCAAAGTTGGGAGGGCTTGGGATCTTGTTCTTGAGCAAAGGGTATGAAGGGGGTACTTTCCTTGATAGTCATCTATGTTTACTTAATGCCAGTTTACTCTAAAGTGACCTGAATCATTCCTGTCCAAATTTTGGTCATGGGTTCTCGCTAATTGTAATCGTGCATAGACATTTGTGCTCATTTTTAATAGAATCTAAGGTCTTGCTTGTGTTCTGGTAATGCCCATTTGCTTGAAATTGTTCTAAATCACTTCATTTCACCTTGTGAAAAATGGGTCTTCGCTAATTGTTTGTAAATTTGTTTCTGAACTTCTTTATTCTTGAATTCGGATTTTCGAGTTTTGTTACACAAATTCAAACCATGCAAAATTGGGCTTTAGTCTTCAATTTTTTTTTGGAACACAACCATGCTGCTATTAAAAATATCTTACATTAAGCTGAGGTGCTGCTAGCTACATAGATTAGCTACAGTAGGCATGCTTGGACCATTTCACAATAGCAGATACAATGGACTCTTGGTTCAATCAACACCCGAAGAAAGAACATAAAAGGCTTTCAATCACTTTCCTTTTTTTTTTTTTCAATTTTCTAGTCCTTTTGACATTATTGAGAACTTACAAACAATTGACTAAGTAATCTCTCATTTATTCTCATACCAATCTCTTGATGATTACCAAACTTTGGTAGTTGAGACGAGAAGATTTTTAGCACAATATCTTTAAAAGTTAAACGAACATCACCAATGTACCTCAAGTTGCAACAAGTTTTTTTATGTATGTTGCAATTGGTTGTTAGGGGTAACATGGATCATAGCACAAGTTTGACACAGCTAAAACTGAAATGTAAAGTTCGAAAAGTTTATATGGTATTTATGAATTCATTCTTCATTATTTTTGTCAGGTTAAACAGATTGCTCAAACTCCTTATCCATGATAATCTTATTTATAATATGTACACCAATTTTCCTCCTCTTGAGATCAACAAACTCCTTATCCATGATAACTCCATTCATAATATGTACATTTAGAATGTTGTTAGATTATTTAAACTTTTAGATTTATTTAAAATTTTAGATTATACTGACTTGAACTTGGGCTTGGGCTTGGGCTTAGGCGGGTATGGGGGAAGCAGAGACAGGGTGGGGATTAAAAATTTACCTACAGATGGGGATGTAGAAAAAAATTATACCCGTTAACGGGAGTAGACCGGAGATGGACGAAGGTTTTTTAAGCGGGTACGACGATGAAAACCAATGTTATCAAAACCGGACCAATCATCGAATCAGCTAAGGGACTGGGTCAATGGTTCACTGGTTCAACTAGTGGGTCACTGGTCGGACCGGCCATATAATTAAAAAAATAATATATATATATATATATATAATATGTCTAAAATGCATAGAATTTGTCACAAAATTAATGAAGTGAAGTTTACAATCATATATGCAGTATGGATGAAGACAACATGTGATGGAAGCACAGACCATATAATAGCAAAACCAAGAGTCAAGAGTCAAAACCAATGAAATCCAGTATGATGGAAGCACATACCATTTTTTATTTACAGTCTGGTAGAAGTAGTAATCATTGATCGCAGCCGTTGGAGTTCGCTGATAATCAGTCGCTTGAGTTCGCTAATCGCAGCCATAAGAGTTCGCTGATCGTCGATCGCCTGAGTTTGCTGATCGTAGCTGCTGGAGCCTGGTAATGGTGGTGGTGCCTTCTGCAACTATGATTTATTGATTTAGGGCAAAAAAAAAACCCCAAATATTGATTTAGGACAAAAAGTTGTAGATTTAATTCATTTATGCAATTTATTTTTTAAATGGACATTAAACCGTCCGATTTTCAGAAAATCGCTGGTTCATGATTTTTGTTAAAAACCGGCTGGTTTTTCGATTTTTTACCCGTTCGCTTTTTTAGGCGGTTCAACTACAGAACTGGATCAGTTAGGGTCTCGGTTCACGATTGAACCGGTCTGGTTCTGATAACACTAATGAAGACTATACCCCCGGTCATCGCTTCGGTTCACTGACATTCCTAGTTACAGGAGATACACTGAAAGAGAAAGGCGCAAGCAAAAGATTTTTTTGTCGGCAGAATCAAGTTTAATATTTAGGAAAATTTTTGAGAAAGTACACAATTTCCTGCTTATTTGTGTAAAAGTAACTCAATATAAAACATATGTGTATAAGTACCTTTGGGTGTAAATGTTTGGTGTGGAGATACACTTTTGCTGATTTTTAAAATTTTCTTTTATGGAATTACCCTTTTCTTTTATTAATGGAAGACAAATCTGATAATTATATTAGAGATTCAATTTTCTAATTTTATGCTATAACATTTTTGAATTTTAAATTATATCTTCCTATGTCATTGAATACACGTTATTCAAACATCTATTTCTATGTTATTCGGCTGTGAATTAAGTATACATTTCATAAAAGACGTTTTCTCCATATCCATTTCATAACAGGTTTTTCATACATCTTCCAATTTGTTGCAATAGAAGAACTGCATCAAGTATGTCTTCCACACATTTGTATAATTTTTTTTTATTTTTTTTATAAATCGTAATGAGGACTATATGTTTCAAATAAATTTTTCCATAAAATTTTGATAGAGGATATGATTATTTTGTTATGTCGTTTTGGGAATGAGTCATCAGTTATTCGAGGTTCAAGGTATTCATTGTTTGAGAATGTGTTAACTCGTGTGTGTGATACATGGGAGTTGTTACGGGATTTGCCAGTAGGGTTGTCATATTCACTTCTAGAAATCCCAAATTATATTTTGAAGAATAATGAAGCCCTCAAGAATATATTTGAAATGTTACGATATCTTAATGTCAATCATGTTCCTATAAGGATAAATGTCAATAATAGTGAGTCAAATGGGGATGCTCATAATAATTTAATTAAAGATGTGCGTAATCTAGATGATGATTCTGATTCAAAGAATGATTTGTTTTTTTTCGTTATAGTCAACATAACGAGAAAATTTTGTTAACATCTGGGTGGGTTAATAAAATCATACATGGAGGACAAAAATTTGAAGGTGGTATGTTACAGTTTCTTACTGCTCTTTGCAAATTATCGATTGAGTGCAGTTTCAAATTCAACTACGTTAAGAATTGTAAATATAGGGTTATGACTGAGTATGTGGTGAAATATTCCACAGGTTGTGAGTGAAAGGTGAATGCAAGTATTCAAAAGGTGAATAATTTTTTCTACATATAGAAACTTCAGAATGAACACATGTGATGAAGCACTACGTACAACAGATAACAACATGATGAGCATGGGCAGATTTGGCATGGGGGTAGTAGGGGCAGTTGCCCTCATTGAAATTTTAAAAATTTTTAGGGCCTAGATGCAATTTTAAAAATTTAAAAATTTCTTAAACTTGCCCCCACTGAAATTTTCTTAAAATATAGGGTATACTAATGTAATCTTCAAATCTTAAAAGGCAACTTTTGGCTGATCTCCTCATATTCAACGCTTGCTTTATTTTTTTTTTCCCGTAACTCTGTAAGCAGCAAGCGCATCTGACCATCTTCATCTTCCTTTCCTCTATAAGTCTTCTTCAGACTTCAGCCAACGAATCAGTTCAGCCCCTTTTATTTGTTAGTTCCTTTGGTGGATTTAATTGTTGTGCAAATTAAATTTGAAGAAACCCTAGAAGATTATGTTGAGCCAAGGAAAAGATAACCTAGAAGAGAAGATTATGTGCAAATCAAATTTGAAGAAACCCTAGAAAAAATCCAGTAGTATTTGTCGTGGGATAAGGTGAATTTCAGCTTCTCTGCCTCAAAATTGATCTTAAATCAGATTTTTATAATTAGAAAATTAGTTTAGTTTATGTAGAATTTATGAGTGTTTGGTGTATTATTTATGGACTTATGTAGGTTATCTTTGTTTCGTCTTACGTCACCACCCAACTATTTTGGATTTTTGTTGAAGCCTCTGTTCAGATTGGCTATCTGAAATTCTTGGTTAGTGCTATATTTCTTCCCTATGATTAAATTTCTTTAATTGATTTTTTGAAATTCTAGTTTGGATTATATTTTAGATTTATAGATTATATTTTGATTATGTGTAGTTCATTATCTCATTTGTTACAAACTTAATGACAAAATTTTAAATTTGAAACTAATTAGACAAATTTATTTTTCAATCAGTTATAGATAAGTTTCTTATAAGAAAATCAACATTGAAACAACTACCTCCTAGTCAAGAAATAAATGATCGTGGTGATGACATACGACATTGTTTTAATCAAAGTCGTGAAGGAGTTAATTTAAAAAATCTTCCTGTAGATCCTGGGCTAAGAATTAGAATTTTGGATTATCATCCTAATGACTGAGATGAAATTCGGAGAGTATATCTACAAAAAGGCCCATGTCAACCCCGTAAACATAATTTTTCCCAAACGAAATTCGGCAAGCTGTGTCATCGCTTTAGTCCATCTTAGTTCAACAAGTTTGGTAGTTGGTTGGAGTATAGCATTAAAAAAGATGCCGCTTATTGCTTATGTTGCTATGTAATGGGAAGTGATATGGGAGAGCAAGGGGGTGGTGACTCTTTTGTTATAGAGGAATTTCGTAACTGGAATAAGAATGAAAGATTTCAAATTCCTGTTGGGGGTCCAAATAGTGCTCATAATGAGAATTGGAGAAAGTGTCAAAATCTAATGAATCAGAAGCAACATATTGAAGTTGCTTATTCTAAGCAATCAAATCAGGCTCGAAAGGAGTATCGAGTTCGTTTAACTGCAGCAGTTGATTGTGTTCGATTTCATTTACGTCAAAGGTTAGCATTTCGTGGTCATGATGAGTCTGAGGATTCAAAAAATCAAGGTAATTTTCTTGAACTTCAATGATTTCTAGCTGAGCACAATGAAACCATCAACAATGTTGTTTTAAAAAATGCTCCAAAAAATCTCAAAATGACAGCACCAGACATTCAAAAGGATATTGTCCACGTTATTGCAACTGAAATCACATACGCAATAATCAATGATCTTGGAGATGATTTATTTTCTATTTTAGTAGATGAATCTCGTGATATTTCTGTTAAAGAGCAAATGACAGTTCTGTTGTGCTATGTGGATAAAAAAGGATGCATCACTGAGCGTTTTCTTGGCATAGTCCATGTTACTGATACAAATGCTTTATCACTTAAAGCGGCGATTGAATCATTGTTTTCAAAGCATGGATTAAGTCTTTCAAGATTACGTGGACAAGGTTATGATGGAGCCAGTAATATGAGGGGAGAATTCAATGGTCTCAAAAGTCTCATCGTAAAAGAGTATGAATATGATTTTTTATGTTCATTGTTTTACTCATCAACTTCAACTCACACTTGTGTTTGTTGCAAAAAATCACAATCAAATTGCATTGCTTTTTAATATTGTTGCTAATTTATTGAATGTTGTTGGAGCTTCATGCAAACGAAGAGATATTTTGAGACAGAAGTAAGCTAGTAAGGTTATTCAAGCACTAAACAATTGAGAGTTATCAAGTGGGCATGGTTTGCATCAAGAAAGTAGTCTTCAAAGGACTGGTGATACGCGTTGGAGCTCACATTATGGTACTCTCATAAATGTGATTATTTTGTTCTCCTGTGTTGTTGACATGCTTGAGATTATTATAGAGGATGGTACAACTTCTGAGCAAAGAGATGAAGCATGTGTTTTATTGGATTCAATTCAATCTTTCGATTTCGTATTCAATTTACATTTGATGAAAGGTGTATTAGAAATTACAAATGAACTATCACAAGCATTACAAAGGAAAGATCAAGATATTGTAAATGCTATGAGTTTAGTGAAAGTATCCAAACAACGTCTACAAATGATGAGGGATGATGGATGAGATGCTTTAGTCGCCGAGGTCTCTTCTTTTTGTGAAAAACATGATATTATTATTCTGAATATGGATGAGATATACATAGCTCGAGGAAGGTCACGACGTGGCGAAAAAGTCACTAATCTACACTGTTATCGTGTTGAATTATTTTCTACAGTGTTAGATATGCAACTTCAAGAGCTTAATGATCGTTTTACTGAAGTGAACACTGAGCTACTTTTTTGTGTGGCATGCCTAAATCCAATGGATTCATTCTTTGCATTCAATAAGGAGAAGTTACTTCGTCTTGCTCAATTTTATCCTTCAAATTTTTCTCCAATGGAGCTCTTGATTCTTGATAATCAACTTGACACTTATATACTTGATATATGCTCCAATGAATTTTCAGAAGTTAAAGAAATTGATGGGCTTGCAGAGAAGTTAGTTTAGACCAAAAAAGAATATAGTATATCCGTTGGTTTATTTGCTCATCAAACTAACACTTATCTTACCAGTTGCCACTGTAACAATCGAAAGAGTATTTTCAGCAATGAACATAATAAAGAATCGATTGCACAATCGAATGGGAGATTAATGGATGAATGATTGCTTAGTTGCATATATTGAGAAAGATGTTTCAAGTATCATTGAAGATGAAATGATTATTCAACGGTTCAAAAATATGAAAACTCGTCGAGAACAATTATAAGGATTTATTGGATGTTCGAGAGTTAGGAGCTCCTTTTGTACAGTATCTCGAACACTAAAGGATACTTTTGATGTGAAGTTTTTTTGTTGCCTTTTTTTGTACATCACTCATATACATGAGTTGCTCCTCTAAATGACATTCTTTTGATGTAACTATGTTTATAAACAATTTATCAAGAATACATATTTTGATGAAAACAATGTTACAATTATATTTTGAAATTTAAGAATAAGTTGCCCCCACTGAGTCAAAATCCTGGCTCCACCCCTGATGATGAGTTCTAATTTAGTTGCAGGTTTAACTGTTGATCATGTACGTGAAAAAAAAAATTACTCGTCCCACTAAAGTTGTTAGTGAATTTTTGTTAGATTATGGTCTTATAATTTCATACAATCGAGCATGAATAGGAGTTGAGAAAGCAAGAGGGAAGCACTTTGGGAATCACTCGTTGTCGTACTAGCAAATACGATGGTATGTTGATGTTGCAATTAAAAACAATCCTGACAGCCACATTATTTTAAATTGTGATGACGAGACTAACTGGTTCCAAAGATTATTTGTGTCCTTACAAGGCTTCTATCAATGACTTTAATTATTGTCGTCCTCTATTATTCATTGATAGAACATTTTTGAAAGGCAGGTATAGACGTAATATCTTTTCGACAACTGGCAAAGATGGCAATCTAGGTTTTTTATTTAAAATTATTATGTCACACATCTAAATGTCACATTCTAATGTTTTGTTGTGATTGATTGTTGTTTGTTGAGTTGATTAATATTTTTTTAGGTTTATACCCATTAGCTTTGTTGTTGTTGATACTAAAAAATGAGGCAAATTGGAATTGGTTTTTAAAATAATTGACGCATATTGTGGACCATAGTCGTGAGATTACTTTTGTATCCAATTAGAATGTAGGTCTTTTGGAGGCGATGCCAAAGGTTTCCCTAATGCTCATCATGTTTTTTGCTTGTAACATCCAAAAGCCAATTTAAGGGAAAAATGTACGAAGGTCATTATTCCAATAAAATCAAGGAGCATATGATTTTGTTGCTACGTGAGTGTGCTTATGCACCAACAATTTCGCTTTTTGATGAGAAGATTGAATCTTTTCATTGAGAAGGTGGTCCAAACATTGATAGTTTTCTGACAAATCTTCCAGTTGAACATTGGGCAAATACTTATTTTTGAGGGAAACACTATGGTGAGTTGCCTTCTAATGTTGCAGAGTTTTATAATGCTTGAATTTCAAGGGCATGATATTTACCTATTCCTAGTATGGTTGATACTATAAAGAGTTAGATTATGGACCAGGGGGGATGTAGGTTGAAAGAATCTAATAGTTGGAATGGTAATATATGTCCTAATATGGACTCCAAAATAAGTGTAGAATTTCATGAAGATAGATTTTGGTGTGTAAGGGTATCTAGTAATGATGTGTCCGAGGTGAATTCATACCTGTCAGTTTCTGTTGACATTTTGAATGGAACATGCACATGTTATGAATGGCAAATTAATGGATCCCTTGTTCGCATGTTGTTTCGGCGATGCACAAAAGTTGGCAGAATATATATGAATTTATTGATTATTATTTCCATGTGTGCACATATAGGAAGACGTATGAGAATTCAATACACCAAATTCAGACATTTGGTCGTCCAGATATTTCGATCGAAGCGGTTCATATCTTGTCACCATCATCTAAGATTAAACCTAGATGCCCGGAGAAATGAAAAATTAGGTCGAGAGGTGAACTCATTTGATAGATTCATTGTGGTCGTTGTGGGCATTTGGTAGTCACAACAAGGAAACCTGTAATGCATCGTTGTGATTTTTTTTTCTTTTGGTGAAAGCTTATTAATGACAATGTCGTTGGTGTTATTTTATGTTTACTTTTCATTGAACATGGAATTAATTAAGAAATTGGTTATCAAACTTGGAGTGTGTTATAATTCTAATTGGAGTTAGTTATCAAATTGGAGTGGGTTAGAATTCAACACTATGATTCCATCCATGTGAAATACTATTCATATCTTACTCATGTATGTACTGTGAATTTGATGCCTAACTGTGTCACTCCCTAGGTTAGCATGTGTTGCATGTTAGTGGTACATGTCTATTTGACATAGTGCTATCAACCAATGTCACAGACACACTAGACAATGCCACACTGCTATAAACCACTGTCAACCTGCAAGCAGCCAATGACACATTGATACAAACAAATGTCACAGTGATACCAGCCAATGAAACACTACTAGTAGCCAATGACACCCTTCTACCAACCAATATCACCCTGCTATCAACTAAAATGTCACATTGTTACTAACCAAAATTGTCAAACTGTTACCATCCAATGTCGTACTGTTACAATCCAAAGTCACATTGTTACAAACCAAATTCATATTGTTATAAACCAAATTTACACTACTACCAATCAAAAGTCACACTGCTACCATCCAAAGTCACATAAGTACCAACCAAAGTCACATGACACAATGTAAAATCACAATGGCACAATACAAACAAAAAATATATGACAAACCCATCATGAAAAACTAATGTAAGTAATATTACATAGTATATTCATTGTTCACTAATCACATTTACATTTCATATGTCAAATAATAGTTTGAATAACCAATCATGTATCCCAAAATTTGCCTTTCAATGTTTGTCACACATTGATATCGTCTTCTGTCCAAGAATTTTGACGATTCAGAAACATTGACAACATATCATTTCAAAAGTCTTTTATTTGTCTTTGTGTCAACTTCTCTTCTACTTCCTCTCATGTTGCCAAATTTTTCATAATGTAGCAAACGTATACATCACAGTCGACCCTACAATATGATTTAAGGTAGTGTCTTAAGATTATTTGTTCAGTTACTTAATAAATAAAAAATATGCTTACGTGTTTGATTTCTGTTGTGAACTTTTCTCACATGATATGATCGGTCGGACTATGTCTTGTTTGTCAAAGAGATTGTCACTATCGATCATCAACTCTTTAACCTTGTCTTCTACATAATTTTTATGTCATTGCCTACAATTACTAAGTTATGGACATGATGAAAATATATGTTAAGTTCGCTTGAGTTTAAAAATTGGTTTGCCAAAATGATAGCATCTTGGAAGTATGGGTCCCTGCCACCCTTTGTCATTGAATGTAACAAGTTGTAGTGTATCCAAACCCCTTCATTAGTGTCCAGCACAAGCAGGGTCCAATGGTCTGGAACAACATTCTTACTATGACCATTTGAATTCATTGGGAAGACAATGTAACGTGCCTCTACACCAGGCAACAGATGCTTATCAATTTCCTATTTTCTAGCTTCTTTCAAATTTGAGGAACGTACAAGTGTCTACACTTTAACACTGATATGAGTAAGATATGACTATGTTTATCAATAACTCACATATTTATAGCATATGAATTTACCCAATATAAGTTGTTAATGAATATACACCATTTTCTAAAAGTAAAGGATTTATTGCATTTGTTAAAATCCAACAACATATCTCCCCATGTATCTATTACCTGTTTTAACACATTTATTTATTTATAACAATGAACAAAAGAAAATTTCAATTTATTGTATTTTCAAAATATTTATACGTACAGTGTTGTATAATTCAAGTCCTTCCATAAGCTTCAGTGCATCTTTAACATCAATGTAACTTCCATACTCAATTTCAAACCATATTTTTACCCTACAATAGTATACCATTACAATTATAAAACATTAAAATATAGGGGCCCACGTATCTTTATTACATAAAATATATGATACTTATGTGTAACTTTCGGCCTCATAAATTTGTTTTAACTTGTTGAGGTCAGTTAATATCATATAGTTGCAAGCCTTCCACATTTTTTTAATGTCCCTTTCAAAAATTCCTTTGATCGTGTTGAATTTTTCCTATATTTGATCAACATCGACAAAATCTTCTTTTTCTTGATCGCTTAGCTTGCTGGTCCCATCGTTTTTCAATGTCACATTCCTTTTTTTCCCATTTTCTTTGCACTATATTCGAAATCTTCATCTCTTCGCCTTTTTCTTTCTTTTGTTTTGATCTTCTTAATCATGGATGCTTGTCCTTTTGTTGGCATCTGTTGATGGGTTACAATCGTTGTTGGAATGGAACTTTGTGGATATTTCTGAGTAATGTCATGGATTGACATCTCATTTACTTGTTCAACTAGAGCATCATTTTCAGCTTAAAGTTTTTGAATTTTATCCTTTGCTACTTGAATTTCAACCTAGAAAGTTTCTCTCTCTTTATTCATGTTGTTGACCATGTCTTGCATAATCATTTTCAATGTTTCATTCTCCCTTGAAAGCTTCATGATCTTTTGTTTGTAGTTATCATCTTTTTTCTTGGGATCACACACTCCCTCACCTTGCATCTATCCTTTATTTGCATTACCATCATTTGTATCCAAGATGTCATCATTATCGTCAATCAATATGTCATCCTCCTGCTACGGACTATTTTCACAAATATCATGTATTTGCTCATGTGTTCCTTTTTCCTCTTGGATTTCATCTTTTTCAATACTATCTGAGTTGTCCTTTCCATGTGGACCACCAACTATTTCAACCTTGTTGTCTCTCTTTTTCCCATTATGTTTAAGCAATTTTTTTTCCTCCTTCATCTTTTTCAACTTCTAACAGATAACCTGGAAACAAATTGATTGTGTCATATTTATTTTTTGAAAAACCTGTAGATTTCAATTGTCCCAAAATCTATGTTGCCAACATTTGAACCAACTTCTCAATATAAATGGTATTGTGACATGTGTGTCACAATTCGGTTGTGTCAAAGGTAAGACAATGTGTAAATGAAAAAAAATAAATGTGTAAAATCCAAATTTACACTTACATCTATTGACCCAAGCTTCTACAGCTTCTTTTGCCTCATAGCTTTTTGAAGACTTTGTAAATTCCATTTTAGGAATCTAGGGAATACATTTGGTATCTTAGGGGTTATCAATGTTGTGTGTTCACAAAACACAAACTGTATTTTTGTATAGATTGTTAATTTCAATATGAAAATCATAAAAATTATAACTAGTGCAAGTTATAAAGTTCAAAAAATGTACATACAAACTACTAACTAGTATCAATAGAATGCAACCCGTGATTGTTATAAGGATGTCCACCTTTTTCCTCAATGATTTGATAAGTGCAAAGTCAATTGCATGACACCAATCATACTTTCTAATCTCATCTAATTTCTCCATGTACGGAATATATCTCCACCCAAGAGTGTTTCCTGTGTTTGTGAAGAAAAGGGATACTAGTAGGAGTAGACAAAATAATCTTACAACGTCATCAAATCTGTTTGAGATGTACCAACCACGGCAAGCCTCAATTTACTCTTTATCAACGTTGCATTCAATCTCTTGTCTTTTCTAAACCAACTTTTGACAAATGATATTTTTTTTTACCATGGTTGGTTAACGTAATCAGCATATGTCTATCGTTTATCCAAAAATGAGTTTCACATCACTCCTCCACAGTCTCAGTTCTTCCCCTCCAATTTGAAATCTACAGGTTTGTTCATTGAAACATAAAAATCGCTTTTAATACATCATTGTCCGTTTTTCTACACCATGTTTTGTCTACCTTTTTATCCATTATTTTTTTCAAACAAGAACCAAAAGGGTGTTTTCTTTAATGCACACTTGTGCTCGTTTCTTAATTCAACATCATCCATCGCCTAACAATGGCTTGCATGATGGACCTGTATTGTGGTTCACACTTCTTTTCTTGTATTTTTTCCTTTAGTATCTTTGCCCATTCTGATATAAAAAATTCAGTAACCAGTTCAATACGTTTGTGTGGAAAAAAAAGTTTCATTGTACTGTGGCATCACAGACGGTGACATTAATATATATAAATACACAGTGTGAAATAAATGTAATAGTACACATTTTGATTTATTTTACATAAAACTAATAGTACTAACAATATTTCATCTCTTACACAATTACACATAGGTAATAAATACAAACAATAACACATTCACAATAATACGAATGGCAAAAATTACTCACAGTAAAGAATAATAACAAAAACAACTTGGTTCATAACAGTACAAAACAGCAACCAAGAGTTTGATAAAATTCCCAAAAAAATTTAAAAAAAGAATACAAAACTTATTGGTGGTTTAAGTAATATATACAAAACTGATTGGAAAAAAAGGTAAGTTTTTTAGCAACCAAAAATTTAGGTATTGGCAAATATATAATATTTACCTGAATCACAATGTAACATTCCATTTGAAATATAACCATTTCACCATAAAAATTTTATCCGATTAACAAAAAAAATTGAGGATATTACAGATAAAAAAACTTAATTTTTCACGGTGTACCTGAATGATTGAAATTATGAAAAACGAACCAGCTTTACCTCCTCCAATTTCATCAAGTTCTTTTCCAGCACTTTTCAACGCTCCCAACAGTCGTTCTTCACCATAACGCACCCCTTCTTCTTCAATGATTAAAGCTTTGTGTGGTGGTCATAGTTTGATACCGATCTTTTCACTTCTTCGTAGTGAAACCCTCAAAAAGCAAAAAAAAAACACATTTCAACATGACATTTTCCATAGAATGGTGGTTTTAGGGAGGTTTTGTCATCCACGTTGGAAGATCACACAATCTAGCGATAATGGTGGAATAATGGGTAATTGTTATCTATTCCTTTCCTTTCGAAGGTGTATGCAAATGTTTAGGAAACTGGTCACCTCCTACAAAAAAGGGTATTTTAGACTTTGGCTATGACTTGTGTACTTTTTTACTGATATTTTTAAATGTAGTATTTTTTGTCCTATATTTCTAATAAATGGTACTGGCCCCCTAAAAAGGTCAATATTTAAACAATGGTTCTTTTCTTAAGGCTTTTATTGGGTTTAACATGGCTAGACATTGATTTGGGTTCTTAAAATTTGGAGCCCTAAAAATTTAGGTCTTATGCCTAATATACTTAAGGGCTAAATTTTTTCGGGTTTCTCGAGAACTAGGGACCCTGGGCAGCACATTAGTGGCCTATGCCTAGGACCAGCCCTTGTATGTGTGTGTGTGGGTAAAAATAATTAACTGTGCAAATCTATGTGTGACTTTGTGTATGTGTAAAAATAATTACCCGTGAGTAAATTTGCTTGTGTGTGCGCGAGTGTGTGTAGATCTTGGTGTGTGAATCTGCTTTTGTGTGTTGTTACTGTGTTTGGACATTTTTGTTAGAGGCAATGGCGGAAGTGATGAAGGAAAAGAGTGCGATGAAGAAGAAGAGGCATAGGACATGAAGAAGAATATGCCTTAGAAGTTTTATAGGTGTGTGAAATTGTTGGGTCAAATTTGTCAACTAAAAAAACTTTAAAAAACATACTTTGCTAAGAGTATCTCTAATATGCGCTCTATTTTCACTCAATTGTCTGCTATAGAGAGTCAATCCTTAAATTTTTTTTCTCTAATGAAATCTTTATTTAGACTCTAAAATAAAGAGTCAAATTTGACTCTCCACATTTAGAGAGTCAAACTCACTCTCTACTTTATTTTTTTGGAATAGAAAAAAGATATATTTATCTTTTCACCCAAAATATTTAGGATAAACATATCTCATTTAAAATAATGGAGGAAAAATTAGAGGGAATTCAAATTTATTACCAAAAAGAACAAAATATAAAATGAAAAATGAACACCTAACATGCTGAACAAACCTATAATATAGAAATATGACACTTCTGGTACACTAAATAGAATGAATACAAAAATAAATTCTCAAAAATCATACTCACAGTAGCAAAAGTAAACCAATCCAACAATCTGAAGATTCCAAACACATTTATCAATAACTCGACCAATTTGTGTAACCTCAAGTTGCAAACAACCAAAATAGAGACGAGCCACACCAATACTATGCAACCGGAAAAGAATGATGTAGGCCGGGGAACAACAACTATGAAGTAATTGTGAAGTAGTTGTCATTTATATATTTGTTGTTTTATCTTTGGTGTTAGCCAGACATGGTCCATCAATTCTATAAGCAACACACAAAAGGTGCTTTTTCATGGCGCATGACAAGAACTACTACCCCACCACTAAACCAAACTAAATCAAACCATAGATTTTTTCTAAGGAAAATGCACAAAGTGTGAGACCCAAATATACAATTTACAGCATTTTATTAACTATTGGGGTGTATAGTAAAAATTGATAGTATTAACTATGGGATAAAATTATAAATTGTTGAGGATCTGGAAGGTAAAAGTATAGAACCCGAAATTAAAAACTAAGGTTTAATTACATGGTGTGTTTGGCTAGCTAATGAAAGCTAAAAATGTAGAATTGTATTTAAGAAAAATTAGGAGGGATTTTGGTGTAATAACTTGTAATAGTGGATAGATATCTACATATATATGCACGTGTATGTGTGTGTGTGTGTGTGTGTGTGTATACGTATATGGTAGTGGGTTGTTGCATGTGAACACACTTGTCCAACTCAAAGACCTCCTAGCAAGGGAAAACCGGTGGAGGGTGCGAGAGTGGAGACTCCACTTGCATGAACAAATTCTTCTCTTGGAAGAGAACTCAGGAGTTGAAAAACTTCTCCAAATTTTGAAGGGGAGAATCGGCAAAGGAAGGAAGAGTTATGCACAATTGGGTCAAGGTAATCCCCATCCTCTCTATAATCTACACAAATTCTATAATTCTAGCTAAGTTTGAGCTCTTGGGGTGTCTTGCATGGAAGTAAAGACTCAAGGGTTTCAAGGTTTTTAATCTGGAATTCCAACAGAGCTTTGGTGGTGAAGAGTCACTTGTAGTTAATCTATTTTCCTTTGAATTAGTATGTTTCTAAGCTTCTAAGTGTTAGGGGTTAAGTTGTTAGATGTTTTTAAGGGGTTGGGAGGCAGGGAAACGGTGACAGAAAAACTTGGACACCATTTCCATTGTATCGGTGAAGGGATGAATCGGTTCAACTCAACCTTGAGTTGAACCGGCTGGAAGACATTCTATCTCGGGGTGCACTGGTTTAACACAACAAGAGTTGAACCGGTTGGAAGACATTCTAACTTGGGGTGAATTGGTTCAACACAACAAGAGTTGAACCGGTACAACAATGAACCGGTTGGTGTTGTATCGTTTCAACACTACTAGATTTTACGATTTTGCCACGACATTTCGCTACTTTGTTCGGCCATTCTTTAAACTTCATGAGGCCTTCAATGGACTTAAAGTCAACCTATAAAAGGTCTATTTACATCGTATCACATGATCTCTACCCTAAACCATAATCTAGCTTACATGTGATGGATAATTGTTAAGTATGATTTGGGCGATTTGAGCTACACCATGTGGGAAGAAGGATTGATAATGCATCAACTTAAGTATGATTAACCATCTATACATGTACAAACACTAGGTAACGCGTTTATGAAAATATTTATTTGTAATTGGGGTGATATGTGTGTTAGCCATGTGATAGCAATGCCGGTTACATCTTAAGGGCCATCCAAAAATAATCTAGATGTAGTATCAAGCTTTAAGGGGAGTGTACTAATTCACTCATTCTACATTGTCTTCTGAATGTTGTTGACTATTGAAATATGAGCATGAATATATATGATAACTTGTGAACGTATGGTGGAAATGTTTACAGCCTTAAAGGCAAGATATAACCTTAGTGGTAAATGTGAGATGACCATAAGGGCAGACTCATTATAGCCTTGGCGGCAAGTATGAGATGGCCATAGTGGCGGACTTGTTATATCCATAGTGGCAAGTGATGATATTCTAATATGTTGTTGCTAGCAATTGTAACAATATAATATATGGTTTCACTTTCTTTATGTTTGAGTTAGTATAATGTTGTTACTTATGTTATTGACATTCACTGAGTGCATGAGCTCACCCCCCATAGTTTGTGTTTCAGGTAGCTAAGAAGGATGAGATGTTCACTCCTGAGTCTAGAGGGTTAATAGAGAAACCACCATGGAGTCCTATTACATTTTTTGCTAGTCTTAAGTCTTGTAATAATGTAAGGTTTAAGTTTTTGAATAATGTGGGTTAGCAAGCATGATTTGTATATTTAATACATTGACATGTAAGCAGAATTTAATTACATTTTATTGTTGACTTGATTCAAATCATACACCCAAGTATAAGTGGTCAAATTGTAATATTACTTGGTTAAGTCCGAGGTCCAACCCATAGGGAGCTAAATGTTGGAATTCAAAAGAAGAAAACGTAAGATTGTCTTGCACGTGGTATGCTTTACAGATGCTTGTGGTATAAGCTTAGAACTGATAAATAAATACTTAAATTAAACTTTTGATAACAATAACTAAAAAGATACTATTTCATTTGGAGATTCAATATGCACTTTGTTGTTTGGTTATGGAAATGCCACCTTACAACAATTAACATCCATATTACTAAAAAGTTAACCGTTAGGTTTGATATATAAATTGAACCATATCACAACAACTAGTTAGGTTAGTCGGAAGGTCTATGCATTGTAGAACAACCAAATAACCCTAGAAAACTCGAAGGTGAACTATTCAAAAGGTTTTTTCAGCTATTTGATTGGCAGGTCGATGATTCAATAAAGACGGAGTTCCGGTTTATGTATTGAATCAAAAACATTAGCTATGGTGAGTTTTAATCCATTTATAATCAATCTCCCGACTGTTATATAAAACTCAACTACATGCATCATTGGATCATGCATGAGGTACGTACTAACTTATAGATAGAATGATATGCAACAGTAAGCTTTGCTCGGTGTTCATTACCATGAGCATACAATAATAGTAACCATCCCTCAATTAAACAAGGTATAAACATTAACACATAGATAAAACATTTGCATTTCCATAACACAACCAACATTACACATGTTTTCACCCTTCATTAAATAGTATCAACAGACTACCCACACTTCATTGCAATAGACGAGCAAGAACGATGAGATAATCTTATTACAACAGAAAACAAAATACAATAAATCCATCCCCGAGGAATACTTGAAAAACCACAACACTTATTATTAGTTAGGGCACAAAAATGAGAGAGGTTCAACCTTTCAAGCAGAAAGGATGTAAAAGAAATGTAAAAGAAGAGAGTTTTTGGCTAGGAAAGTGTTTAGAGTAGGGTTTCTTTCTCTCTGGCTCTGGATTTTTTCTTTGGTGAAGTCTCTCCAAAAACTGATTGAATGAGGTTATTTATAGGCACTGGGGAGTAGCTTCAAGGGCGGCAGACACCCAAGTTGGTCAATTTGAACCTTTTGTTGCTTAAATGAACCAATAAGAGAAGAAGGAAGAGGAAGGCAGTTTAGAGCACCGTCTGGACACCACTACCACCGTCCAAACAGCGGTGTTTCTCTGGTTTTTGGTTTGCACAACTTACATTTGTTGACTTGTTGACTCTTGATTTATATTTGCCTCCCCTTTGTTGTTTAGCCTCTACACTTTCATCCATCCAAATTTTCTTAATTACCTTTGAAACCATACAAAATAGATAAATTAAGCATTCATCCTAATACTTCATAAATTAATCACTTTAATTCAATTTAAGCACATGAGTAACCCAAAACCCTAATTCAATTTCACACTTTTTAGGGTTAATCATGTGTTCCTAGTCGGGGTTCGTTAATTGACTCATTAAGTTCATATTGGAGCAAGATATAGGATATGTTAAAGACAGAGCGGTCCACTTTACTGGGATTCGTTGTAATGTACTAACCCTGGGTAGGGGTATTACACACAGCCTCAGACATATCCAAACTGGAGAATTTGCACGCATTTCGAGCAACTATCCTTGTACTTGCATTTTGGATTGCAGACCAGAAAGAAGCTAATATCAAGGAGAAAAGTTGGCCAGACACCAATATTACAATAGAACTAATTGAAAAATAATTATAGTCATACTAATTATAATAGAAAAAACAAAACAACCAAAAGGAGGAGAATAAATAAAGCACCCACAATAGAATCTGTAGTTTTACTTACTTCTTTCTGAAAGTATCAATAGGTTCATGACTCTATCTAATATCTGCTTATTATACAACTACCAGATGGGTCTCGCCTTTGAATGTAGCATTATCAACTCTATCTAGCATATAAACTCATTAATGGAGATGAGATATTATGGAAGAGGAATAATCCATTAAACTACGAGTTAAAAGTTATTCTAAAAAGGAAAAATCTGTCACTTATGGAAAGATACCCACTACATCAAACAAATATTAACCAAGTATATGAATAATAGATTCCCGCATGACAATCTAGCAGAATCATAACAAACGCATTATGGAAAGCCACTAAGTAAGATTTGAATCCATTTTCTAACACGTGTTAATAAGAAAACACAATATAAAGTTCACAAAAAAATTTACCTATGTTTGATGTTACCATAAAGAAAAAAGGGAACCAATATTATAACAATCAATTAAATGTTATTTAATCTATAGTAATTTAGACGATATTATACTAAAAAATTTAAAAATTGTATACTTATTTTTAACACTATCAGCTAGACAATGTTAGTGTTGAACTCTTACCCAGCCCATTCATCACTCCTAATAATTGGTAGTGTAAGTTTCTAAGAAAATGTTTTTTCACAACATGAAAAATTGATGTATTATGAATTCGATCAAAGCAATAATAGCCACATATGTATATTTCTTATGAAGGTCAACTTGACCCTTGGCATCTTCTATAATTCTTAAAGCAATATACACAATACTCAAATTATACCTGTCTTTGCTTTGATGTTTTATTGTGTCTTACACAATCGACAATCTCACCCATGACATAATCACAACCGAGACAAAGTCAAGATTTTTTTAGTTTTATTGTTTCCTAGACCACCGACAATCTTACACATGACCTAATCACAAATCGAGACAAAGTAAAAAATATTTAAGGAAAAAATTGACACATTTTATAGGATCAATTATATCCATATGAGTTTTTCATGCGAGTACAAAAACATGGAGAAAATCTTAAACCTGTGAGTTTCTCTCTAACTCAACACAAAATTTATCAATGTACGGTTTAGCCTGGCTTCACATGATGTGACCATTAAGTTAGTGTTACTTAAACGCTTGTTGAGGTTAAAGAGCCAAACATAAATCTTGCAAATAATTATAAAGTATTAAAAAATAGCATCATGATTTTCTAAGTCCATATTATTGTTTGGATGAAACATTTAGGAGATATATGACAATGTTGTTTAGCTTTTTTAGATAGTCCTCTAAAATTTGAATTGTCAGCAGAGCAATGCTATTGAGACATAATTTGCTGACCTAATTTACTGTAACATTTGAATTGACAATGAATTCCATCAAACATTAGAATTTTGTGTTGATTCAATGATTTCTAAGAAGTCACCTCATTATGTCAGCAAATTAGATTAGATATTTAGGTCCAAATAGCATTATATCATCAAATAATAAGGCAAGACCTATCTCAGTAATATGTCGGTGTTTTCGTTCGGTGACATCATTGTCTTCTTGGAGGACAAGCAATCCATTTCTAATGCCACAATCATGCAAAAAAAATTTGAAAGGACCGTGGGAAAGTTTGAGAGCACCATCACATTGAAAGTATTTGATTCTAATAGAAAATAAATTTTCCACCATATTTTTAAATGGTGAAAACAAACCAATGCATTAGATTTAACAAGTAGAGGATATATCCAAGAGTAACGGCTATAATCATCCACAAAGAGAATACAATAACGAAAACCAGTAATAGAATTAAGTGGGGAATATCCCCATAAGTCACAATGAACAATTTCCAAAGGAGAAGAAGATAATCATGCCAAGCTTTTAAAAGGCAACTTGTGACTCTTGGCTAGTTGGTAAGGTTCACAAATATTATTAACTTGCAGAAAAGTAGAAAATTGTAGAGCCTAATGCAATTAAGCAAGGGTACGAGCAGATGGATGGCCTAAGTGACGATGCCATACATCTCCGGGTGTCCTTGAGTCGCCAACCAAAGCCAACTTATTGTTGATGTTTAGTTGGGGAAATGCTAGTAGAGAATATAAGTCACTCAGAAGTATCATCCTGGTGTGAAGATCCTTGACACAATCCCCAAGGAAAAACATTCAACAGAGCAATTATCATCACGAGTTAACTTTGATACAAATAATAGATTTTGAGTGATTTGTGGAACAACCAACGTATGAGGGAGCCTTAAGTCTTTCAAAGGTGTAGAAAGTGTAGTAGAATCAATGGTGGAAATAGGAAGAGCTTTACCATCACCAACATAAAATTGATCGGACCCGTAGTAAGCAGTGGATTAGTGTAATAAAATTGGATCAAAGGTCAGATGAGAAGATGCGCAGGAGTCAGGAATCCATTGATAGTTGTCAAAAGTCCAATGATCAGGAGGTGGTGACGGCAAGTGAAAATTGGAGAAACCTTGTTGAAGGTGGTGAACATTGCTATTTTGACTAGGTAAGTACCAAAATCGGCACTTGTTAGCAACATGATCAATTTTTGAACATATTTGGCATTTGAGAGGTGCACGACCAGAGTTTTTAGTAGAAAAAATTACGCAACATTATTTCGGGTCGGGTCATCATTCAGATCAACACACAAACTAGACTCCACAAAAGGCCCAACAATTCTCCCACTTGGAGACTAGTTCAAACACTAACATCAACCACAATCCTCCAAGAATAGTCCCTCATCCCTACAACTCATCCTCCTGTCCTCAAGCCAAAAGACCAACTGAAGCTACACATAGCTTCAGCTTCTCAATAGTAACACCTTTAATCAACATGTCTGCGGGTTCTTAGTTTCACAGATTTTCTAAAGTATCAACTGACCATCATCAAGTAAGGACCGTATGAAATGATACCTAATCTGAATGTGCTTCATCCTGGAATGAAATGCCAGATTCTTAGCAAGGAATATGACACTCTAACTATCACTGTAAAGAGTTTCCTTCTATTTTTTTTTACCCAATTCCTCTAAGAAACTCTGCAACCAAATCATCTCCTTTGAAGCTTCTGACACTGCATCATACTTGGCCTCTGTAGTAGAAAGAGATACTGTCTTCTACAGCTTGGAACCCCAAGACATGGCAGTACCACCCAAGGTGTAAACAAAATCGGTGGTGCTCTTCCTAATATCAGTGTCTCTAGCCAAGTCGATATCAACAAAACCCTGTAGCTCCAAGCTATCTCCGATGAAACATAAACATGCTTCTGAGGAACTTTTTAGGTACCTCATAATCCACTTCACAGCCTCCCAATGTGTTCTTCCTATGTTGCTCATGTATCTACTCATAACTCCCACTGCATGGGCAATGTTCGGTCTTGTGCAGACCATAGCATACATGAGTGAACCAATAGATGAAGCATAAGGAACCTTACTCATGTAGTCATGTTCTTCCTCTATCTTGGGTGATTGATCTTTGCTGAGTTTGAAGTGACTATCCAGCGGTGTGCCAACTGGTTTGGCTTAATCCTTGTTGAATCTACTGATTGCCTTTTTCACATACTCGGCCTACGACAATTTTAATGTGCCCTTGACTCTGTCTCTGATGATTCTCATACCAAGGATTTGTTTTACAGCTCCCAAATCCTTCATTGCAAATTGTTTTGACAACTGTTCTTCAGATTGTTAATCTCCTCAATGTTGGAACCTACAACGAGCATATCATCCACATATAGCAACAAAGTAATGTAAGAATTGTCAAATTGCTTGACATAACAACAATGATCTTCCTGACACCTGATGTACCCTGAACTGCACATAAAACTATCAAATTTCTTGTACCATTGTCTAGGAGCTTGTTTTAGGCCATACAAGCTATTTCTCAATTTGCAGACTAGATTCTCTTGTCCCTGAACAATGAACCCTTCTGGCTAAATCATGTAAATGTCTTCCTCCAAGTCACCATGAAGAAATGTCGTCTTCACATCTAATTGCTCAAGATGCAAATCTTCAGTAGCAACAATTGCCATCACTAGCCTGATGGTTGTGATCTTCACTATAAGAGAGAAGATTTCAGAGTAGTCAATGCCCTTCTTCTGCTAAAAGCCTTTTACAACTAGTCGTGTCTTGTACCTCTTACTGCCATCATACTCAGTCTTCACATGGTACACCCACTTGTTGTATAGAGCTTTCTTCCCAGATGGAAGTTCTGTCAATTCCAATGTCTGATTCCCTAGCAGGGAATCCATCTCCTTTTTCATGGCTAACTCCCACTTGCTCAAATTCTCATCTTGCAAAGTTTCTTCATAACTCTGCGGTTCTCCACCATCTGTTAAAATAATGTAACTAAGTATAGGTGAGAATCATTGTGGGGGTTGGATAGTCTTGGAAGACTTCCGAGTCATTACTGCAGGGGTGGATGGTTCAGAATCTGATTGCAGAATAATAGGAATGGGCGCACTGGATCCACTCTCACCATCACTGTCGTCCCTACACTACACTGTGACCTCTGGTAGGTCGACAAGCTCAGGTTGTTGAGGAGTTATATCAGCAACTGTACTGGACTTGTCCTTGTACATAGCTTTCTCATTAAACACCATGTTTCTGCTCCTAATGATCTTTTGACTCTGCTCATCCTAGAATCGATAACCAAATGCCTCATCTATGTAACTAATAAAATAGCATTTTATTGATTGCGCCTTAAGCTTGCTGTGAGCATTAGCATTAACAAGAACATAAGAAACACAACCAAAGGTTCTAAGATGAGAAAGTTTAACCTTTTTCCCACTCCAAGCATCTTCAGGTAGCCCGCACTCCAATGGAACTGATGGTCTATGATTGATCAGGTACACTGCAGTGTTCAGTGCTTTTGTCCAAAATGTAGGTGGTAGCCCTACGTACAGCCTCATGCTCTTAGCACGCTCATTGATCATTCTATTCATGCGCTCAACAACGTCATTTGTTGTGGTGTCCTAGGAATGGTCTTCTCCATTTTTGATACCTTGAGCTACGTAGTACTCCTTGAATCCTCCATCAATGTACTCTCCGTCATTGTCAAACCTTAAGCATTTTAGCTTTAGGCCTGTCTCCGTCTCAACTAGGGCCTTCCACTTTTTAAACACATAAAACACGTCAGATTTATGTTTCAAAAAATAAACTCATATCTTTCTACTATGGTCGTCAATGAACGTGACATAGTATCGGGAACCTCCAAGGGATGCCACTAGGGAGGGTCCCCATACATCTGTGTGTACAAGATCCAGCTTTCCTTATTTTAGAGTTCTACCACTCTTCAAGAAACTGACATTTTTATGTTTCCCAAGTATATAGCTCTCACATATGCCCAAATCAACTGCTTTCAGTTCTGGTAGGTTGCCTTTTGACATGAGTTCCTTCATGCCTTTCTGACTCATATGACTAAGTCTGCAATGCCACAGCTCTGCAGTACTCTCTACAGTGATGTTGGAAATAGTATCACTGGAATCATCTGTCATGTACAAAGTGCCAGTCTTGTTATCCTGGGCCAGCACCAGTGCTCCTTTAGAAACTATTCAGGTGCTATTTGAGAACACTACTAAGTGACCACAGTTGTCAAATTGTCCCACAGAGATAAGATTTTTCTTCAACTCGGGAATGTGTTTGACCTTCTACAAGGCCTACACGTTCCTATTAGGAAGTGTAATATCAACATCTCCTGTTCCCACTACATTTAGTGCATGTCCGTCAACCAGGTACACTTTCTCGAAATCACTAGTAACATAATTTCACAAGATTTCTCGGTGAGAGGAGGTATGAAAAGATGCCCCTGAATCCAGTATCCAGTCATCAAATGGACTATGAACGACAAGTAATAGTGCGTCTTGCATTGGTTCAGCCACTACATTCGCACCATTGCCTTCCATCTTTTTCAGATTTTTGCAGTTCTTCTTTATGTGGTCAGTTTTGCCACAATTCCAGCAAGTTGTCTACTGCTGTTCAGTTTCTTGACTTGTTTTTGCCCCTATTCTTTGATTTTGATCTTCCTTTGTTTGAGTAGTTTTTATCATATGTTCTCCCACGAGTGTCAACATTCAGAGCAGAACTCGATCCCGAAGTCTCACTACAATCTCTCCTGCGCACCTCCTCAACCAAAATTAAATCACGAATATCATCGTATTTAAGTTTCATCTTACCAACAGAATTACAAACAGTCATCCTCATGGATTCCCAACTGTTTGGCAGTGATGCCTACAATATCAGAGCCCGAATCTCATCATCAAATTCAATTTCAACAAATCATAGTTGATTGGTGATGGTATTGAACTCATTCAGGTGTTAGGTAACAGACGTACCATCTGCCATCCTCAAATTGAATAACTTTTTCATCAATGCACCTTGTTATTCGCAAAAGGCTTTTCATACATACCTGAGAAAGCCGCCATGAGATCTGCAGTGGTCTTTTCCTTGGTAACGTTGTGTGTAATTGATCTTGAAAGGATTATCCGAATAACTCCCAGAACCTGTCGGTCTAACAGTTTCTAGTCTTTATCCTTCATACTCTCTGGTTTTGTCCCCAATAATGGAAGATGAAGTTTCTTCCCATAGAGGTAGTCCTCTATCTGCAACCTCCAGTACCCGTAATCTGTGTCATCGAACTTCTTAATCCCAAATGTCTTCACTTCTTCTTCAGCCATTGTTTATTTCAGACCCGAACCTGGCTCTGATACCAATTGTTGTGAAATCAAACGATGACAATAAATTAAAATTAATGAAAAAAATGATAAGAATGCAAATCAAACAATCACATAAGATAGAATTTATGTGATTTGGTAATTTACCTACGTCCACGAAGTTGCAGGAATTTTACTATTCTCAAGAATGAATACAGAGAGGGTGGCGGCCGTATAGAATCAATCAAAAACCCTAATCACCAAATAACAATTTATATATATCCTGCGCACAGGGCTACAAAACGGGCCCCAATAGTGGACAATTTATATATGTCCTATGAGCCCAAGCTTTCGCTTTATGGACTAAGCCTTAGAAATTTTCTATTAAAAATCACACAATATTATATTTGGTCGAGGCATCATCCGAATCAATACACAAACTAAACTCCACAAAAGGCCCAACAGAAAGGTTGTGGAAGGATCCATCAGAGGCAGTTGTTGTACAAAGATGCAAGCCAAGCATTGTTTATTGATAAAAAGCCTAGAACGCAATTCTAAAAAATTAATGGGTGAATGGTGATGTTCGATGGTAGTGATGAACGAACCATATTCAGTACCCAAATCATTTAAGGTGTGATGGACGAAATCCGAGTTGTTCACATGTTGATTAATCGCCGCAAGAGAGTCTGACAATGTTTTGATGCAATGAAGATAGTCATTAATATTGTGTCGTTGCCTTTTGAGAGGCTGTGAAGGTCTTTGACTTTGAACAGATATGCTTTGCGAGCAGTAGATTGTTGTAGATATAAATCACCAAGTGTATCCCATGCTTCTTTGGTGGTTTTAAGACCAAGTATTTGCCAGGACAAAGATTTTGTCAACGTAGCATTGATGCAAGCTTTGACGAACTGATTTGATTTGCTCCAAGTAATGAATTCTGAGTTGGATATAGATTGATCGGATGATGAAGTCATAGTGGACGACAGAGGCAGATTCGTTATGTCGACAAAGCAAAGTAAATCAGTGCTTATGAGAATCAACTCAAGTTGGTCACGCCAAAGAAGATAGTTATTGCCATTAAGCTTGACTGAAATGAAGTTGGTTATGTTCGTGATTGGGAAAACAGTGGGTTGTGAAGAAGCCATGACCAAAAAAAAATGAAAGAAGAACAGAGGGTAGCGATCTTACTTTGTATAGCTTTCATGCCATGATGAAGGTAGAAGAGTTTGATATTGTTTAAATGCCTTACCCATAACTAGGTAATTGTGTTGTATTTATAATGGACTATGTATATACAAAGGAGTTTAAGTGATAGATATGAAGATACTTTTGGACTCTAACTTATAATATTCCTAATTATTTACATTCATCTTCAGATAACAAACTATTATAATACTCACTTACTAGTTTATGTTGAAGTCCTTTTCAAATGTTTGTTTCTATATAGGGATATGTGGGAAACAAATCATATGTCTTTCCTCTCCAACTACTTTGGCTATAATGTGGATCTCTGATCAATTCAGTATAGTTTTCAAACTACACAGGGATGTTGCTTATTTCATTCTACTAGAATAGTGTGCCAGATTTGTGGTGCAAGGTTGTTTGTTAGCATGTATGAGTTCAAACGTAAAACCCTGGACAGTATGGTGGTCTGTTGAACAAAGGGGGCCAGCATGCTCTTTTTTTTTTTTTTTTTTTCCATTTTTTCCCCTAGGCTCATGGGAAATGTTATACAATGCAAGAGAGATAATACAAAGGCCAATATGCTCATCTTTCAAACACTAAAAGAAGGAAAATATGAAACTGACAATTATGAATGATTTTCCTTTGAAGATGTAACGTCCCAATTTTTCGGATGCGTTAATTGATAGATCAAATCACCCATTCCACAAAATATATCTCCAAATACATAGGTCAGAGCTCTAATTATGTCAATAAACATTAAATTACAAGTACATTTCCAATTTACATAATACAAAATTTATATCATCTCTAGTTCCTCAAAATTTCTAATCACGAACTCTGCTTTATTATCCTCCTGAAAAATTAATTAAGGAGGTAATTATAAAATAAGACAAAAAATAATATGCTCAGTGATATCAAATATTGAATAAATCAAGATCACCAAGTATCTTAATCAACAGATACAAATCAATAAACTTATATTTCGCATATTACACACCATGCGAGATCAAAATGTAGATATGACACCTCACCAACCATCCCATCTTAACCCGATCCCACGACCCTCTTGGTTGGCGATACATTGGACCATTGGCTACCATGACCCTGTCTTACTTTACACAAAAACACGATCAATAAGATTAATGTATTCAACAATATTCAATCGGAATTCCAAAATAACAATATTACAATATGAAATATAAATCAAAGGATAATCAAAGATATACTCTTTGCAAAGAGATTTAAGAGAGCATATTGTATACCACCCCATACATCAAATCGTCAAATGACTCCAATAAATATAAACTTAAAACTACCAAGAACTATATCCTCAAATTTGGTAGCAATCCTAATTGAAATCGCCGTTTGATTAAGGCTCATTGTTTTCCTTTCCTTGCCCTCTTTCTTTCTTCTTTCTTGGCTAAATTTATAGGCATTTTGAAGTTGGAGGTGTCCTCTTGCATGTTTAGAATGTCTTGTTGCTTTGACACGTGACATCTAAGTGTCCCCTTGCATGGTTTAAGTTTAATCAAGTGACACATGGTAGATGAGATGTCCTCTTGCATGCCCTTCATCATTTTTCACTCAATATATGTTAGATACTTGTCACAACATTATTTCACCCTACACACTTTGCTTCGTCGTGCTTGCTACGTGTCTTTTTGTAGATTCCTACATATTCTACTCCTGACAAGAGTCCTACGACACACTAAAGTTTACACTTCTTACACATTCTCGGTTACTATGTTAATTATCATCTCTCATTTTTTTTGACATGAAACATTTACAATATTACAATCATTGGGCTCATCTTGACACATGAAATTCATTTATGTATTTGAAATCTCCAAAAATAAATCAAATTGATCACATTAAATTCTATTATTCCTCAAAATTTAATCCTTAATTATAACTTTTATTTTTAAAAAATTCAAGATGTTACAGAAACCACAGCAACTAAAATCAACATAAAATGAATCTGGTAGATTTCTAACCCACAATTTATAACCAGAGACAACAACCTAATGTTGGGGCTGGGAGGCTGCCACGCATTTCTCACACAAGATGAAGTAGAATAAGAGGCATAACTATACCATTCTTTCAAAATATATTAGGCTCACTCGGTCATAAATATTTGTCCTTGCCTTAAAAATGAACTAAGTAGATGGCATTAAGCTGCGATTCAATTGAAAGCCAAGAGTCACGGAGTGATTGTAAGTTAAGAGGAGAAGAAAATACGGCCCTTAGCACAGAAAAAAATCTAAGCAAACACGCCAATTCTCTTGACAAAAAAAAAAGGCAATGACATTACAGCAACCCATAGTTTTATTAAAGTTACCAACTCGAATAATGTCGTAAATTTGTAACCGTTGGATGGTTTGGACATGTTACTACTCATCTAGCTAAGCGATCGCCATCCTTCATTGGGAAAAGATAAATACACTCCGTGAAGGTAATTTTTTGGATGTTTTACCCCCATTGGAAACCTCCTTTAGCTTGGGAATAATGTGTAAGGAAAAACATAGTTTCTTCTTCAAAGATAATGAGATATTTATGCAATACTACCCATGGATGGCTAAATTTTGCTGTTTATCTTTTAACAGGAGCATCACTTTACATGAAAGATAGTTTAAAAGGGCATTTTCCTAATAAAAAACATGAATATAGATATGTCCCAAATGTTTATTGCTTAGATTGTGAGCTTATAATTCTATCAGATGGCTACTTATCTTCTAAAAGAGAACTCCTTGAGATAAAGCTTACCCGATGCTTAACCATTAAAGGATACTGCTCTGATTGAGTTTTTAAAATATGTAATTATCTTTATTTTAACATGCATGAACTGTAAATTCTGGACTCACTATCAAAAAACAAAAAATAAATAAAATAAGAAAAAAAGCCCAGACTTATGTCTCAATAGCTTAGAAACAAAGAATATGAACATGTCTTGTAACTTTTCCAACTCAAAATAATTCACATGCACAATCAATTTTGTGAGACACAAATTTAATGAAAAGCTTGGTGCTAAAATTAACTTCAGGAAGAAAAAAAATGGAGTCTGTGCAGTGCATTCTTTTTTGCTTAGGATGATTGATGTTTGTACAATCAAAGATGATGTCACCTATGAGGAAGATGGCTATTTGAATGGTAGAAATGGCTACTTGACTCTCTCTCTCAAAACCTTTAAACCTTCACTTTCTGATGATGTAAAACATGATATCCCTCGAATCTGGCATGAGCAACTGTTGTTGTCTCTACTTCAAGATGACGAGTGTTTCCAGTTTTAAGGTTAAAGTCTTAAAAGATGAAATAAATATATTGAATGGTCATCATCACCATGTTTCAAATAAAGGAAAGCAGCATAGTGCTCTGCTTTAGAAAGCACTGTTTTGTGCTTCCACGCTCCCTCTATGTTGATTTCCTTATGGTATTGAACTTTATTATTCAGGTATTTTCTCTGCAAAACATCTTATTTGGGAAGTACGGTTTAGTTGTTTGGCATAGAATCTTCAAAATTGTTGTTTTATATGATGCATTTCATCAAATTATTAATGCGCATATTTATGCAACAAGAGATGCAAATTGAAAAAAAGAAAACTCAAAATTGACAAATTTGGGGCAATTCTGTTGTAGTAAATAATTTTTATTGAGGGAAAAATATCATAAATTAAATAGTAAAAATAAAATTGTCCTCTTTCGCATGCAAATCTCAATGCTCATCCAAATCACACGGATGGTGGAGTCCTATTGAAGTTGTGTGCAGAAATTTACACTCTATTATAATTTTTTACGAAAGATACTCTAAACATCTTCAACCTTTAGCATTAAGTAGGTATAGAGTTACTTAAAATTTTGGCTTACATTTAGGTGACATTTATTTTATTAAGGAGTTGTAATATTGAGTTATCAAAAGAGATTAATTTATTAAATATTGAAAGTGTTTAGTTTTAATATTTTAAATTAGATTATCAAACACACCCTGAGTTGACTCTTTAAATATACCGAGTCAAATTAGACAATTTTTAAAAAATCTAAATAAAGGGTCAATTAAAAAAAAATCTAAGAATTGACTCTCTATAAATAGAGCCTATTAGAGATACTCTTACACTAAACTATTCGCAATTATGAACATAATTTAATGTTTGGCGTAAAACTAAACCTACAAACTGAATAAGGAAACATCGCAAACTAAAACAACTACTGCCTACGTAGGAGAGCACAATCGAGTCTCTCTTCCTATCTTACCATGAGAAACTGTCCTAATTTTTACACAGAAATCTGAACCCCACATCCAACCTAGCTTTAAGAAGCCACTAATTCCATGTGCTAACCCATGACCAAACCCGTGTCTTGTTTCCCAAGTTTATCTTAAAGAAACATCTTTATATTCTCTCTCTTCTCTCTCTCTCTCTCTCATTTGACCGCCCACCGAAAATCAAGAGTAATTGATTTGAAGAGAACATCAAATATCTAGGCCTCCCTAGCACTCGTCAAACTCGTTGTGTCCGCACCTTAGAATCTCCAGCTTCAGTTCAACTTCATATATATATGTATATATATTAATTTGTAGCCCATTAGAAATTACGTTATCTATATTGTTAATCTGTGTTTGTCTGGTTTATTGAGGGAGTAATTGGTTTTTGAGGTTACCCATTTTCGATTCTAATCGATTGGAGCATGATTTTTTCGAGGATTGGCCGTTCCTTGTCACGGTCATCTCGTGCCAGAGTAAATTCTTCTCCCTCTCTGTTATCTGTTTACACAATCACAATACCTTTTATGCTTGTATTGTTATGAATCGGAATCTGTTTACCTGTTTTTAATTTGGCAGAATGCCATATATGGAGTTAATGATGGGTGGTCGATTTGTATGAATGAAGCGTTTCTTCGAGATCGTCAAGTGAACACGTATCTGAGTCGATTCGATGGCAAATTAGGGTTTTTGAGGGGGTATTTGGCTTCAGTAGGAGTTAACAAGGAGTTCATTCCGAAGGGGTATATATCCGATTTAAATTATGTTCTTGCAAACCCTAGAATACGTAGATTTTTCTCCAGCGAAGCTCCTAAGAAGAAGAGTAAGAGTTCCGATGAAGTTATGTTTTCTTTATGCATTTGAATTGTATTTCAAGCTTGTCGTTATTTTCTTTAGCATTTCCAACTCTAATTTGCAGATTATGAGAATTTTACCCCAAAAGAAAAGAAGGAAATTCCAAAAGGAAATGAGCAGAAATCGGAGTCCAAAGGCTAGTTTTTTCACTTCTCAGTTTTTAATATAAGACAAAGAAAAAAGTGATTCAGAGCATTCAAAGAAGAAGAATCGTGCAGTGAGAACTTAATCCACCAGAATAAATCTGCGAAATCCAACATTTCTGACCCATTTTTATTCCTATTTTTTCAGAGGATACAAACACAGATGATCATGGAAATTTTCAAGAATCATTTTTAAAGCGTTTTCAACATCTAATCACCCCTTTATTAGTGATTGGGTTGTTTCTCTATTCATTTCCATTTGGTCCTCATGAACAACAACAGGTAGGTATATGCTTGAAAATGTCTCAGTACTTGGTATTCTTACTTGTATGGGGCTTTGAAACTTGTAGTTACTCACTACCTTAATGGTGAAGTGACATTGGTGATGGTGTGGTTCTGCTTCCCACATCAAACTGATTATACACATATAGGACACTAGTGTGTATGTTAGGCAGTGAGGTGGTGAAGTTTAGTTTTGGCAATGACATGGTTTATATCCTTGATCATTATATTGTAACTTTTGTTTGTATTATTTTGAACAGCAATCAAGGTTTTCTTATGGCTTAATCTTTATTTTTATATTTGATCTTTACATTTGGAATGTGATTCTTTGCAGATCAGTTTCCAAGAGTTCAAAAATAAGCTTCTGGAACTAGGTCTAGTAGACCATCTTGTTGTTTCTAATAAATCAGTTGCCAAAGTATATGTGAGAAGCTCACCGCGCAATCAAACCAGCAATGATGCTGTTGACGGACCAGAGGTCCTAGGACCTGTTAATAGTACTCCTGTAAGAGGGAAGACAAGTGAGTATAAGTACTATTTCAACATTGGAAGTGTTGAATCTTTTGAGGAGAAGTTGGAGGAAGCCCAGGAAACATTAGGGATAGACCCTCATGACTACATTCCTGTTACTTATGTTTCTGAAATGATGTGGTTCCAAGAATTAATGAGATTTGCGCCGACACTACTGATTTTGGGATCCCTGATGTACATGGGAAGGAGAATGCAAGGTGGATTTGGTGTTGGAGGTGGTGCTGGAAAGGGTGCCCGTGGGATATTTAACATAGGAAAAGCTCAAATTACAAAAGTGGATAAGAATGCGAAAAACAAGGTTAGCATTCCCCTTATGTTTAGGGTGTATGGCCTTCAGTTTGATTTAACAATATTGGGGCTTGACCTTATTTGCTGCTACTACGTTACACATTTTAGTATTTCTTCTTTACTAATTTTTTGTATTTCTTCTCTCTTTTCCATTTTTTTAATTTTGTATTTGCTTGTCTGATTGTTCAGATCTATTTCAAAGATGTAGCTGGTTGTGATGAAGCAAAGCAGGAAATCATGGAGTTCGTGCATTTCCTCAAGAACCCAAAGAAATATGAGGAGCTGGGGGCAAAAATTCCAAAAGGTGCTCTATTGGTTGGCTCTCCAGGCACGGGTAAAACTCTTTTAGCCAAAGCAACTGCAGGGGAATCTGGTGTGCCTTTCCTATCGATATCAGGTTCGGATTTTATTGAGATGTTTGTTGGTGTTGGGCCTTCCAGGGTGAGGAACTTGTTTCAGGAGGCAAGACAGTGTGCACCTAGTATAATATTTATTGATGAGATCGATGCAATAGGTCGAGCAAGGGGACGTGGGGGCTTCTCAGGTGGCAATGATGAGCGTGAAAGTACTTTGAACCAGTTGCTTGTTGAAATGGATGGGTTTGGGACCACATCTGGAGTTGTTGTTCTTGCTGGCACTAATAGACCTGATATTTTAGACAATGCTCTTTTAAGGCCTGGTCGATTTGATCGACAAATTACCATAGATAAACCTGACATCAAAGGCCGAGAGCAGATATTTCAGATCTATTTGAAGAAGATCAAACTTGATCATGAACCTTCATATTTCTCTGAGAGACTTGCAGCCCTTACTCCTGGATTTGCAGGGGCAGATATTGCAAATGTATGTAATGAAGCTGCATTAATTGCAGCAAGGCGTGAGGAAACACAGGTGACAATGGACCATTTTGATGCAGCCATAGATAGGATAATTGGTGGTCTAGAGAAGAAGAACAAGGTAACTCATGTTTCTGAATGACTTCTTCTTACATGTTGTATCAGCCATCTCTATATGGTAACAACTACACTGATAGTAATCGTATTATCATTATTGGTAGTGAAGGAATCCTAAATTAACATTGCTACTGTGCAGTGGAACCAATTTAGAAGCTTAATCAAATTCAAGTTAGGGTCCCAGAAACTGATGAACCCTATGGAATAAAAAAAACTTATATGGTCAATCGTTAATGTCAATTGAGAAGCTTAACTGCCATCACTCCAAACCAAACCCAGAATCGAAACCTTAAATCACCAATGGTAACACCAAACATCACGGTTAATGGCAACAAAGCGCTGCCTTTAGGAGCTTCTGACCTGAAATTAATGCATTTTCATCTCTTTTTTACCTTACGGATTAGATTCCAGTTGCATTGCTTCCTAATTGTAAGTGAAGAAATTCTACGTGCTCGTGAAGAGTTTCATCATCACTTTTGGCTTATGAAGCAAACTTCACCTCAGGAAGGAATTGACATCGTAGGAGCATGTTTGCAAATAAATGAACCTTTAATATTTTCTCCTTAGATTTTATGTATGGTACATCCTGCCAAATGAAGTGCCTGAAGCATATTATACTCGGCCTTTAGTAGTTAGTACTTATGCATTTGCTGCTTAGACATTGGCGTGAAGGTTTCTGAAGAATTAGCATTACTGAGATAAGAATTCACTAGGTAAGACTCCTAATTGGAATAGCAAATTAAGATCCTGGGAAGATTAGGACATAGGCTTTTGAAATGGTTGTAGCCTGTGTTTATTTCCAATTTTTTAATATGCATGGTTGGCTTTGATGAAGTTAGCTTGCTGGGTTAGGTTTGGTTGGTTGTAATATTCCTGAAAAATAATGGACTAGCATGACAGAGAAACTAATTGGACGCTGAGTGAAGTTTGGGTGCTTGTGAACAGGACTGTCTTCTGAGATTGAATGGTTTGTTTATGTGGAATATTCCTTGAATAGTGAGCATTGTGGTATTTGCAAGGAAAACTATAAGCATAGCAATTTAAGAGGGTGGGTCTTGGCGCAGCGATAAGGTTGTTCCATTGTGACTTTGTTTTAAAGAGTTTGAGTCGCAGTGACAGCCTCTCTCCATGCAAGGGTAAGACTGCATACATCTGATCCTTCCTAGACCCTGCAATGGTGGGGAGCTTTGTGCACCTAGACTGCCTTTTTTGGTATAAGCATAACAAATTTCCATATGGGATTGTACTTACGATTATATTTTCTAGGTCTGCATGAGGTGATTTACCCATGTTGGTAATAGCACTTAGTGTCGATAATCAACAGATAATCTAATAGAGCATCATAATCAGAGAACAGTTTCTGATTGGATTTATTGTGCTTTGAGAATTTTGCAATAGCACACTGGGTATGTCAAAGTACATTTGACAGGGGTTGGGTTCCTGACTTCCTGTCTGTAATTTTAAATATGAGATACTTGTCACCCCTCTAGCCAAAAAAGAAAACACGGATGTAGTTGCATACAATTACAGACGTGAGATCAGAAGTCTTACCTGAAAATATTTCATGCACAGCTACTGAGCATGAATATTTTACACAGGATATTGTTGGCTGAATAATTTACTGATGAAGTATCTTTTGAGATTGCTGTTATAGGCTTGATGAGTTTAATTGCACTGTTCTGGAGATTTACTACAGATACAGGAAATTATGACTCTAGAGATGCATGCCGCAAAAATTAGTAAATATAAATTAGTTGGTGCACTTTTGTCCTTCTTCTTTCCCTTTTTGTGGCTCTTTCCATTTTCTTTTTTGGTTGCCACCACGTGGGAGGGGTGATAATCCTGGTTAGAAATATGGAACAAAGTTTTCCCACCAGTGCATGTGCATCTATTCTGATCATTGTGCAAGTTGTACTCAATGATGTGCATCACAAATAAAGAGGTAACACAAGATTTTAATACATCTATTGTTCATTGTTTTCCTCTGTTACAACGACGTGGGAGTAGGAACTATTCTTCATCTCACCCTCCTTCTGATGGTAGGTTGCTCTGAAGTTTGATTACAGGAAATTTTATGTGTTACGATATATAAACACATACATATATAGATGTATACATAAAGATGAAAAATTTTACCGTTGTTTTGTGACTCTGGTCTTCTCTTGGTTTCCTTCATTTGCTTTCAGTTTTCCAAATTCTCTCAACTTACTATCATTTTTGTTAAGCAGGTAATCAGCAAAATTGAACGCCGCACTGTAGCTTACCACGAATCAGGTCATGCTGTTGTTGGCTGGTTTTTGGAACATGCTGAACCCTTGTTGAAGGTGACAATTGTTCCTCGCGGTACTGCAGCACTTGGATTTGCCCAATATGTACCTAATGAGAACCTTCTCATGACCAAGGAGCAGCTTTTTGATATGACATGCATGACTCTTGGTGGTCGGGCTGCTGAACAGGTAGCTGGAATGTTTTTACTACTATTTTCGCTTTAATGGGGTAACTGGTACAAATATCTGAAGCAGCAACTTGTGACACTTTTCTACTTCAGCCTTGTGAGTTGCTACAAGTTTAGTATTAATGTTTGCTATGAACTTCCTACGGCTCATTATCCATGCATTTAACATAACGTATGGGGAAAAAATTCTCATGCCACCCCTGCAGGGGGGGAGGTCCAGGCTTTGATGTCTGGGATGGGACATGGACGTGTGTACATTATTTATCAGGAAAAATGAAAGTCGGAAATCACTATTGCCTGGACATAGACATTGAACCCATAAAAAATGGAAAGCCCACCACTTTCTCAACCATGCACTTATCATAACGCTTGGATTTTCTTTGGCTTCAGGTTATACTGGGAAAAATTTCAACAGGAGCCCAAAATGATTTGGAGAAAGTGACAAAAATGACATATGCCCAGGTAGCAGTCTATGGCTTCAGTGAGAAAGTGGGTCTTCTCTCTTTCCCTCAAAGGGATGAATATGAGATGAGCAAGCCCTACAGCAGTAAGACGGGGGCAATTATTGACAGCGAAGTACGAGAATGGGTAGCCAAGGCATATGATCACACGGTCCAACTGGTAGAAGAACACAAAGAGCAAGTAGCTCAGATTGCTGAGCTGTTGCTGGAGAAGGAAGTTCTTCACCAGGAAGACTTGGTCCAAGTTTTGGGTGAGAGGCCCTTCAAATCAAGTGAGGTAACAAATTATGATAGATTTAAGCAAGGGTTTCTAGGGGAAGATGAGAAGAGTGGCCAAATTGTGGAGGGACAGCCTGCAGAAGATGATGACTCATCAACCCTTCATCCGGAAGTGGTTCCCACTTAATTTTGCAGACATTGTTGCTGATTCTGTAATAAATTTAAATATTTCCCCTCTATTTTTCCTTTTTTGCCGGACAATGGACTGTACAATAGTCGGTCATACAATTGTCTTTCTTACATAGAGTTTAATTCTTTCTTCAAAAGTTGTCTAGAGAGAGAGGGAAAAAAAAAAACTCTTACAAGCAAATTATCAGATGGCTATATTGGTGCATTTTTGACGAATGTTGTGGCCCGTTAGTGTATGTTGATGTCGAGTATTAATTATTTCTAATTTGATTCATTTAATTAGTAATGTTAGATATTTGGATAATGGTCTGACTTTTGTATTAATTGTCTCGATCTAGAGTCGATGGGTATAACTTACCCGCGAATGAGAGAGAGATTGTCGCAATTAGGACCTCTTTTTATTTTTTTTTTAACTTAACACATTGCATGTATGCCAAGTAAACCAATCAAGTTCAAGCCAACAAAAAAACATATGATTGCCAGAACAATATGATTCTGAGTATAAACGTATATATAACAAACAAAAACTATAAGATAAATACCACACAAAGTAGGGTTTGATCAGAAACTCGATAGAGTCTTTGGCATCAATAAATATAGTTTTATTTTTTCCAAATATAAAAAGGGTGATCGTATAATAAAATTAAATCTCAGGGGTGAATGTGAAAATTTCCCTTTTTTTTTTTTAATTCAGCAGCATCGAGTTCCAAGGTCAGAAGGGTTCCAGTCACACCCCCTGACATTTGATCAAATGACACAGAGACTCCCTGATGTTTCTAAACTTACATGAAAACCCCTTGTCGGTTTTTTTTCTGTGTTAATAGAAGTGGTAAAATGACTATTTTAACCCTTTAATTTAATTTAAAATAAATTAAATATATTATCAAAAAATTAAATTAATAAGTCAAAAAAACTCTCTCTTCTCACATATCACTCATCATTCACATCTCACACCAAAATTGTGTGGTGATGGTGGAACTAATTATCTTAATTAATGTTAATTTTTGATTAATTTTAATTATATTGTAATGGTTTAATGTTATTCTTTGATTAATTTTTATAATTATGTAATTAATGTTGTTAAAGTTATAAATTATGATAATCAGTGTACAAGATTTTCTTAGAAATATTGGGCATGTTATAGAGGGGTAATTTCAGAATTAGGTAAATTTTGCTCCCTAATGTCACTATTTTCTGTTAGTTAGACTAACAGATGGAAGACGAAAAGGGTACTTGTGTCATGATTTTTAAATCTCTAGGGGTTTTCATGTAATTTTAGAAATTTCAGGGGTCTCTGTATCATTTGGTCAAATGTCAAGGGGTGCGAATATAATTTACCCAAGAATGAACTATAAAATGTTGTGTTTGGACATTTTGATATATACAACTTAAACGAGGGCATTTAGGTCGTAGGGAACCACTATTCAGGGACACTTTGGTCATTTTGAGTTGAAACGGAGTTTGCTCCTCAAAAACCCTGATCGGCTCACCCTCTCTCTCTTCTCCTGGCGGGTGATATTCCTCGGAACGGTGAAAGCTGCTTCTCTCGCAGTGTGTGTGTGTGTGTGTGAGAGAGAGAGCGAGAGAGGAGGAAGTGGGCCGGTAGAGATTCTTCCTTTCAGTTTTATCGTGATCTTGAGCGGGATTTCCACAGTTTGCAATGGCTAAGCGCGAGCTATCCAACACTCTGAGGAACTTGAAGGTGAAACAATGAGGACAACCCTTCTTTAACTGTGCTCATAACTTTTGTATGCTAATTTTATTTCTAAAGATCTGATAGCTAAAGATTATTTGGGTATTCCGTAGTATCTTGAATTTTATTATTGAAAATCCACAGCTGAGCTGGTTTTGGGGGTTATTGCTATTCTTTGTTTCAGTTCATGCAAAGGGCAGTTCAGAGAGAAGACAAATCTAGGAAGGAAGAAGAGGTCATACCTGAGGAGAACTGTCCATCGTCTAGTACCACAAAAAGATGGTATTTTTCCAAAATTTGTATCTTGTCTTCATATTCAGGTGGACTTTGAATTACTTTGATGCTCTAGTTTCAGTTTACCGTGCAATTACGATCCCCCCCTGCCCAAAACACACACACACATACACGCCCCCACACCCCACCTGGTGTTCGTGTTCCTGTCACTTTATATCGAACGCAGAGACATGTTCTTTATGCAAGTCTTTTTGGCCAAAGAAGGTAGACATTCTACTATATCTCAGGGTAAAACATTTTGCCTGGATCTTGCTGTTGTATGGTATTGATCCAATTTATGGTCGGGCAACCCTCGCGAATTATTCTGATTCTTCAAGTCTTTGCACAAATTACCAATTAGTTTTAAGTTGGTACCGTTAGCATAATATTAGAGGAGTTTTAGGTGTTTATCTGCTAATGTCTTCCTGGGTGAATTTGGTCCCTCTTGTTGCACTTGATGAACTTTGTTCTGGTCTTCCTTGTTCATATGTACACACTTGTTTGTGTCTTCTCATTGTGTTTTCTTTTTGTGTTCTACTCGTACACCTCTCCACTTGCTTGCACCATTGGGACTTTTTTATTCTCTGTCGGTGTGGTTGGGCCTGTGCAGTGGAAGAGAAAAGAAGGGGGGGAGGGGGGTTGTGGTGGTAGCATTTTCCTCAATGAAAGTGAATCCTCCTTCGTGTGTAAGCCTTGTGAGTTTCTCCACCCATTACTAATTGGAATTAGATGTTTCAAGATGATCATAAGCAAGAATATAGTGTTGCATGGGTATGTTTGTAAAGTCGGGTTCGTGATTTGGCTGCTGCGTAGCCTGACACCAATCTTACATTCTCCTTTAATAAATTTTGTGTTAAAATTTTTCTCATTTTACATGTCGATGTCTTTTCAATTGCAGTGTAGTCATTATGGAAGGTGATCCCCATCCTGGGGCAATAAAAGGCCGGATGTCATTTCAAAGTTTTAATCCTTCTATTGATGTGAGTATAAGGGTTGAATGACCTGAAAATTTATTTCAAAGGCTATTCACTTCCTGTCTTCTTGTAGCTTTTGGTCTCCTCATGTCAAAGCCTTGTCTTGGTAGAAATTGAATGAAGGGTCAAATCTTGGTCAAACAGAAGCCTCTGCCACATGTTCTGGCGCCCACAGTGATACAATTTCTGATAGGTTGGTAACTAGACCTTTCAAATTCACTTAACTATTTACTGTTTCGGTCTATCCACATGATTACTAGAAATCTACAAGGATGGACTACTACTGCTTAATCTTGATATTTTTGTGTATGTAGAAAAAAATGAAAATTTGAAAATAGAATAAGCAAAATACTGCAACATGCTGTGAGTTTTGGGTCGCTGAGTAAAACCTATTTAGGATTCCCTCAATCCTTTGCTTGGGTTTGGCAGACAACATGACAATATATAAAAAGGCAAAAAGCATGACTTATGTAGCGAAACTTGAAAGTAGCCTCACGCAGGGGGCGAATTCTGAAACTTCAAAGTGGGGTGGCCATGTGAAAAATATTCATGCAAAATGTTAAATATTTCCTTGGGTCAAAATAAAAAATTACATGGAACTCAATGGTGGAAAGTGCAATTTTTGATATGGTCCCCAGGTCAAAACAGTTCCACCACTGGCCTTATTGATCATAGTGTTGGTATTAAGTTGTTTTTGGATTGCTAAGTCAGTCTGAAATGTTATGGGTTTGCCCTGATTTTTCCCAACCCATCTTGCTGGTGGTAGCAGTCACCGGTATCCCCTTATAGAGATGTGCACGTAGTATACGTATTTTTGTCCATTAATGAGCTGCATTGCAACCAGAAAAAATCCAGTTCACATAACATTATTTTTGGGGGCTCTTGGAAATCCATGTGAGGTTATATGCATAGTAGGTTGAGAAACAAGTATTCATTTAAATTGAACTATTCAAAGAAAATTAAGGTGGTTGTGGATGCTACTATGTAACATGGATGCTAAAAATGTAGAAACAGAGTTGTGACAATGAACTCATATGAACAGGAGTTCTGTGAGTTATCCAAATTTAAGCTACAGATCTTCTGATTCATTCATTGTTACAACAGAAATAGTTCCACACAAGATGGATCAGAGACCTTGAAAGTGGATGGTTTCGAATGTGATGCAAATGACGATCTTAAAAGGAAACAAGCAGAAGTCGTCTCTGAAGCACAATATCCAAATAAATCACAGAAAAATATTCAAGGCAATCAAGGGTCATCTCCGAATAGCAATAGAAGTTCTCACAAGCAACCAAAGCGGGAAAAGTTGGACTGGAGTGTTCTTAGACCTCCAAAGGGTCAAAACAAAAACAAGTGAGGAGAATCAGGTAGTATCAGGTGATTCCTTCGAGTGTTACGAGAATTATTTTTTACATGCTTCGATGCTCTAAGTACATCTGTAACACTAATCATGCGAGAATATCTTGAGCACTCAATTGGTTTTCTTTGTTGGCCTTGTTGAATCTGTCACTTTCATTTGAAGAGGTAGTTGTTTTTTTCCCTTGTTCCTTCCGTTCCATTCCTGGAATTGTGGTGTTGGTAAAACCAGGGTAAAAATCTATTCTCTTTTATGAATCCTGTGCTTTTACTGATCATCATCGCTCTTTAACTTAACAACCCCCCCAAGACCATCAACGTGGGATGCTATCAGTAGCAATCCACATATATAATCCATCACTTAGTCTGTGTGTAAGATATGCAGGCATGCACGTACTGGCTTGCATTCTTTTGGATACGTTGTTGGTGCAATGTTTGCTTGGTCTCAATCACTGATATTGTTTGATCCTAAATTGGCGAAAGCTGGATGCCTGGATCTGTTGTGAATGGTTTTGTTTATCATTTGATTTGACAGATAATTTTTTGTTTATGTGTGAAAATATTTTGGTCTTGGGAGGTGTCTTCATTGAAGTTATGTGTAAGCCTTGCAATGGAGGTAAATTTTGGTTATCAAATATGGGAAAATATGATTTTCTGATCAGACTGAATTTTGATCTTTCAAATGGAAGATGCTTTTGCATTTCTTATGTTGCCCGCTGAACAGAAACTGAAACATCATATTTAGAGGAGAATTGAAACGGGTTCTGTGAAAGGGTCGTCCCCAGCCACTGTCCAGTTTGCTGCACTCCACCAGTGCAGGCAGCGAATGGTGGCATCCCTTTTTACGTTGAAAACTCTTATCCTTGTTATAGCTTGGGCCTAGGGATGACAGTGGATCGGGACGGGGACAGGGGCGGGGGAGTAGTCTAAACTCTCGTATCCATTTAAAAAATTCTGTTCATTTTTGTTCCACCTTTGTTAGCGGAGTTAGTTTTTAACGTCATTTTTGTCTGCGGGTAAATTTTAATCTCCATTTTTGTTCCACCTTTGTTAGCGGAGTTAGTTTTTAACGTCATTTTTGTCTGCGGGTAAATTTTAATCTCCACCCCTGCCCAACCTCAACATAATTCAACATATTCAAAATGCACCTATGAGTTGATAATTAATCACAAATTGCACCTAATCAAACAAAGTTTAATGAAAAAAATATTTATATTATTTGATCAACACATAGATTTGCCATTAGAGATATTACAGCCGAATGAAACTAAGCATTTATTCATTCCCGAACGGGTTTATATGGGTATTCCTGTATACATTCACCGTTTAAAACAAATTGTCCATCTTCAGTCCAAACGAGACGGTTTGGACAAATCTCCGCTTTCCTCGGTCCATTGCCATTCCTACTTGGCCAAACAAAGATGGCTAGTTCTCTGAATGAACAAGGAAATTCTTCACTCTTATTAGTCTCTTGCTTGAAGCTAAGACAGCAGTGATATATATTAAGCGCTTTCTGTATCAAGTCTGTCTAGCTGGTGACAATGGGACAGAATTGTAGTATTAATCTTTCCCATATGATACCAAAAAAAGCAACCACCAAAAATCAACTTCCCATTTGATATTTGTGCAAGAAAACCCATATATATTATCAGAAACAAGGTAATTAAATTTTACAATAAACATGCAAAAAAGTAGAAATACAATTCACAGGAGTGAATCATGATTTACCAATTCTAAGCTGTAATAAGCATTCCATTGTAATTACTTCTGTAAAGGCTTCCAATAAGAGAGAGCATAAAGGACCCGGCCCCGCCACCCTTGCAGCATCCAGTTTCCATCTTCATCCACTACAAAATCCTTGTTGTAATCTGACTTCACCTTGTTCCTTACAAACTTCACGATCTCCTGGTCAAGTGGGAGTTGCCTGTACCCTGCCCTCCGGTTCCTAACTTGCCACTGTTTGTATGTCTCGGGTCTTTCGACCCTCTGAGTACCCTCGCAAGCTATGATGTTCACGGCATCCCTACCATATACTTCTTTTTCAAACCGCATTCTATCCTGATCTTCACGCAATACAGTAGCTTCAAACATATCAAACATGGCAGAGTAGTGGAAGAGTGCCTCTCGGAATCGTGTGGCAAAGAAAGGGGTGTTGTAAGTCCCATTAACTATTCCATGGATGAACATATCAGGATTAATCCTATTGATCAAGTTCAGAACAGCGTCCCTTGGACTGTTAGCTGCTACTGTCTCATCAGGCACATTTCCTAGCCGGTATAAACAGTTAACAATAAGCAACTCATCTCTGTCAATCCCGAGATCCTCAAGTTGAATTGTATCCCATTTCTTTGCTATGGCTTTGTACTCAAATGGGACATTGAATCTCTGGCAGTAATTTTTTAGGCGACGCCCTGTCTCCTCAACCCTCTCTGCTGGTCGGAAACCTGATTGGGGAAGATCTATTCCCGTGATACGGAGCATTGGAGGACCACCAGGCCTCCCAGCGAGACCCTGGATAAGGCAAGGCCACTGAAAGCCATATAGAATTCCAAAATCAATTATGTGAAGCCTTGTTGCTTCATTAGCTAGTTTCTTAATCGATTTGTTTGCAAATATATTAGACATCTTCCTGAATGGGCACGCCAAAACATACACCTGGTAAGCTTTTAAGAAATCAGCAGCCGATATCCTGCTGGAAGTGAAAGATGTATACAGTGCAGTCCCGGTGCCAGACAAGCGTGCCTCAAGGGCGATAGCAAAGTAATGGGCCAACCTTTCAGTGCCATCACCATGAGCAGAAGAATGTTGTCTAATACGCATCAGCAACTCATTAGCAGTCCTGAGGTCCGTGCCTGCCACAGCTTGTGCACATTGAGTTAAGAGACTCCTCAAATCCACCACTTCCTTACGGATGCCTTGTTTCTTACCCCGTGGCCTACCTCGATTTGATCCTTTTGACTCCTCATTCTGCTTCAACTTGTTCTTTGATCCATCTTGTGGGGATTCATCAGAGGGAGGCTTCTTGGACTCAATCTGCGAGCCGGGAATAAAACCATGTGGACAAAGCAACACCTTGTCATACATCTCTGATTGCTCGAATTCCAAGGCATAACTCGCCAACTGTTTATTACTCCTACGTTCTTCTATATAATCACTATCTTCTCGATACGATTTTTTCTTTCCCTTTGATCCATTTGGTGAATTGTCCCTCCCATTCTCCTTTGCGGCCTCCAAAACTTTTGAAGTATTCTCCATCGGTGCCGGATCATACTTGAAGGAACTACCATTTGGGAGGAAGTGGGTCACTTCTCCAATGGTGGGTTGGAAGTCAAATCGGCTCTTACTAGTTGAACCGAGAGCCAAAACTGAACCAACATTCAAATCCTTAAACTCATTTACAGCAGAAAATAAGCTGTTTGAAGAGTCAATTGACGGCGGATTCGGATGCAGAATGGACCGAGAGTCATAGTTAACGTGAGAAGATTGTACAAGGGAGGACTCAAACTCTCCAGAATCACGAATCCAATTGGACTCAACAAAGTTGTTTACATCAATAGAACTGCTACTGGCTTGACTGCTACAATCCCCAGCGAAATCCGGGCCATCAGAATATTGATTGACACCAAAAGGAGTCTCTTGATTGGGTGGAGGAGGGTACTTCTCGCCAAGGACATCATAGAAGGATTTCTCAGCAGCTTGGAGAGCCAAGGAGTCCTGGAACATGCATGGCTTATGCTCCAAGTCCTCCTCTTCCATAAGGGTTTGAGTTATAAACTTGAGGAATGCATCGGAATAGTCCACTTCCTCAGAAGCATTTCCTTCCGAGGGAGTCTCTGTTGAAGGAATAGAAACATTCTCAGACCCATGATCAACTTTGTATCCATTTACATGGTTTTGTCTTGGAAGAGCTGGAACTGAGTGCCGATTGAACTTGAAGTTGTTCATAACAGCAGAATACTCCTGGATAAGGGCGTCCATGGATAGCGGTATGGTATGTGAAAAATAATCACTAATTGGAGCAGTCAATTTCAGGAACAACACAAGAAATCCTAAAATCTCCCAAACGGGTGTATGAATTCACAAAGAAGAACAAAGTGAGCTTCAAAATGATAGGGTTCTAACTCCAAACTCAGTGAGACAAAAGATAGAACAGCTTTGAGGTGGGGGGGGGGGGGGGGGTTGAATTGCAAGAATTGGACAAAATCTGGTAACAGATACACTATAGAATTGATTAGAAAATTAAAGACGAAATAAGAGTACCTTCGGAGAGACCCAAGAAGAAAATTTAGAGAAGAGTGCTGCCTGTGGAAAAGTTCGATGAAATTGGTAGAGCAACGAAGCTGTGTGCTTCTTTAAGAATGCACGAAAAAAGCTATTACTTTATTAATTCTATAATAGGAATCGAAAGTTCCGGGAAACAGACGTACACAGTGGGGAGAGGACTACAGCCGCCGAAGCTCCCACCGGTAACCGCTGTAGCCCGTCCGTTTCAACGAGTGGAGCCGGTGTGACTGGCCTTTCATTTTTAAGAGTGCTGCTATTGGAACCTAAAAATTTGTTATAATTTATTGACATAATAATGTGGTTTCACTATGATCTTTAGATTGACTGCGGGTTCCATCAAATATTAGAACTTGATATTAATTCAATGATTTCAATAAAATTACATCATTATATCAATAAATTATATCAAATTTTTAAATTTCCGTAACATTATTCCATTTTTAATCTATCGTTATTCCATTTTTAATCTATCGTCGGTGGTCTACTTATATCAAAAGCTGTAAGTCCTGAATTCAATGTATTGCCATCAGAATACAACTTTTTGTTCTATACGAATAGTAATTAAATAAAAAATAAATTTGTACTTTTCTCCATAGATTAATAAAAAATAAGAGTCACAATGTTGAAAAACAACTCTTTGATACTTTAATTAAACCCTCGGAGAACAAAGAAAATAAAAAAATTTTGAAATCTATCCAATTCGGATTTCCTCATCTGTACTAACTCCCAAGTCGGGAACATAGACAATGTTAATAGACATAATTTACAAATTCAACACGAAATTAACACTGAATTGACGAGTTTAAATTTAGTTTTTACATGTTTGAATGATAAATAAATGAATATACTCTCTCCGTTTCTAAATATCTGTCATTTAAGATTTTTGCACATGAATTAAGAAAGTTATTAAATAATTTTAGTATGAGTAAAAAATATTTGCATAAGATTAAAATACTCTTATTCAATACATATTAGGAAGGAAAGGAATATGAAAGACACTTAACTTACACTTAATTTATTAAACACTTATTGGAAAACAGAAATAAAGATAAATTTAGAAGAAAAAATATTAATTATTCTTTAATTTTATAAAATGACAGATATTATGGAAAAAAATTTATGTAAAACGACAGATATTTAAGAACGAATGGAGTATTATATTAGTGAATGAAACAGTTAATCTTGTCTTACATATTCATAAAATAGTTATACATAATTTATATATATTTTAGATATAGACTGAATAAATTTTAATAGATAAAAATTCAAATATGACCCAATGATGTTTTCCATTCTTGTCATTACTAATATTCCCCAAATTTTTTATTTTTTATTTTTTTTAAGAGCTACCATCCCTATTCTTTTCTTAATTGCTTTATTCTCTCCTAAAATCTCTCTCTTTTTTTTTTTTCAATTTTCGAAACACAACCAACCACAGTATTAGTGTAACTTTGAAATGCAGCGCTTATTTTGATATTAAATTTCCTTTTTTAATTAATTAATAAATATACATGTATTTTTTTTTTTTTTGTGTTTGTTTATTAAAAAAAATAATAAGACTTATCTTCACAAGTGTTGACTGATTAGATTGAAATGAAAGTGACGTCATGGAGCATGTTGGTCAAACATGAGCCGCGGCTTGAAATGAATTAGCGTAAACCCCAAGTTCCTTGCACCTTCAGTGGTCGTTTCCTTTGTCATAGGCATGACATCCTAGATGAGGGAGGATGGATTCTAAGTTTTATTTTTTTTTTAATTTATAGGTAATATGAATCAACCCAATTACAACACCGTAATTAAAATTGTCAACCTTATTAACGTCGGAGGTTCAAATGTTAGTTTAGAGATAAGAGTTATATGTTAGAACATCTAACCCGATTAACCAAATTAGTTAATTTAAAATTGATTAGTGATCAAGACGGATTCAAATCATTTTGAATTTTGACGGGATTTGACATAACACAATTATCACTTTTAGTCATTCTCATTTTCTCTATTTATTTCTTTTGAGAAATATAATTATATGAATTAGATGACTAACTATTATTTGACATGAACATGAACTAATATATTTTAACACGACTCGACGTAATAGAATTACTATGTCTAGTCGTTCTCACTTCTCTATTTATATCTTTTGAGAAGAATAACTATATGAAGATAGGCAGTAAGAAATAGATAAAATTGATTTCCAAAAAACAAATAACCAAAAATTACATCCCGGTAAAAAAAAAAACCAATAGTTACATACATATGATTGACAATTTATTTCGTGCCGTGTCGTGTTATATTGAAGACGTGTTAGATCAGTTATGGTAGAGCATTAGTCTCCTTTAACCAGTCCATTCAACTAATATTTTGGTGCAAATCCGACCTATTTATTATTATATTATTTTATGATTGATCCCTATAATCCTTGAATACCAAATCTAAGAAAAATTATATTATTTTTCAATCAAGTTTATACTCATAGTTTTTTCATGAACTAAAAAAGTCACTAAGTACATAAAATTAGTAACAATAAGTAAAAAAAAAAAAAATTATATTACAAGGATTCATGCCTATATTTGACAAAAAATAATAAAAAAATTGTATTTTATTCTCAAAAATACTAGTTAAACGTGTTAATCAAGTTAATTTTAAATTATTTTTGTTTGACATTAATTCGATCGATTTATTATTTGTGTTAACAGGTCGTATCATTTTCAAATTTATGTTGAAAAATAGTCAATTCAGAATTTGCTAATTTTGTATCGAATTCGAGTCTCGTCGTATTTTAGGGTATATGAAGAATGTTTTTTTTTGGGAGAATTACCCTTAGACCCTTTGAGGTTTGTAACTTAATCACTCCGATCTCTGACATTTGAAATATTATACACAGACCCTAAAGTTTGTGCGTGTATAATATTTAGACCTTTGCGTGCATAACACCCAGACCCCTGAAGTTTGTAAATATATATTACTTAGAGGCCTTAAATTTAAAATATTATATTTAGAAAAAAATATTTCAATCAAAGGTAGAATATCAAAATATTTTAAATTTTACCATTAAAATTCATATTCTATTGTACCATTTATTAAAATAAAATCAAAAATAAAAATTTTACTTTTTCTTAAAAAAATGTAATTAGTATACAATTATATTGTCAATTGAAATTTAATTTTGTCATTTAAACAACCAAATTAAAATACCAAACTAACCGAATTAAAGCTAAAAGATGTTGTGTCCATTATAGTTTGATCCATTTTTTAATTTTATTTTAATAGATAGTATAATTATATACTAACTATAATTTTTTTTAAAAGACAAGATATTTATTTTTGATTTTAATTTAATAAATGACATAACAGAACATAAATTTTGGTTGTAAAATTCATGCTCTATTATGAAATGAATTAGACCATTTTGTTTGATTTTTTAGTTTCATTCCAATAAATAGTATAATTGTATATTAATTACAATTTTTTAAGAAAAAATAAATAGTATAATTGTATACTAATTACAATTGTAAAATTTAAAATATTTGTTATTGTATATTTGATTGTAGTATTTTTGGTCTAAATGTAATATTTTAAATTTAAGTGGTCTAAATATTACATGTCTACAAAATTCAGGGGGTTTAAATAATTTATTAACATATATATTTATAACAAGAGTCTAAGTGTTACGCACGTACAAATTTTAGGGGATCTGTGTATAATATTTTATATTTCGGAGAGTTTTTGTATAATATTTTAAATGTCATGGATTTTGGGTGTAATTCCCTCTTTTTTTTTTTTTATAGAGCAAGGAGAATGTGAAGGGTAGACACTCGAATCCCTTACCCCTTCGATAGAAACATGACCAATTTGATTGATTGCAACCCCAGGTATTAAGGTCCATGTCATTGATAATGTAGCAATGGCATAGTCAATAAATTATTTTCAACAAACATCCCTGCACAACAAAAACCCACCAAACGTTTCAACTTCAATGGCATAGTCAAAAAATTGAATGACAAAAACTATTGACTCTTGGCAAACTAAAAGATTAATATCGTACCTGTGATTGATATCAGAGGCCTCACAAGGTGAAGGTTATTTTCGTACTGTAATGCACGTAATTAACAGAAACAACAGATTTCATATAGTAATGTTTCATGTACTTAAAAACTTAACTTGATAATTACAGTTATTGATTTCACAGTGAGTCCCAAATTTTATTAGCTAGCTCTATCACGTGTAAATGAGTCATCTGTTGTGAGAAGAGTAAGAGTGATAATTTCTGACACAACCAGAAATACGATTTGAAGTTAATTTTTAATTTATATAAAAAGTATGAGCATATGTTTGATTAAGTGATAATAAATTTTAGACATAAAATTGAGCATTAAATTTTTTTATTCATGGGTTATATGAGTCAACACAAACATAGTTTAACAAATGGAGAATTAAACCACAACAAATTTTTTTTACATATAATGTGATTTTATTAGAATAATTAGATTAATACTAAATTTAAATGTTTAATAGAGTCTATAGTCAATCCAACAGTTATAATGAATTAGATCAACAAATCATGCTATTAAATTAAGTCCCAATAACACATATTATTGAAAATAGTCCACACATATAAGAGAACTAGTTAGTATCTCTGTTTAAAGTCACAAAATAATAAAAAATGATAAATAATAAATATATTTGTATTTATATTCAAAATCAAATCACAAACATAAAGTAAAGATAAAAGAATTCAAGTATCGATTTGTAATGAGGGGTAAGAGGTGATGGGCGACAATGGTGGAGATATGAGACGGTGATGCTTGTGGTGGGTGGCAATGACTGTGGTGGCGGTGACAATGACGATGTTAGCGACGAAAATAGTGGTGGTGGTAGTTGTGGGCATGACAGTGGCGGTGGTGGTAGGGGTGTTGATGGCGGTGGTGACGGCGATGGTGGTGGTGATGGGGGGCGACGGGGGTGCTGGTGGTGGGGGTAGGGGTGGGGGTGTTGGTGGTGGCGACAACAGTGGTGGAGGTAGTGGTAGAGGCGACGATGGGGGTGGTGGCGATGACGACGATGGTTTGTGGTAGTGGTGGCAGTGACGATGGTGGTGGCGGTGGTGGTGGTGGTGGTGACAGTGACGATGACGGTGGCGAAGGTGGTTGTAGATGTATTGGATGAGGGCGATTTTAAAAATATTTATGAGAAATAATTTTTAAAAAGTCATCTAAACACACTTTTAGGGCCTATTTTTCCTATTAAATTTAGGATGTTAATATTAACCGTTAGATTATCTTTAAAGTAAAATTTAAAGCGATCTTAACCGCGAATAACAAAAATTATTTTATTTATTTTTTTAAATTTAAATTATAAATTACTTTATTATATAGATTACTCGACACAATCGAGGAAAACATACGTTTTCCATATGAGAAATCCCCAGCTTTTGATGGCCGTACACGGTGAGATTATTACTCAAACTAGTGTAATGAGCTCCATGCAGCAGTTGAGATACTTTTTCATATCTTCTCTAGGGACTAACTTATCATGATTTGTCAACTTTTCTCTCCTAACCCTTTAACAGAGTATGGGTGTTAAAACTTGTGGGAGTCCTACAGTGTACCAAAAATCAGCTCTTTGAAACTTAAGGGAGTCCTACAGTGCACCAAAAATCAGCTCTTTACTTCATTTGGTGTACAAGATAATCAACACAGTTATCAAGATAAACCAAGTCCAAATGAACAAAGTGAAGAAAATAAAAGTATCATTGCTCTGGTTCATTGGTTTTTTTTCTTTTTCTTTTTTTTTTGGGGGGAAAAGAACCACATTTTACATATCCTTGGCAGCAATAGAATAACATGGTTGTCAATTTTAGACAGGCTTCCAATTGGAGAGAGCATACATAACTCTCCCCTTCCAACCCTGCAACATCCAGTTGCTGTCCTCACCTACCACAAAATCCTTGTGGTAATGCTGCTTTACCTTAGTCCTTACCTCCTCCATGATGTCCCGGTCCAGTGGAAGCTGCCTGAACCCAGCCTTCCGATTCCGGGCTTGCCACTGCTTGTATGTCTCCGGCCTCTCAACCCTCTCACTAACCTCACATGCTATCACATTCATGGCTTCTCTCCCGAAAACCTCTCTCTCAAACATCAATCTATCCTCATCTTTGCGTCCCATGTTTGCGTCAAACATATCAAACAGTGCAGAGAAATGGTGTTGTGCCTCTCGGAATCGTGGACCAAAATAGGGACCATTGTAACTTCCATGTGCAACTCCATGCATAAACATGTCAGGATTCATCCTCCTGACCAAGTTTAGAACAGCGTCCCTTGGATTGTTAGCCAATACTGTCTCATCAAGCACATTTCTTAGCCGGTACAAACAGTTAACAATAAGCATTTCATCTCTGTCAATTCTGATATCATCAAGTTGGATAGTGTCCCATTTCTTTGCTATGGCATTGTACTCAAACGGAATGTTAAATCTCTTGCAATAATTTGCTAGGCGAAGTCCCGTCTCCTCAACCCTCTCTGCTGGCCGGAAGCCCGTCTGAGGAAAATCTATACCCGTAATTCGAAGCTTTGGAGGCCCACCCGGTCTCAAAGAGAGGCCCTGCATAATGCAGGGCCATTGAAAGCCATACAGAATACCAAAATCAACTATGTGAAGCCTTGTCACTCCCATAGCTAGTTTCGCAATTGATTTGTTTGCAAAGATATTCGACATCCTCTGGAATGGGCAAGCTGTTACATAGGCCCGATGAGCTTTCAACATTTCAGCAGCTGATATTCTCCTAGCAGCAAAAGCTGCATACAATTCTGTCCCAGTTCCGGCCAATCGGGCCTCCAGGGCGTTCGAAAAATAGTGTGCCATCCTCTCAGTACCATCACCGTGAGACGAACAATGCTGCCTAATCCGCTTCAGCAATTCATTAGCAGTCCTGCTATCAAAACATGCTACAGCTTGTGCACACAGAGTTAAGAGACCCCTTAAATCCACCAATTCTCTTGCGTTGCCTTGTTTCTTACTACAACCCCATCGGTCCTTTCCCCTCTTTGATCCTTGTGCCTGACCATTCGGCTCCGATTCGTTCCTTGCTTCTTTTTGTGCGGACTGATCATCGTGCAAACCAGGATTAATAGAAGGACAAAGCAACACCTTATCATACAGCTCTGTTTGCTCAGAGTCGGACTCTTCGGCATAATCAGCCAACTGTTTATTACTTCGCTCTTCTGGAAGATGATTTTTCCAGGCGAATTGACTCTCATTAGCTGAATCAAAAACGTGAACTGGAGTCACAGGAGAGCGCAATAGCCCATCAACAACATTGTAGTAGTTGCTTGAAGAACCACAATACTGCAAATCAGACTGGAAGTGGTGGTCGAAAAGAGAAGATTGTCCAAAAAATGGTCCAACCAGGTGCTGATGACGAACCCAATTGGACTCAACAGAGGTGTTAACAGCGGTAGAGCTATTACTACCGTGGCTACTGCAAGTCCCAGTTAAATTACTATTTAGGTTGTCAGCATTTTGATCAAGGAATGCAGAGTTCTGATATGGCGGCGGAGGGTAATTCTGAACAAGGACATCGTGGAAGGATTTCTCAGTAGCTTGGAGAGCAGAGCAGTCTTGAAACATGCAAGGTTTATTCTCCAAGTGATCCTCTTCCATGAGCATTTGATTTATGTATTTGAAGACCCCATCAAAGTAGTCACAGGCCACCGAAACTTCCTCCTCCGGAGCCACATCTTCATGGTGTGTGTCATTTGAAAAAACAGGGTAGTTTCTAAAATTATGGTTCATTTTTGTTTCAATCTACAGGTTTCCTGTTAGATGGGGAGTGAAAACTATGCCATGCTCGAACAAACAAAATCTGATGAATTCGAATTGTGTATAGTGGGTTTAAAGCAGATGAACAGTCTTGCTTGGAAAAATAAGAGTCAGTGATTTTTTTTAGCAATGCCACGTGAATTTGAATAAACACAATAACTAAAACAAATCCCTAACTTAATCACTTTAAACTCAATATAAATTAATAGAATATGATTTTGGTAAGAATTAGCTTAATTTAATATCGACGTAGAATCTGTAATATTATATTAATTGGTTCTAAGAATGAAAGAGTTTTTGTAATAAAAGAATAAGTACAAAATTGAAATATAATAGAATTAGAACTTAATTGAAATAAAATATTAAAATAATACTTCATTGATATAAAATAAAAATGATAAGATTTGATGGATGTTTATGAGAAAAAATAATAATTATTAATAATTTTTTCATTTTTTATTCCAAATAAGGAATAAATTAAGGAATCGTCCTCATAACTTTATTACAATATTCTCAAGAATTAAGTCATATCATGTAGACCCAACCATTTTGGTATATTTCATTTTATCTACAAAAGCAAGTGAATACAAAAGCAAGTGAATCCAAAACATGTGGTGGTGTCATCTGCCACATAGAGGGTGTACCTACAAATGCATCCACTTTTGAACCAATTTGTCCACTTTCCGCCCATATTTGAAAGATGATTGAACAACAGGGGAAAAACTTTGACAGGGGGTATCCATATCTCTACAGTAGGGGGCGTTCAACCTTTTGACTAGCCGCAAGTTCATATTTTATCCCATGCTACTCTACCTTATTAAACGCTTAGTTGCAAAAACAATGATAGAAATATAGAAAAATTTTTGATTCTTTGATAATTTTTGGATAAGAACGCAGAATTGTCATCCATTTCTATATTTTTACTCTATCCTAAACCTTAGCGGAGCAATTATAATTTTAATATTTTTTCATATAGTTTAAAATTTAAACTTAAATTAATTGTTATTATATTTGTGTAACAATTATGGTGGATTGATGTCCATATTTTTTTGTGTTTTATTATAATTCTTGTTGTAGTTGTTTTAGATTTTAATGTTAATTGATTTATTATGATGTTAAATTGGTGCATGTTATTTAATTAAATTGTTAAAATATTCTAAAAATTAATTGTTACAAAAATGTTTACCCGACTTTCTACCCAATTAATCGGGTAGGAAGTCGGGTAGGAAAGGTCAAGAAAAAATTCTGCAAAGTATCGGGTAGGAAGACGAAAGAACATATTTCCTACCCGTAAAAAAGGTGAACACCCCTACTCTACAGTACCTTTCAAACATTGGAGTTGTCTGTGGTACCAAAATGTAATATTTCGGCAAAATATCAAAAAATTGCTTTTACAATATTAGTGGATAAATTTATAATAATAGTGAACAAAATTAAAATATTAATAAAAAATTTACGAGAGTAATGGCCAAAATTATCAAAATAATGGTAAACATTATAACATTAGTGAAAAATTTATAACAATAGTAGACAAAATTACAATATTAATGGACAATTTACTATAATAATAGGCAAAATTACTGCAATAGTGACAAGCTTTTACCACCATTTGAGGTACCAGAAGTATATTTTGTAGATTTGTGATTGATTACTAATATTGACCGATCTATCAAGCAATTGCACATTGAGGGCAAAATTAAAACATTTCGGAAAAATTTACAACATTAATGAAAATTTTACAAGGGTAGTGGACAAAATTACCACAATAGTGGTAAAAATTATAACATTAGTGAAAATTTTACAATAATAGTGGAAAAAATTACAACATCAATGAACAATTTACTATAGTAATAGACAAAATTACTACCATAGTGACAAACTTTTACCACCATTTGAGGTACCAGAACTATATTTTGTGGTTTGTGATCGATCATTAATATTAATTGATCGATCAAATAGATGCACATTGAGTCGTAATATTAATTAGAATAATCATAAATTAACCTCAAAACTTGTAAATTAATCCATAATTTTTGTAAATTGATGCTCAAAGGTGATAAATCTGCCCTTAATTATGGTAAATTGCCAACAATTTTACTTAATTTCACTCTGGCGACTTGTGGTTGATCATATATATTTGTATTCGATCACAAACTTATTGATTTTCAAAAACATTTGGGAGAGACTACTACAACCTTGCCATAGATCACAAGGTCATAGGATAGATGCAAATATTTTAGAGATAAAAAAAAAAAAAATTTCGATATATCCAATGCTTTTGATTCAATACATAATTCGGAACTCTGTCATCATTGAATTATCAACTTGCCGATTAAATAACTAGGGTCAACATTTTGAATGATTTACCTTCAAGCTTATTATGATTATTTGATTGATGCATGGTACAAAGACCTTCCAGCTAACCTAATCAGTTGATGTGTTATAGTTCAATATACATCAAGCCTACTGGTTAACTTTCTAATAAACTGGAAGTTAATTGTTATAAAGTGACATTTTCATAAACAAACAATATAATGCATGTTGGATCTCCAAACTGAATAGTACCTTTTATCATTATCTTTTCATGTTTTAGTTCAATATTTATTTGATAGTTTTAAGCTCACACTACAAGCTATTCCACTGCACATTTCATCCACGACCATTTTTTCATTTTTGTTTTGAATCCTGACAGTTACCTCCTTGTGGGTTCAAACTCGGACTTAACTGAGAAATATTATAATTTAACCACTTATACTTGAGTGTATGACATAAATCAAGTCAGATCATTGTCACTGGGTTGTCATTTGTGACAAAAAATTAGGAGAATATTTTAGATACATTGGGAGAATCGGCGAGGTTTACTCTTGATTAGGGTAAATATGTTGCATGTGAACATAGAAAGAGGGAATTTGTTTGAATACACAGGGGGAGTAAATTTTACAAATTTGGTATGAAGTCACACATTTTTCTCTGTTTATTTTGCACTTGTTATTTTACTTGTGAACTCCAACTAAGGAGGAGAACTTGATGTGTTTCATAGTGATAAATCAATAAGTTCTTAAGCATATTGGCCAAGTTAGTTTCTAACATTTTATATATTTGCACTTGCATGATGTATACATACTTATGCCATATGCTTAACTTGAATTTTCTATACCTGTGATTATGTTATGTATTTCTCTAACATATGATCCTTTTGATGAGGTTTTAGTTTGAGTGGTAGTGTGCAGGACTATGATCTTCAAGCTCCATCAAAAGAAGTAGATCCTAATTTCATCAAATTAACACCAAATTGACCATTAATTTTATCATGTCAAAATTCAATTTCATCAAATCCACCTTCAATTTTACTTATTAAAATTCAATTTTATTAAATTAATACCAAGTGATAATTTTATCAAGTGGTGATGTAATTTTTTTCTACTATTGTGGTAATTTTGTTCAATACTATTATAAATTTTTCACTAATATTATAATTTTGTTCACTATAGTCATAAACTTTCCACTCATTTGTCTTTTATTGACATCTTTTCAATATGGTATCAAAATATTCTATTTCGGTACCGTAGTTTGCTCCTCAACCGTATAGAGACAAATGATTGACGTACTATTGAATCCTTAAAAACCACAGAGGGAGATGGAGAATTTGATTCCTTTCGTACCCTTTTAATATTAAGTAGTGAAAGAATTTCTTTCCTGAAGTAGACAAGGGGACGAAGCACAGCCGCCAAAGGCTGCAATCGTTTAACACCATTTTCACTGAGTTATATAGAAGTAATTTGTGTACACAAAAGTTGTTTTTCCTAAAAATTTCTTTTTTACAAGTTAATAGGTGTCAATTATTTATTGAGTATGTATAATTTTTTTATCGTGCCTTCTAACATCACATCTTTCCATTTAGGACTAATTCAAAGTTACGAGTCTCAATTTTTTTTTTAGAAAATTAATGATTGAAATTATGAGCAGAATTTGGACAAACTTTCATGTGCAGAGGCTTAACTTGTAATTTTTAAAGTCTACTTTAGCTTGACTTGGACTCTGCCGAACTTAAGCTATACACGAACCATTTGGGCTTGACTTGTTTATTATTTGTGTGAGCTCGAACCTATAGAAATATTGCACTAACAGGTATGGAAATATGTGGCAAGGGAATGCAATCCATTTGGTCTTGTTGCAATTGACCTCAGCCTCTTTGAAATTGGCAAAGAAGGGCTGTTGAATCCTTCCTTCTGCTTGGCTCTCACACTCTTGAGAACCTCTCTATCCAACTTTATATCAATCTGGGAGCCATGCTATAGTAGAAATCTCATACGATGAGAGGAAAAACTGAATATAGCACATATATAAACATATAAAAATAGAGAATTTACTTTTAAAAGGAACGACAACAAGAGCGGAAGGTTTAGGTCCCATCTTCAATTTATGCAGATTGGCCTCGAAAGCCAAGTTGTCAAATTTTTAAGGTTATGGATTTAAGTTGGGGAAAGCTGATTACCTGAGCTCATTACTCCTCCAACTCTCCTTTCTTGCCAATAGGTTAGCCAACTATTACATTTCTAAAGGTAGCGGCAACTAGGACCTTCCCCATAGTTAAGATTAACTTATCCCCATCAGTGAGTATAAGGCGAACTCTAAACATTAGATTATCTATAATATACAATAAAAGACACACATACATAGCATATATTTCAAACATTTTACCCACTCAAATTCTCATAGAAAATGAAGAACTTTTATACAAGAAGGTTTTTAACATTTGTGCTGGCACTTCAAATTTCTAACACCGAAGCAGGTATAGCACACACAAAGGAAAGATCGAGGAACAAGAATACACATTTTTAATGGGAGGAAAGGTATCTTCAAACACACAGGAACCTCAAACCACAGACATTAGGGAGCTACAAACATTGGAACTTCTCAACAAAAATGGAGAATAACTACCCCATTTTCTCCGAATTCCCTTATTTGCTAAACCTAATTGAGGCAAAACATCTATGGAACCTCCGAATCAGAAATCAAATCATTCCACTGGAATATGGAATGATCAACTCACTAATATGGGATCCCAACCACATCTGGGGATGTTACGATCTAGAAATCCGGCGGCCATGGGAAGAGCTCCTAGAGCTAAACAAAGAATGATTGAGCAAGGCGAAGGCATGGGCATTGATGAATCACCCCCAAACCCCACATTGGACACCTCAAAGGATGAATCAGGAGGTAAATCAAATGATCCAAAACTCATGGGATGGACCACGCGTCATCGCTAACTCATCCATGAGCCTAGCAATTGGAACGATGGAACACTAGGTGATAGTTTGCCCCAAATGGTATTCCAAGGAGGGTCAAATACTGGGACTGGAATGAAATGAATTTGGGATGGATTCAAAGATTATGAAATGGCTACAAGCTAGGGAGTGTACCACCAAACTGATGAATAATATGAAGATTATTTATTAGAACTATAGAACCCAACACACTGGTTTCAAGGCATTGCTTGGGGAGCTGATTAGAAGCTATCAACCTATAATGGTAATCATCTCATAAACAAGGGTCGGTGGAGAGAGCAAAAGGAATAAGCACTAGATTCCAATTGGATAAGAGGTGTAGGTAACTATCCTACAAAGGATTGAACAGGAAATCCATGTTTTTATTGAGGTGCCCTTTTATCCCCCCTAGATTTTTTAAAACATTTATGCAAGTCCTATACTAGAATGTAGATTTTTTTTTTTTTTTTTGGGAGAACCTAAATCAGTTGCTGCAACACATACCCTTCCTTGGCTTATGCTTGGGGATTTTAACGAAGTGTTTGAACCTAAGGATAAGCTAGAAAGGGCACTAGTTAATCGTAGGCATGTTGCATTATATAGGGAATGCATGGACGATTGTAACATCATGGAATTAGGGTTCCGAAGCCAATGGTTTACTTGCACCAATGCTAGGGGGCCTAACTGCCTTATAATGCAACGATTGGACAAAGTGCAACTCAGAATGACTACAAATCCACCCTCACACCATAGTCACACACCTCCCTACAACTGACTCTAACCAGTGCCCACTCCTAAATACCACAAATCAATCTCCAATTCATTAAAAACCCTTTTGGTTTGAAATGATGTGGCTTGGGCACAAAGATCTAGATGGTTTGCTACAGTTTTGTTGGCAAAGTGAGGCTCCCCTTAATAGGTCTTTAGATAATATTGCAGAAATCCTCAAAGAATGGAATAAAAAAGAAATTGGTAATATTTTTAGGAGGGAACAATGAGTTTTAGCCAGGCTGGAAGGAATACAAAAAGAAATCTATTTCAACCCCAACCCTCACCTGTTAGATTTGGAACGACACCTTAGAATAGAGTACAATCAAATCTTAACACAAGAGGAGGAATTCTGGACTCGAAAGTCTAGAGTTGAGTGGTTGTCTTTAGGGGATAGGAATACAAAATTTTTCCATACCTCAACAATAGCTCAAAGATGAAAAAAAAAAAAATCCAAGCCCTAATGGATGAGGTGGGGGAATGGACAATGGAGCAATGAGAAATCCAGAATAGGGTAACTAAGTACTTTGGGTTAATCTTTACCCCCTGTCCTTTGTCCAATGTCAGTAATTCTGATTTTGCATGGCCACCAGTTACAAAAATCCAGGATAGGGACCTTTTGGGGCTAACTAGGACTCCCGACTATTTGGAAATCCCAAAGGCAGTGTGGCAACTCAAACCAAAAAGGCCCCAAGGCCGAATGGGTTTCATGCCATCTTTTACCCCAAACAATGGGCCACTATTGGCCCAAGTGTACAAAGTTTCATTGAACAAGTTTTTCAAACTAAAATAGTTGTCGAAGTAATAACAAAAACCTCAGTTGCCTCATTCTGAAAGTCCTGAAGCCGCAAACCTTGAACCAATATCACCCCATTAGCTTGTGTAACACATCTTACAAGTTCTTGTCCAAAATCCTTGTGAATCAATTGCAGCCTCTCCTAGGAAGTCTCATTCATCCCCTACAAGCGAGCTTCGTGTCTTGGCAATAGTATATTGATAATATAATCATAGCACAAGAAATAATGCACACACTGTCACAGAAAAAAGGAAAAAAGGGAGAGATGGCCATTAAAATCGATCTTGAGAAAGCTTATGATAGGATTCAATGGTCTTTCCTTGAAAAGTTCCTTGGGGTAATCCATTGTCCCCCACAAGGTCCGAAATATTATCATGGCCTATGTTACGTCGGCCAAATTAGCAATTCTTTTAAATGAGAGCCCAACAGAGTGGCTAGACAGGGTGACCCCTTGTCACCCTACTAGTTCATATTGTGCATGAATGTGTTATCTCTCACAATTGAATGAATGTGTTATCTCTCACAGTTGAACAGTAAGTGTGATGCCCCAAAATTTGGGGGTCCTTTCTTAACTCGTGATCACCCATCAACCTGTGAAATACCATAAATACCGTATAACTCAAAACCATGTCGTTATATCACATTCACCGGTATTATAAAAAAATAGAATTTTAGTAGAGTCTCCTTTGCACGGGAGCACTACCCAACATATAAACTATTCATATATTAATCATATGATCATTCCATGGTCGAAATTCTGATTCTGGGACTTCAAACTTGACCATTTACATCATCCAAAGAAAAGAGCTCAAAATGTGAAGGTTCAACAATGTTACAGTTCAAAATTCAATTTTTGGGAAGAGGTACAAGTACCTCTGATAAGTGGTACCGATACCAGAGCCCTTTAGTTGCTAGGTACCAATACTTGTAAGACTTGGTACCGGTACCAGGTCCCCATAACAATGTGGTACCAGTGCCTGAGCCCATTGTTAGTGGGCTACCAGTACCTGTGAGCCAAGGTATCGGTACCTGAGCCCACTAGAAGCTACGTACCTATGAGATGCCGGTACCTAGAACCCAGGTTTTCCCAAGTTTCTCATTTTTCAACTTTTAACCACACAAACACATACAACATCCTTTACATTCATTTGTATACAAAATAATAATGTCCAAAAGTGTCCCATTACATGTCTTTGTCTAAGTATAAGGTTTGTACACAATTTATACAAGGCCAAAACAAAGATATACAAGGGACTACAAAAAATGTACTTTAAGAGCCATGACTCAATTCTATCATCAACACGGGTCCCAGTGAGGGCCGTCTGCTGAAGCTTGTCTAACACTTGAAATGTATTCTCAGAAAAGGGTGAGGCACGTTTAATAGGAAATCTCCTAAGGAGGTCACTCCCCACCCCATATGCATATGAAATGTCACATGCAAGTCATCACATCAAACATCCATTCAAATACCTACATTTGATAAATGAATGCTACTATTTCATGTCATGTCATGAGATGGAACTAATGCATGCAATGCAAACTCGAGCTCTCAACCGACTCCCATAATACATGTCATGTCATGCATATGCATCAGAGCATTCCAAGCTCCAGTCATTGATGTTAGACATCTAATGATCATTTTATAAAATCTTGTACCTTACTGGGTGGGTAATTATGGACATCACATCAACAGTCTACCAAACCAACACGACATTTGAGGGCATCACACCTCCAGTTTCGAGTACACCAGCACACATTTCCAGACTTTCATCACATGACAAGTGAGTGAACTAAGTAACTGGGTCTTGCACCCGAGGGAGAATCTATCCCTTCTTGCTACACTCAGCACGTATTTAAATTTAAGTTTTAATTTTCCTGAATTTTATAATAAGTGGACTTGGGGCAATGGAAACCCATCCAAGTGGGAAGGGGAGGCGTTAAAATTTCCCATGTCATGTTCGCCAATGACCTCCTCTTCTTTGGGGAGACGTCAAACGAAAACTGTCAGTGTATTATGGAAATCCTTAACCAATTCTGTCAAGTCTCAGGGTAAAAAGTTAGTAGTCACAAGTCCAAGGTCTTCTTCTCCACTAACTGTCAAGAAAATGATATCCAAAGGGGGTTTGAAATGCTAGGCATGCCTGGTATTGATGACTTAGGGAAGTATTTGGGATTCCCTTTACTCCATAGGAAACCAACCCCAAGAACTTTTCAATGCCGCCTTGATAGGGTTAGGAACAAACTAGGAGGATGGAAATCCAAATTGTTATCACTTCCAGGACGATCTACCTTGATCCACTCAGTCACCTCATCCATCCCTCAATAATACACACAAACCATGAAATTCCCAAGAGCCACATGTAAGTAGTTAAATCAAATTAATAGGAACTTCCTGTGGGGATCCTTTGATGAGAAAAGGAAAATTCACCTTGTGAATTGGAATCAAGTCACCAAACCAAAGATTGCAGTTGAGGGGTAGGGGGGTTGAAATAGATGAGCTTGAAGAACCGAACAACCATTACCAAAATCAACTGGAGGTTTTTAAAAGGGAGGGACAAATTGTGGAGCCAAGTACACAAAGAAAATGCCTTGATAACACAGGGAATGAGTGAAGAAAAAACCACTCGTATTTCTAGTCCAATATGGGGGTGGGGAGGCCTATTTTATTTGCAGAGGTTCGATGGAAAATCCACAATGAGGAAAGGATTATTGTTTGGATGAATAATTGGTTAGGACAGGGTAACCTCAGGAATATTCTTCATGGATCACTCCAAAGGGGGGGGGGGGGCAATCCATTTGACCATGCGATTTTTGTCAACGAAAGAACCATGCCAACAAAAATAATCCAATAAGCCTTAGCTAGAGTAGCTGAGTTTCATTTCCTCCAACCTCTAAGCACTAGGCCAATATGATCCGGGCAATTATTGGGTTGGAAACCCCCGACAACTAGGTGGGCCAAGTTAAATACTGATGGAACAGCTCAAGGTAATCCAAGCCTGGTAGGAGCGGGTGGACTTATCAGGGATGAAATGGACCAGTTGGTGGTGGGCTTTGATGAGAGCATTGGCCTTTCTACTAGTCTAGCAGTTGAGCTATTATGGGCCTTGAGGTCAGGTTTACAACTCGCAAAACAAAAAGGAATTTAAAGGCTGGAAATATATGTCGATAAACAGCTAGTGGTCGATCTGCTTCACAATACCGATACACAGCATCATGTCTATTGCCCTCTTCTAATTGACTACAGGTGGCTAATGGAGAGTATACTGGAAACAAGGATCACACAGGAGATGCGGGAGACCAAAAAGTGCGCGAACATGCTTGCAAGAATGGGAGCCCAAGTTGAAGAACATCATGTTAACTTTCCAAATTAAAGAACATCATATTAATTTTAACATCTATATATGAAATTAATGTAAACATAATATATATTTGATAAATATGATATATCAATACATATATAGACAAATAACAAACATTTTAACACACATAAATTAACTTTTCATCTACTGTTCTTTTCAATTTTGGAGGAATTATTTTTGGTAAGTTGAAAGGAAAGCTCATTCTTTCACTTTTACATCCTTCTTATTTTTTTTTTCTTACCAAATGTAATGTTTTATCTACCTATTCAATTTTTTATCCATTTAACTTTCTATCTTTCCATTTTTTCATCGTACGAAATGGAACATAAAGGTTTGATATCACATCTTCATGCAGCAGAACTATGTTGATGTCTTAACTGTCAGGGGCGCAGCTACTACTAGTCCCCCGCAAGGGGAGGGACAGTTGCCCACCCTAATTTTTTTTTTTTTTTTGCATTACATATATGTGTTTTGTTCTTGCCCTCAAAGTGCCATAAGTTGTGCCCACCCAAAACAAACCAAAAAATGTTGAATCCACTCAAAACAAATCAAAAAAGTTGAGTCCATTAACTCTTTATGCACATGAAGGCTTAAAGCCTTGGCCATCTTTTAACAAGTCTTTAAAGTTATGCCCACTCAAAACAATCATGGAGAAAGAAAAGTTGCGGCAATAATAATTATTTATAACTCTCAATTCGAAACTATCCAAAAGTATTTGAAATTATGCTGCATTGTTTGACATTTCTTAGATTGTTTAAAATTACGGTTTACTCAAAAATTAGTTACAATTAAAAATTACAATTCAACTTTTTTGTATTCTAATTTTCTTAAATTCTTTGGTCCGTGGGTACTTTCTTCCTATTATAATTTCTCCTTTAATATGTTAATGATAAAATTAAAGTAGAAATTATATTTGTACTTGTATTTGCTTTATGCTACAATTGCTTCCTACTTATTCTTTTTATTAATTGTTTGAAACAATTATAGAGAAATACTTTAAAAGAAAGTCCGAATTAGAGTTATTATCACCTGCCAAAAAAAGGTGTTTATAAATATTTAAGTGCTATATATTATTTAAAGAATTTATATGTATCATTTATTTTAATTTATAGGACACCAAAAGTTAAAATTTATAATTAGTGTCGACCCTCATATAAATTTCTAACTTTACCCCTGAATATATTTTGTGAATAATTTTTTATTTTATTATTTAAATAACTTAACTCAAAAATTAATAGGGGTATGATACCAAAGTTTAGTATCATACCCTTACCCTTATGTCTTAGAGAGGGGTCTTCATGGGCCGGGCCGGGCTAGGCTCGCAAAATTTTTTTTGGGGCAAGCCTAAGTAATGTAGACTCAAGCCCTTATCTAAGTGAGTTATCGAAAAGGTCGGGTCGAGCTAGATTTCAGGTATGAGTAGGCTACCTATAACCCAACCCTCAAGCCTATTGGGCGGGCTTGTGGGCGAGCCTTTTGATCGGGCTTGCTGGGCAGACCTGCTCGCGAGCTTTTTTAATACAACTTTATTTAAAAATAATGAATATTTTTATAATTTAATATTTGTGTAAATTATATTTTTGAATCAAAAGTAAAGTCAAAATAGATAAAAATAAAATAATAAATAATTTTATTTTTAATTATGTAATGAACTACATCCAATAAAATGAATACATCTCAATTAGGTTGACACTTATTCACTTATCTATCATTTATATTACTCTACCCTTTAAAACATGCATGTTTAATACATGAATAATTTTATTTTTTATTAGGGGATGAACTACATACAATAGAATAAATATATCTCAACTAGGTTAACACTTATTCATTTATCTATCATTTGAAGTACTCTACCCTTTAAAACTTGTATGATTAATACAAGAGAAAAAAATAATACATTATTTATAGTATCTAATTTTTAAAACTTCAAATTTTGTCATTGAGAAACTTAGTTAAAATTTTCAAATTTAATAGTCTAAAAGTATAACTTTTTTTCAAATAAATAGTGGGCGGGCTGTGTGGGCGGTTGGGCTTAGCAGGCGAGCACTTGGGCCGAGTTTTAATGGGTTTTTTTTTACCAGACTTTCTGGCCCAGTAATGGGTTTGGGGCAAACCCAAACCCTTTTTTTAAGGATATTGGGCTTGGGTTCAAGCTCGGACTGCCAACTATCAGGTTTATCGAATTTCAGTCCTATTTTTTTAGTCTGGTAACAAGACCTATGGGTAACTTGGTGCATGGACACCCATAGTCATAGATATTTGTCGGAGGAAAATGGGACAAGACTACAAATGTGACTAGAGCATTTTGTGTTATTTCAAATTATTAGTCATAACCTGTGCCTAAAGGCACGATAAAACATAAAATTCTGAGTGCCTAAAAAACTTTATCACACTATATTAAATAATAATTTTTATTTCCTTTATTTATCTGATTACATCATTTAAAATCTATGTTTATCCATTATTTACTTAAAAATATCGACAAAGTTTTTTCAAACTACGTAATCCGACAAATTTTTTTAACATATGTCTACTATCGTGCCTGGATAATGTTTGAAATAAAAAAATATATTAAACTATAAATTAATCAAATATTAAAATAATTAGACATGTGATAAAAATAAATGATGTGATGTCTTTGGAGAAAAAAATCACCACTACCACCACCGTCGTCGTCGCCCCATCACCACCTCTACCACAATAACCACCACCTCCATCATTGTCGTTGCCACCACCACCCACCACCCCGCCGCTACCACCACCACCACACCTGTCGTCGCCGCCCCACCACCGATTGCTACTATGGTTGTCTATTGCCATTACCCACCATAATTTTCTCATTCTTATATTTATTTCCATTATCACCGTCGCCCACCGTCAACACCCACCACTACTATTGTTGCTCATCACCACCCGTCGTCTCCCACTATCACAACTCACCATCACCCATCATTTCCCACCATCACTGCCATTTACTATCACACACCCTTATCAAACTTACCATCACAAAAACCACCACCAATCGTCATCGCCCACCACTATTGCCACCCCAACCACACTTACCACCCATCACAACCATCACCGTCTTCTTCCACCACCACTACCGCCGTTCACCCCATTACAACTAGTGTTTAAATTATTTTCTTTGCTCTATATTTATAATTTGATTTTGGGTGTGAATATAATATATTTATTATTAATTATTTTTTTTTTTATTATTTAGTGCCTTCAAGTATAAACAATAATTAGTCTTAATATATAGGCATTATATTTTATTCCATTCGGTTTAAATTTGCGTCATATCTTGATCATATTGATGACCTCAAATTTAGCTCTTTGTGAATTCATTTAGAGGAAAAGTAGTCTGGTCGTGTAAGTTGCATGTAGTGTACTAGTTTTGCCATAATTGTTAGATGGTTGTACCACACGTGCGCTAATCATGAGTGTAAATCATTGAAATAATTTCTCCACATGTAAAAATTAAGTATCGTAGTCTCACTTTTTTTAGACCTCAAACATACATCTTAACTAATATTTTCTTTGATAAAAAAAAAACTAATATTTTCTTTGATTTGACCAAAAGTAGATTATTCATGTTAAGACTAGAACATTCATTCATATGATATAAATTTTCATGATTTGACCCTAAAAAATTGTTAAAATTCAAACTCAAAACGTATGTCTTATTCACCGTACCGTCCTAATCTAAAAATTAATAGAAGAGAGCATCGTGCTAGCATTTATAAATAGGAAAATTACTAATAAGTATTATATTTTTTCCCAAACATCCATTAAGTTCTATCATTTTTGTTTTATATCAATGAAGTCCTACTTTTGATAATTTATTTGAATGAAATCCTAAATCCCATAAAGACTAAATTTTATATATTATTCTCTTGATATATATTAACACCTAAGGTATTGAGACTACTCCTACTTCTTGTATTTTAAATTATATATTACCTACTTGCTATTTTTATAAAAACTTAACATTATTTCAAGAAAAAAAAAAATTAACTCGTATAAAAAAGGAATGACAACGGATTCACTCTAAAAACACATAAAATTGAGTTAAATAACAATTGATACATAACAAATGATGTATTTTTTAGCTTTAACAATTTTTCAACAAGCGAAAAGTGAGAACAACGGGGTAAAAAAATTCTAAATCCATAATCCCCACAAATAAATAGTACGTCGCCATTGTTGAGCAAAAGGGAATAAATAGAAATTGAAAAGCTTTATTGAGAGTGTACCGCCAGAGTTATGAAATATTAGAAAGAATGAAAGGGTTTTGTAACTAAAAGTTAAGGGTAAAATTAAAATATAATGACGTTAGGACTTCATTGAAAAAAATTAAAACTAGGCTTTTATTGACATAAAACAAAAATGATAAAATTTAATAGATATTTATAAGGAAAAATAATTGGTATGTACATTGGGAAGTGGAGGGGTCAACATAGATAACATTAAGTATATACGTATGGCTCGTTTAGTTGTCGTATTAAAAATAGATAAATTAGATATAATTATCTAGTCTAATACAGTACAGATGGGCAAATGACAAGATTAAATAGGATATTAGAATAATATGTAATTTTATCTAGTGTTTGGCAATGCACAACATAAACGTTAGATAATTAGTTATTTAATCAAATTGGTTATTTAGTTAGGTAATTATTTTATCTTGTTAGTGGTAAATTAAAAAAAATATCTTCTATTAGTTTTTGTATTCGTATATTTTTTTAAAATTAATAAGGTATCAAATTTACTTACAAAACAAAGTATTATGGCTGATTACATAAAAAATAGTACAATATAATATTTAATTTTCTCATAATACGTCTATCAAATAAGCTCATACAATCTAAATGGAAGTAGAGGGGTCAAAAGAGTAAATTAAGCTATTTTCGAGAATAGATTCAATCATAGATAATGAACTTAAAAAAATTATGCATGAAAGGTTACGAAGGCTATTGGTTTGACTATCATTCACTGGTCGTTGGTTTTAAACTTTTTATTTTATTATTTGATTTGACACCCAACCACGTTCCAGACAATGACTATTGAACCACCAAGAAAACCATACTTGAGGCTGTGTTGGGAGCATGCACCGGCGCTAGACGAAAATATTATATGACAATATAATATAGATACAATAAAATAATTATTTACTTAAATTTTTTTTTTCTTATTTTTAAGATGCAAAAATACACATTTAGTTTTTGTATTCCAGTTTTTCATATATAATTCTATTAATTGAAATTAAATTTGTAGACTACAATATAATAAGGTCTATTATCGATTAAAAGTATAGAGAAAATGAACTATATCAATCCACTTTGTTTTTTAACTATTTTGTGTGTGTATTGTTGTGGTTGAAAAGAAAAATTTAGTAAAGCCTATGATACGAACGAAAAGTGCTTTGAATTTAAATTAAGACTTGTTTGCTTGGTTCTTACAAATGAAATCTCTCACATATTTATAGGTTTTTTGTTTTATTATGAATACTTGTGATATTGTCAAATATATTTATAGTGCCTCTAGAATCTTATGTGTCTTTTAATATTTATAAGATTTTTAGATATCTCTTAGACCATCTTTAACGGAAACTCAAACTCTTACTCAAATTTCAGTTAATAATAGATATCTCAAATGGAGAAATCTAATTTTAAAAGAGATAGACTCAAATTTAAAAAAAGATAAAATATGATTATTAAATCTTTTAAAAAATGTGTAATCTCATCATTAAAAATTTTGATTTAAAAAAGGGTATTCCTTGATTTGGGTTTAAAAAAGAATTTTTCTTCATTTGGTATGAATATGAGTCTAGCAGTGAAGAAGCATTTTAAACCATTTTTACCCAAGTTTAAATTTGGGTACAAAAAAAGATAAGGGCGAGAGATGCTCTTATGCTACTCTTTATATTCCTTGTATATTTTAGTATGTTCCTTGAAAAAGGTTTAAATAAGAAACCTTTTTTTAGGATCCTCTAAAATAGTTCTTTTAAGAGATTTTAAAATTAAATAATTCATCCTAAAGTTATTTGAAATTTTCAAGAAGATGGGACGTGACAAAGTATCAATTAACACAAACAATTGTGTTAAGATAACTCATTTTTTCAGTATTTATATAAAAAATAGATAAGACTGAAAAAACAAATGTAATAAAAAAGCATTGATTCAGCTATGTCATAGAAGAATTGACAAAATTGATACTTGTTTCATTTATAATTTTGTACAGTCGAATTTTTATATATATATATATATATATATATATATATATATATATATATATATATATATATATATATATATATATATATGTTGTGTTTAGCATATTTGTTTCGTGTTTAGTCGAATTTATAGGGACATATTTATTTGATAGGTTTATCAGGTTCATTTGTTTATCACATGTATCTATTAAGACTATGCCCAAACTTGTTATTTTCGTATTAATTGAATTTGTATTTTGTACCAAAAATTGTAAAGAAATTAGAGGCTCAAATTTTTTTTAAAGTGATTCTAAATTCTTTTTTTGCCCCAAATATATGCATTAAAGTGGGGGCTAGGCGGTGACATAAAAAATTCTAGGAATTTGATATCCTAACGAAATTATTAAAAATGAATTGCCTCAATCAAATTAAGTTATAACTCAAATATAACAAAAATACTAACTTAATGATATCCGAAAAAAAATTGAGATCAATCATAGGTTGTTGGATGGACTCTAATTAACCTCATTAACCATAACTAGACATATTTGAATCAATAACATAAGTCGATTAAATCTGTATTTTTTCAAAGTAGGTAGGATTATGTGGGCTTGGTCATACTAGTTATCGCCATGCTGTTTACCCCACGTGTGTTAACGTAGGAGATTGATCAGTATTTAAATTCTGTTTAAAAAAATCAGTATTTAATTCGTATTTCCTTTGATACTTTCGGTCATTCCTAAATCTGTTTATACTGTCACAGAACAAGCAATATTATTGATATAATAAAATAGAGTTAAATTTGAATCTTCCTGAGTTTTTCACGGTTCAAATCAATTCAGAGCAAAAGATAAGTTATATCTAAAGGTCTACCTTATGTCTAATTTTTTGTGATTCAGATCAATTCAAAAATATTAATTCGACGACTTAGATTAACAAATGAATTTAGTTTTCCCGTTTAAGACACCTTCCCTTTTTAATTACCCCAAATGAATGTTCTTCCATTTTTACATCCCATTTGGCTTTCATATTCACCCCTTAATTCAACAGCAAATCTCCTCCCAAATCATACACATATCTTCCCCAAATTATGACTATCTTAATCTATTCACTCTTTCTATGGTAACTAGTTTATTCTTTTTAGTATTTAGATCTTTGTCTTTTGAATTATATAGTGCCGTTTTAAAATTCATTACTAATGAACTGAAGTGATACATTTGATTTTAGCATTTCATGAAAGTTCTTTTTTTTTTTTTCATTTATAATTTCATCAAGTGAGTAAATGATTTTTTTTTTGTTATGTAACTTCAATTTTTGAATTAATGTGAGGAGTATAGAATTTAAGTTTTTTAATACAAAGAGAATGAGCAATAATAGCTTGAGTTTGGAGATTATTGCGTGTTTAGATAATCTATAATATAAAATAAGACAGACTTTAATAAGTCTATCCAAAGGTTTTAAATCAACTCATCCAAATGTTACCAACAACCCTCTCAAAACTATTCAGATTGAATTCCCTACCCCCCTCCCAAAATTCATCACTTTCCACTTATGTTGGACCATGCCTTTAGGCACGGGTTACCCCTAGTTGCCTATAACTCTCAAAAAAATCTACATGGGTAATTTGAATTTAAAAAATTTCACCTCAATCAACTCTAGTAAGAATGCAGACATATCAAAACAATGAGATTCTAAATGATGGTGTGTGTTGTGCAATTGAACAGGGTTATAGTTCGCATTGGTCAGGGAATCACTAAATGATCTAGTCAGATCTCTTAGGGCTCTTTAGGATTGGTCAAGCATGATGGGGGATTGCAAACAGGGAGTTTATATTAGTTCACCAGCTTAGAAGCTCGACTAATCCACGCTCAAAGGATTCTCTTATTCTTGGGAAAGATTTTATTCATAAAAGGGAGGATTACACATAATATTTGCTTAGACTGGTTGCTTGTCCTTCGTTGTGAGGGACATGCATCTTATATATAGTCTCCCAGGGCTTTATCTAATTTTTTGGTGTGATATTTGCCTCTTATCTATAATAGATGTGTTTATTATGCAATCTCCGTGGGTGGTGCCATGGTGGTTGCGGTTCTCTTGCCCGAACCTAAAGCCATTGTGGTTTATGCATTACACATTGGTGATTACCAACTGTCATCCTTGCTGTTAGTTGGGTGGAATTGTCATTGGGGAAAACTGACGTGAGCACCTCTTGCAACTCGCCATAAGCTATGTGATTCCAGACATGCCAAGTTGAGCGTCCAAGCTCAATCTTAGCCATATTTTGAGTATCATCAGTTGCCCTCCAATCCCTAGCCAGGTAGACTTTATCTTATATGGGCTAGGACTGACTAATGCTTTAGTGGGCGAGGTCAGCTCAGTTTGGCAGTTGACCTGCCTCATGATTACTTTGGTTTGCCTTCAGGATTTGTATGATGAGACGTTTCTCAATTTTTACGGCATTGCAAGTGTGTGAGTCACTTCTACCTCATTTCCCACGCACGTCCATCATTTTTGGTTCCACTTGTCCGTTAGTACACACACCTTAAATGCATCTGTAGGCTAAACCACCTTTTTCCATCATTTCAAATTCTTTTATTGTTTTTCTTCTTCTCTCTTTCTATCTCTTCGTGATTTCATCTTCTCCATTCTCTTAAATGTCTCGGGTTTTCTTGGCAAGTGCCCAGGTTCATTTTTTAGGCCTTCTTGAAACCAGCTTTGTCTGTGAATCTACCTTAAGTCATCGATTGTTGATCATCCTCAATTAGGTATGTCCTCTGTCTTGCTATTTTTCCTTTTTTCTCTAGGGTTTCTATCTACCTTGGATCCTGCGAGTTCAAGGTGGTTGCTCCATTTCTGGACTTTTCACTTTTGCTATTTTAGGAGTCAAGATCGTTCTTTGTCCCTTCTGCCCTTTTTCTTAGATCCGTACTCTATAATTAGAATCTTTCTCTTCGGTCATTGGAGCCTTGACCCTAGGGCTCTCCAAAACTATTTCTTGAACATCCCCGTTCTCTACTCCTTTAGTCTCCCCTTTTCCTGTCCTATTATTTCTGCTTCTTTCAAAGTCAATGCTTCGATTGTCTCTCTCACCATGGATGACAGATCTCCCGAGTTCGAGGTCCGACCTCATCATAGGGGGCGATCTGTGGATCCTGATGAGGTAGATGACTTGGGAGATATGGGCAATGAGATAGACAACTTTCTTGGTGTTGAAGCCCTTGATGCCCAAGTTGTCGAGGTGGAGGTCCCTCTACCCCTATCAAGTCTAGTCTCGAGGTCTAAGAAATCTCGAAAGAGGAGATCTAAGAAAGGCGGAGCTGGGATGACTAGTAGTGTTGGGGACGCTGAGGTTGAGGCCCGAGTTTCAGATCTTGTGGGGTTTGGTAATGTTACCCCAATTTTCTAAGCGTTCTCTCTGCGAGGTATGGCTTTCTAAATGGCATGCACTACTGGTCTCCCCATGTAGATATTCAGTACGACACCGAGCTGCCCGAGAAGACTTTATTCTTCATTGCTTCCTTTGAAAATGGTCTTAGATTTTCTATGCACCCTTTCCTCAAGTTTGTTCTCCAACACTTCAATGTTTGTCCAGAACAACTTTCCCCCAACTCCTGGGGCATTCTAGTGGGACTCTTGGTCTTCTTTAAGAAGAATGACCTAGGTGCCCCCTCAGTCCCTCTGCTCATGCACTTTTTTAATGTTAAGTTTTCTCTTGTCGATGGTTTTTTGTATATTTCAAAACAGGCGAAGACCCAATCTGTAATCACCGAGCTCTCATAAGGGTTGGAAGAAACTCTTCTTCTTTGCGTCTGGGAAGGAATGAGAGTTTAACCTAAAGGATGCCACCGACACTCTCCTCGTGCCTCAGACTTGGATAAGTCCAGACAATTTGGGTAAGTTCTTGTCAAGGTGATCTGACTTAAATTCTTCTTCTTCTTATTGACTTTACTTTCTTTATTTTTCTAGGTATTCAGCTTGACTTTGATGCAAATGAGAAGATAGTCCTTTTAGGACTTGAGGATTGCCCTCCTAAAAAGTATTCAAGGCTCCTCGCGTCACTGGTGCTCACTTGGTAGGGATTCAGTCTTCCCGAGGTGAGAGTTAAGACTCACATTCCACTATCTATGGTTGGGGAAGTTGAATCTATTGGTAAGACCTTTTTCCTTAACCCTTGCTCTGTTTTCTCTTATTGTCAATTCACTGACCTGTCACCTTCATTTTCTTAAGTCCAAGTTCTATGGCCCTGGATGCTGAATCGATAAGGGCCAAGATGGCCTTACAAAGGAAAGAGAAGGCAGCGAGGAAATGTAAGGCTGAGGTTGGGTTTGGAGGTGACCTGGGACCTTCTTCAAAGACTATGAGGGTAGAGGTGACCCCCACCTGCTCCGACGACCCCCTCTCTTTAGAAGACACCCCTTCACCAATTATTTGTAATGCCCCAAAAATCACCCTGGAAGACATTACCTTCTAAAATCATTCATACCATGAGAACAACTAATAAAATTCATAAATAACCGGGGTCTTTAATTTAATAACATTCAGGTAGAGTCTCCTTTGTTCGGGGAGCTCTACCCAAAACACAGCCTGTACAATTATACTATATTGACCACATCGGGTCCATTTATCCATAAAATATTTACAATATTATCCAAAAGAATAAGCTCAAACCAGGGCTACTACATCAAAAGAATTACAATTGAACTTAGCAGCGGAATAAACAAAATACTAGACTTTACAGGATTGTACATAATCGTTCCTAATCTAGCACAAAAATAAACGACATCTCTAGATGTCCCACTCGGGATCCAAGTACCCCTCTAATGAAGCTTCTCCATGGCCCTGCTCGTTAGCACCGAGCTCCTCCTATGACCCATAATTTGTAAAATGTTTAACTGTAGGGGGTGAGCACGAAGCTCTGTAGAAAAATTCTCTCAAACTCGAACAAAGTTTAAAAAACAGATAAAAATCGGTCAGCCTCATTTCGTAAATAACATATATCAATTTTTAAGGAAAAATATGACATTTTAAATAGATCCCCAATTTAAACCGTAACAATAATCAAGTGAAAAGATAAAGTAAATTTCACAATAATATACCATTTTCAAATTTAAATCATTTAGGAAGGGCACCTTTCGATGCATTGTCTCATACTAATGCACTGACAAGACGATCCAATCCATCGTCCCATGTATTTTGGTTCATCCCCTTATCCTGTATGTTGATTGCTTCTCATGAATCTACCCAACGATTATACGTAGTTCACCAATCACAATCACGATCACAATCACAAGCACTTTAGAAAAGGGCGTCTACCATCCCAATGGCAGTGACGAGTCCCTTCCTAGGAAAAATATATTATCCCTTGTTCGAACTCTAATGAACGATAGTGGTCGCATTACCAGATGACAACCCACTACAAGTGGTAGGAAACCATCTCACCCCCACTAGGATAGACTAACCTCTAACACTCTATAGCATCTCTCGATCGCAAGCCAAGTCCATCACAACCACCATACAAATGAGGAAACCAAAATATTCTCAATTCACCAACAATTCCAAATAAATACAAAATTCACAATTTCTCATTTTTACAAGCATATCTCAAAATTCCCAAATTTATCATGTAACAATTTTAATAACCAATTAAGGAAAAATACAAGAGATCACAACAACATCATTTATTACTCAACGCAAAGCACTAAAGTTTTAGAAATCAAGAACACATGAATATTGAGAGAAAAATCCACATCTCATGAGAACAAGGGTTTTCAAATAAGAAATAAAGGTGTCATGACAATCCAACCATAGCCTTGTTTTAAACATGACAATATTTGCAAGAATATCAAACATCAAAGATTTACTAACACATATATACGATTTAGAGTCAAAACCATATATATATATATATATATATATATATATATATATATATATATATATATATATATACATAGCCCTAACCTCAATGAATAAGAGTGAGAGAAACCCCTACCTTGAATCAAAAATTCTAAGTGAAAGCTCAAGCCCTATAGACCTCCTTTCTTCTTTCCTTCCTTTCTTTTACCTTCTCCTAGGATTCCAAGAGGAGTGGGGTGAGAGTGGAGTGAAAGAAATAAGAGTAAAGAGGTTGAAATCAGTGTTTTAAACACAGTCAACCCCGAAAAATACTGTTCACAGTCTGTTTTTGTTTTCTCTAAAATTACGATTTTTCCACTAAGAATCTCCAATTTGATCCATATGACTCCCCTTAGGTTTTTCGACGTCACAGATTCATTTTTAATGTTATTTTAACCTAAAAATATTTATTTTTATGATTTATTTCAAAACTAAAATAAATTTACACTCGAAACATTAAAATTATTATTTTATTCCTCCATAGTATTTATTCTTATGGTTTCAATATATATGATTTATTCTTACATCATTACATATATAAGAATCACTAAACAAGTATATTAATATATTGAGATAAACATGTGGGGGTTTACACCTTCAAAGTCTAAGAAGAAAGTACAACACTTTACTATCCAAGGAATACCATAGTATAGATTTGTGATCAACTTCGGAGAATAAAATGATTTGACTCAGATATTTCTAGTATGTGTGATCTATATGGTTGGAAAGATATACGAGTTAGGGTTCTAACAAAAATAACGGTGCACAATTTGGACTTTCCAACAAAGAGTTATGATCAAATTGGTGAAAGGTAGTCTGCCGGACTGTTTGGTTCTTCTATATTTGTCTAACTCGAGTTTGAGTGTCTTTTGTTACAAATTCTATCTTATATCTATCTCCAATATAGATAGTATGACTTGTATAAAGATCCATGTCTAACATCATTCATTAACCAAAATCAAATTACCATCCGTCTCCTAAAATCATTTATAACAACATGATGTAGAACTAGTATATCCATCAACATTTTTCTTTAATTCCTCTAAGCTAGCTAATTGATGAGAATACAAAATGTCATATTTTTTTCTAATTTAATATTTAGCATTTTATACTTATTTGGAACCTAAATATACTTATTATTCTTATATTTTGATTTTGGATGTAAATGGAGACATTAAATACAAAACGAAGCTAATTGGACGATTGTTGATAGTTTAGACATGTGGGGGTTTACATTATTTCTCCTGACAAGGCTCCTCTTATTCCAAAGACTCCCCTACCCCCTAGTTATACGTGGGGGTTCCCCCTAAATCTAGACTCAAGAAGTGTCTGCCGAGAGATGTCAAGCCTTTTTCTCAGCGAAAGAGATGGTTGGGGCTCTAAAGTCTTTGGCTCCGTCTTTACGGGGTTCTTTCTCCATCGAACCTGCTGGTGAGGCTTTCCCTCTGGTGGTCTTAACAAAAGGTTCTCCAAATTGGGCTACCCTAGACGGGGGTTCCCTTATCAAGGATATGAACTTGGCCGCCCATACCCTTCTTTCTTTTATTCCTGAGGTGAACATCCAGGAGGCCTTTTCAATGCCTCTATCCACCTCAGCTACCACTGCCTTTTGTGGGGCCGCTTCAATTAGTTCAAGGCTTTCATCTTTGATTCTAGGCTCATGGGCTCATTGGTTTTGTTGTTTAATCTTGCTGATCTGTGGTCTTGTTTTGCAGATGGCAATCCATGTGGAAGCCCGATGGGCAAGATTCGGGCCTCAAAGAAGGCTGTAGGGATGGCCCAAAAATCCCTGAAGTCCTCTAAGCTTAAGGTCTCTGAACAGACTTTCGCCAATGATGATATGAGAGATTAGACACAGGTCCTAAGAAATCAGATACAGGGTCTGAGCTCAGCGAATATGAAACTTGAAGTTGGGGTTAAGAAGAAAAGTGATGAGGTGAAGCTCAAGACAAATGGCCTGGTTCAAGTATGGAAGGACGTCTTCGAGGCACGTGAAGCTGTTAAGGCAGTAAAGAGTGACTACAAGGACCTTGCTAAAGTCAACGTCGTTTGTCTGAAGGAGATTGAGGACAAGAGGGCCAAGCTGCTGGAAAGGGACACCAAATTTTTGAGCTTAAGGACGGGTGTGTCATGGCCTGGGCCAAAAGCTATTTTACTTTTCAAGTGTAAGCAATGGACAAGTACCCAGAGCTGGATTTTGACTTCAAACCTCCTCTGGACGAAGAAGAAGTAGGATCAGCTACAGGGAAGGAGGCTAAGGTCGAGGATCTTAAGGTTGCCCCTACTGAAGTCGAGGTCAGGGCTTTTAGTTCATTCCTTCTAAGGCTGAGATCAGGATTTCTGAGTCTGTCCTATCCCTGGCAGCTTCTTCCGAGACGGCTATTCATGCAGAGGTGAACATGTCTAAGGCTACCCTGGATGCCCCCCAGCCCCCCACTGCTTCTGCTGGAGATGAGGCCCCTAAATCTTCTTTGCTTGACAATTTCCCTATCTCAACTGATGCTGCTACCGAGCTACCTCCAGGAGCTGAAGAGACAATGGGAACTATAGCGGATACTTAGGTCTTTTTGTAGTATGTAATTTTGAAAGAAAGTTAACTTGCATATCAAACTTTAGAAGAAAGTTAATGAAAAATCTAGCATATCTTGCTTTTGATATTTATGTGTCATTTTTCCCCTCACACCGTTCTTTGAGGAGAGTTTTGGTCTTTTGGGAGCATCTTTGTTTGCTAAAAATGCTCAAATGTGAGGTCTGTCCCCTCCACCAGCTCATCTTTTGTTATAAGCTGAGAAGCTCACCTTTAATTTATAAGCTAAAGAGCTCATCTTTTGTTATGAGCTGAGAAGCTCATATTTAATTTATGAGTTATAGAGCTCATCTTTTGTTACAAGCTGAGAATCTCATATTTTGTTATGAGCTAAAAAGCTCATCTATTAGTAGAAGAATGGCAATTAACCTGAAACTTCTCATTTATTACAACAAATTTTTAAAAAATAGGATTTTTGGTTTTTCTCAACTATTAATAGAATTTCTTCAAGTGATCAGCGTTCCCTGAGTGAGGCAATGCTCTTCTTTCCTTAGTCTATAGCTCGTAATTCTTTGGTATGACTATTCTAGTCATGATGTATGGGCTTTACCAATTGGGTCCCACCTTTCCATGAGAGGGGTTCTTTCTGGCTGGGAGGAGCTTCTCAAGGACTAAGTCTCCCACCTTGAAACTCCTCAGCCTCCTGTTGGAGTACCATGTTGTTTTTCTATGATAGTTGACGAGCTCTATTCCTAGGGATAGAATGCCTATTTCAACAGGGGCCACCACCTCGGTGCCATATGCCAAGGCAAAAAGTGTTTCATTAGTGGTTGTTCTGGCGATGGTTCTGTAGGCCCATAGTACTCCCGGTAGATGTTCCACCCATTGACTCTTTAAGGCTTCGAGCTTGATTTTTAGAACTGTTTTGATAGTTTAGATGGTCACCTCTACTTACCCATTTAACTGAGGGTGGGCCGGTGCCAAGAAGTAATTCTTTATACTCAGATTGGTAGAGAATCTTTTGAACCTGAAATTATTGAACTGTTTCCTGTTATCCGAGATGAGTGCCATTGGGACCCCAAATTTGCAGATTATAGATTTCAAGTGAAGTTCTGGATTTTTTGCTCTGTGATTTTTGAAAAAGATTCCACCTCAGCCCATTTAGTGAAGTAATCTACCCTAATTATTGTGAATTTACATTATCGAGTGCTTCCTGGAAGGGGTTTGAGTATCTCTAACCCCCACTGTTGAAATGACCATGGTTTGTGCTGTGCAATTGAACAGGGTTATTGTTCGCAGTGGTTAGGGAATCACTGGATGATCCAATCAGAGCTCTTAGGCTCTTTAGGATTAGTCAAGAGTGATGGGGGATTGTAAAAGGGGAGTTTATACTGGTTCACCAGCTCAGGAGCTCGGCTAATTCACTCTCAAGAGATTTTTTTGCTCCTAGGGAAGATTTTATTCATAAAAAGGAGGATTACATAGAATATTTGTTTACACTGGTTGCTTGTCCTTCATTGTGAGGGATATGCATCTTATTTATAGTCTCTCAGGGTTTTGTCTGATATTTCGGCGTGATCCTTGCCTCTTATCTGTAATAGACACGTCTATTATGTAGTCTCCATGGGTGGTGCCTTGGTGGTTGTGGTTCTCTTGCTCGAACATAAAGCTATTGCGATTTATGCGTTGCACTTTGGTGATTACCATCTATCATCCTTGCTGTTAGCTGGGTGGCATTGTCATTAGGGAAAACTGACCTAAGCACCTCTGACAGCTCGCCATGAGCTGCGCGATTGCAGACATGCCGAACTGAGCACCCGAGTTCAACCTTAATCATATTTTGGGTATCATCACTAAATATTCGAGATCAATCGTAAGCAATCGATCTTAATTGACTCCACTAAATTATAATTTGATACATTTGAATCCTAATTTAATTTGATAAAATCAAAACTTCCAAAATAATATTAAAACTAGTAATATAATAACATTTCCCATCAAACCCAAGGAGCAAAGGATTACAAACCTATTATTAGTCCTGATCAGGCTTCCAACAGGAGAGAGCATAAATAATCCTCCCCTTCCAACCCTGCAACATCCAGTTGCCGTCTTCACCTACCACAAAATCCTTGTGGTAGCGCAGCTTCTTAGTTCTTACCTCCTCCATGATGTCCTGCTTCAGTGGGAGCTGCCTGAAACCAGCCCTCTGATTCCGAACTTGCCACTGCTTGTATGTCTCTGGCCTCTCAACCCTCTCAGTAACCTCACATGCTACCACATTCATGGCTTCCCTTCCAAAAACCTCTCTCTCAAACCGTAATCTGTCCTCATCTTCTCGTGGCAAGTTTGCCTCAAACATATCAAATAGTGCAGAGAAATGGAAGAGCGCCTCTCGAAATCGTGGACCAAAAAAGGGGCCACTATATTTCCCATTTGCAACTCCGTGCATGAACATAGCAGGGTTCAACCTCCTGATCAAATTCAGAACAGCATCTCTTGGACTGTTATACATTACCGTTTCATCAGGCACATTCCTTAGCCGGTACAAACAGTTAACAATAAGCATTTCATCTCTGCCAATCTTAATATCATCAGGTTGGATAGTTTCCCATTTCTTTGCTATTGCATTGTACTCAAAGGGAATGTTGAATCTCTTGCAATAATTTGCTAGGCGATGTCCTGTCTCCTCAACCCTCTCTGCTGGCCGAAAGCCCGATTGGGGAAAATCTATACCTGTAATACGAAGCTTTGGAGGCCCACCAGGGCGATTAGAGAGACCCTGGATAATGCAGGGCCATTGAAAGCCATACAAAATACCAAAATCAACTATGTGAAGCCTTGTCACTCCACTAGATACATTCCCAATTGATTTGTTTGCAAAAGTGTTTGACATTCGATAGAATGGGCATGCAGTTGCATAGGCCCGGTAAGCTTTCAACATTTCAGTGGCTGATGTTCTCCTGGTACTCAAAGCTGCATATAATGCTGTCCCAGTTCCGGCCAGGCGTGCCTCGAGGGCATTCGAAATATAATGTGCCACCCTCTCAGTACCATCACCGTAAGGCGAAGAATGCTCCCTGATCCGCTTCAGCAGTTTGTTGGCGATCCTGCTATCGAAGCTTGCCACAGCTTGAGAACACTGAGTTAGGAGACCCCTCAAATCCACCAATTCTCTTCTATCGCTACCTCGTGCCTTTCGGCTTCGGCCCCTTTTTGATCCTGGTGACTGCCCAATATTCTGCTCCATGTTGTTCCTTGCTCCATTTTTCGTGGAATGATCATCTTGCAAACCAGGATTGCTAGCAGGACAAAGCAACAACTTATCAAACATCTCTGGTTGCTCAATCTCTTCAGCATAACCCGCCAACTGTTTTTTAGTTGGCTCCTCTTCTGCATAATCATTAACTTCTCGGTATTGATTTTTCTTGCAACTTGACATGTTTTGTAATTGTTCCTCAAAGCCATAATTCACAAATTCATTAATTGGAAATGAATGGTCAACTCTTTCTTCCTCTCCCATGGGCTGTATCTGCGAGGCAAATTGGGTGTCTATGGCTGAATCTAAAACCTGAAATGGAGTCACATGAGAGTCCCATAACCCATCAACAACATCGCAGAAGTTGTTTGAAGAAAAAGAAGACTGCAAATTAGACTGGAAGTTGTGGTCAAGAAGAGAAGATTGTCCAAAACCTGGTTCAACCGCGCACTGATCACTAATCCAATTGGGCTCAACAAAGGTGTTCACAACGGTACAGCTAGTACTACAGTGACTACTAGTGAAATTACCATTTGGGTTGTAAGCATTTTGATCAGGGATTGAAGAGTATTGTTGGTATGAAGGCGGCGGAGGATACTTCTGACCAAGAAGATCGTGGAAGGATTTCTCAGTAGCTTGGAGAGCAGAGCAGTCTTGGAACATGCAAGGTTTATTCTCCAAGTTATCCTCTTCCATTAGCATTTGATTTATGTATTTGAGAACACCATCAAAGTAGTCACAATCCCCCGAAGCTTCCACCTCCGGAAACACATCTTCGTGGTTGGAATCATTTGGAAAAATAGGATCATTTGTAAAATTGTGGTTCATTTTTCTTTCAATGTACAGGTTTGCTATCACAATAAGGGATTGTGTTTGAGTGGTGACTGAATTTGGAGCCTAACTAGGACATGCAGGATGGGAATTTAAATTGAGTAAAGGATTATAAATAGATAAATAACATTGACCTTCAAAGAAAGAAAGGTTCTGAATAAAACTCTCTAACCGTACATGGGATTGAAAGATGATTGAACAACTGGGAAAATCTTCAAGGACAGGGCGGTTTAGATTTCTAGTACATCTAAACTCTACAGCTCATTGAAATGATTGAACTAATGTTGAATCTTTGAACACCTCTATTACATACAAATCATGCTACAGTTAGCAAATATTTGGTATCAAACTGCGTTGTGTTTAGGTTGACCTGAATTGTAGGTCAGATTGGTTAGGCTTCAATCAAGTCAATCATATTTTTTACACTAACTAGTTTGAAATATGCATTATATCTTCTCTTTTGATCAATTTTAATCAAATGCATTAAACCTCAACTTAACATATATGAATTGTAATGTAATTCAATTGGATCAAAACTGTTGATATTATAAATATAAAAAATAATATTGGATACCATAATATTTTCTATCATAGGGAGTAGCCAAGGATTCAAACTAGCTACAATTGTAAGGGCTTTTGCCATACAAGTTGTCACCCAACTGCTACCACACGTGTGTTTATGAAGAAAAGAATAGTAAGGAGAAGAAAAAGAAATTGTTTGATTGACACTTTCCCAACCTATGATTGTATTGATTGTTTGCTTACGTTGTGAAATTCTAAAAGTGCCGACAGAAGATTCCAATAATTATTATGTTTTCCACAACAAAAAAGTCACTAAATTAAATTATAACAGTCCGCAATGACGGCAGACAAATATTTGGTGTATCAAATTCATCCCCAAAATTAGGGTGCAATTCATGCGAGTTCGGCACGTTAACTTTAATTCAACTTTAAGTATATAATTTTTAATTTTAACCCTGATTTTTATCTAATCTCAATTGAAGTATTGCCCGAATTTAATTTGGGTGGGCTCGAATTGAATTTGAATTATTTAATTCAGGCTGATTTAGAATTAAAAATCAGATTGGGTTTGAATTACTTAATTTAAGTTGTTAAAAGAGAGAGCAGTAACGAGTAAAAGAGGGAGGCTAAGAGGTTGAGAGTCTGAAACGAGACTCAAACGAGTGCGTAAGAGAGAGAGGGAGAGAGAGAGAGAGAGAGTATGAGACCAAATGAAAAATGAGTGAAAAAGGGATCTGGGAGTGATTGAGGCACAAGGGTGAAGATTTGAAGTGAAGTGAAAGTCTAGACTCTGGAGAGTGAACATAAATACTAACCGTACTTAAATATATATATTTATGTATATTTGGGTTCAACTTGATTTTAATATTCAGGTTGAACCTGACAAGTCGAAACCTCAACCTGATTCTTGTCCGAATTCAATTCAGGTTGAAGTTTTTTAACAAAGCCTAACCCATGTATTAAAAACTCTATCACAAGTTATGTTTTTTCAAGTTAAATTTAGGTTGATCCGCTCAAATTACACCCTTTACCCAAAACCCTTGGCAACTGCCAAAAGCTATGCCCTATTATTTTTTTTTTTTGGGGGTGGGGGTGGGGTTTTGGAGGTATCTATATTAGGAATTATTATTTTAAGGTTCCTAGTCTTTTTTTCTTTTTCTTCTTTTGTGTATTTAAAATTTAAATTGAAGACACGATCCTAAAGAATATTTTTGAATTGAGAATCAAACTTTCCAAAAAAGTAATACTATTTGTATTAAGTTTAAGAATTTATTGCACCGAGATCAAGGGATAAGCAATAGGTCCTATTAGTGGATGGGCTCTAATGTCAATCCGATGACAGTCATGCATTAAGTTATTAAATGAGATACGTAATTAGTATTACTATTTTTAAATGTAATTTGTATTATTATTTTTAAAACAAAAATAAAAGAGTAATGTTAGGCAATTCAAATGTAATCCAAAAAATTATAATCAAAATGTATATCATCTCTTAGATGAGCGAGGTTCATAAACGTTTTTAGTGAAATCTACACATCCAACACTCATTTAAAAGATGAAATACATTTGAATTGCAATTTTTAGGTTTCATTTCCATTGTATATTATTTTTCAAAATAAAATTACCTTTTTTTTCATATCTCAGATATTATTATGGATGAAAGTTTTATATATTTAGTGGGTCAACTTGTTGACAAAGAGAAATAAAAGTGAAGGGTGGCTTGGCTGGTTTAATAAGTCTTGTGCCCCTTTGTAAGATGAAGGAGTTTATATGACACCATTTTTAAACCAATTCAACCGGTCTAATATTTCAGATGTAATCCAAATCTACTGTGGCCTAGAAAACAGAAAATTGATTCACGTCTACTGTTCTGATAACATCATTTTTCATAGCTCCTCTGCTTGTTGGAAGGTTACTCCTCTTTTTTTTCTTTATAAAAATTGCATCACCCGGTCTATATTTTGAATCCTGGATCAAAACTACAACTTAGTCACTGGACAAATTACTATAGGGCTTAATGCAACAATAAAGTCGATTTATTGTGATTTAGGTATTACAAATTTAAATACAAAAAAAAAAAAAAAGTCCTTTCTCATGAAGAGTATGACCACGTATATTTAACTTTTTTTAAACCATGAAACAAATCCGGTACATTAGATTGTTGCAGTGGAGTACAAGTTATTAGTTGTATAATTCACCATATTCATAGTTTCGTGAGGAGAAACATATGGCCAGCACATTAAAGTATAGTACAGGTTTTTCAAGATGTTCATTTTACTAGGTTTTTCAAGACTGACATGAGATGAACTTGTTAAAACTCGTTTAAGATCGACCTATATTAAAAATGATTCAAGCTTAAATATGTTTTTAAGCTCGTCAAATTTTTAGCTCTGTTCGAATCAGGCTCGATAAATTAGTTAGCACCCTAAAATGTGAATTTTGTTACCTACTTACATTTTGGTTTAGTTTCGGTTTAGTTTCGAATTTGGCTCAAATTTAGATTTTTCATTGCTTTCCCTAGGAAAGACCACTTCATCATCTCGATGGTACCATGAAAGACGAAACCATGTAAAACGCACTTTTAAGGTCTAAGCCAAAGCCATTTTCAAGGATGAAGAAGCTATTGAATTAGCATTTTACTCTTTTTGATTTAGCATTCTAATCAAAAGAGTTGCAAGATCAAAGAATGGCAGAAGCTATAGTAGAATGTGTTCTCCTCTCTGACGACGCGGCCAGTATGTTTTCCATAACTTACTACGCAAACTATAAGGATCAGACATTGCAAACAAGCTATGTACAAAAGTTAAGGTTTACATAACATGATCTCCGTAAAGTATCTAATGGTTATCGTATGTGTTAAGAGTGTTAGGGTATTATGTAAATATTAGTTAGTTGTAATAAATATACCACTAGAGGGTATACACGTCTTTTGTATGATTATAAGTTAAATATAAATATAAGTGGTTTGTGAGATGTTGGTCAAGTTTTTTACCTTTCTCCGTCTTTCTCTAATATTGTGTCAAATCTCTAAACTTAACATGGTATCAGAGCAAGATTAATCATTTGAAAGACCATTTGATTATTTGATTTTTCTTTTCTTCCTTTTCTTTCCCTTTCTTTTTCCTTCTCTGTTTTGTTCGTTGTTCGTGGCTCAGCTATAAGCACCACGATCATGGTTTTCAAATCGTGGATGTTGGTGCAATGATCGCACGAGTGTAAGTGTGGTGTTGCTCCATTAATCTCATTCTATTAACCGCGGTTCTTTATGGTGGTGGTGTTGTGCCGTTGTCGGTGGATGCTGTGTTAGCTGTTGACGATTTACTGTGGTGGCATGGTGGTTGTGTCATTGTGGTAGTGGTGCTGCACTGGTGTCGTTGTCATCGGTTTGTTGAGTCATTGAGGCGGTGTTGTTAAACGAAGAGTTTCAGTGAAACCCTAGAAGTGGAGAAGAAGAAGATTGTTCTCCACTGGTCGAGTTGCTAAGGCGGGTCGGGTTGTTCTCAAATTTTTAAGAAATATTTAGTGTTTCTCAAAGATAAAGACTTTAAGAAATATTTAGTGGACACTAAACCCAAGGAAGGTACTCCTGGGTATGATAAATGGGAACAAGAGGATGCTCAAATTATTTCATTGTTATTGAATAGTATTAAGCCAAGTATCAGTTCTACTTTGCTTTATCTCAACACAACCAAAGAGATCTGGGATCATTTGGCCACTATGTACTTTGGTAGTGGGAATTTCACTCGTGCATATAAAGTATACAAACAATATTTTCGTCTGGAGTACGGTACTCTAAGTCTTGAGGACTATTACTCTCATGTTCGGGGAATGTGTGAGGAGTTGAAGCTCTACCACCCCTTTACTACTGATGCAGCAGTTTGGTAGAAGCAACACGAGAATTTGAATGTTGTCTGGTTTTTAGTTGGTTTGAAAACTGAATTTAAGTCTATTTGATCTCAAATTTTGGGTGGCCTTAGCCTTCCATTTCTAATGGAGGTTTTCTCCCACTTACAGCGTGCTACCTTCTCTACCACTTCATTCAATACAAAGTCTGGTGTGCCTACTAATCGTTCAACTCTTGTTGTCCCGAGTGGCCATAATGACAATTCCCGAGGTGGCCGTGGTAATCGTGGTGGTCACGAAGGTCGTACTAGAGGTCATGGAGGGCGGTCAGCGTCTCGTTTATGCACTCACTGTGGTCGTGGAGGCCACATTGTTGATTATTGTTAGAATTTACATGGCAAGCCTTCGGGTGTTGCTAACCAGGTTTCTTATGACACCTCAATTATTGCCTCTATACCTCGGTTCACTCCACCTGATTCTGGGTCAGTTACTCTTACACAGGAAGAGTATGCTCAGTTTATATCTCAATAACAGGTCGTTCCATCTTCCTCCACTGCTACTTTTGTCCAATCAGGTATCGCTTCCATTTGTTTATTATTTTCCACTTGTAGTCCTTGGATCATAAACTCTAGCGCTTCTGATCACATAACTGGTGCGTTTAATGTCTTTTCTACATATCAGTCTACTCCTGCCACACATAGTGTTACTCTTGCTAATATTACTTCTTCTAAAGTTTTAGGTTTGGGGATTACTCAATTGAGTCCTAATATGTCCCTCTCCTCCGTGTTATCTGTTCCTTAGTTTCCTTTTAGTTTACTTTCCATTAGCAAGATTAAACACTCTCTTAATTGTTCTGTAACCTTTTATCCCTCTTCTTGTGTGTTTCAGGATCTCAAGAAAAAGAGGAAGATTGGTACGAGGCATGAAGTCAGTGGTCTATATTCCTTTGACTTTGATTCATCTACTCGGGCTCTACAGACCTCGTTGTCGTCTTGGTCATCCCTCTCTCCAAAATTTGAAGCGTCAAGTTCTTAGTCTTAGTTTTGTGTCGTGTATGTCTTGTGAAGCTTGTCAACTTAGTAAGCATCACCGTGTGTCCTTTTAGTCTAGAAATAATAATTGTATGTCTATTCCATTTGAGTTAGTACATTCTAATGTATGAGACCCAATAAAAAATATTTTTTTTATAATAAATATACTTATTTTGTGTCATTTGTGGATGATTATTCTCGTATGATTTGGTTGTTTCTTATGAAAGCTTGTTCTAAATTATTCTTTATGTTTGAGACTTTTCATAAAGAAATAAAAACTCAGTATGGTTGTCACATTTGTATTTTACATTCTGATAATGCAAGAAAATATGAATTTGATCTCTTTTTAACTTATCTTAGTAAAACTAGCATTATTCATCAGACATCATGTGCTTACACCTCTAAGCAGAATGATGTTGCTCAGCGTAAGAATCGTCGTCTATTAGAAGTCACTCGTGCCATGTTATTTCAAATGAATGTTCACTGTTGTTTTTGTAGTGATGTTGTTCTTTCTGCTTGTCTTATTATTAATCGTATGTTATCGTCTGTATTAAATGGAAAAAGTCCATATTCTATCATTTTCCCGAGGTAAGCCCCTATTTTCTTTAACTTATAAGGTTTTTGGGTGTGTCAGTTTTGTTCAAAACTTGGGCCCTAGGTTTGATAAAATTAACCCTCGTGCTAGCAAATGTGTCTTTTTAGGATACTCTTACACACATAAGGGATATCACTCCTATAGTCATTTTCTTCGTCAGTACTTTACTAGTGCTGATGTCATTGTTAATGAATCGGTTCCGTATTTTTCAGCACTTGCTCAACCTTTGAATCTGGATTTTGGGTCGTCGTTTATACCACCACCTCTTTCCTTACCGTTAGGTAGTCCGCTGCCCATTGTGCAACCGTTTACTTCTCCACTCAGTGTATATTCTCGTCATCCTCTACCATCGACTGGGGTGCCCGTATCGTCTCCCTTGCCTTCTCCTGATCCTGGTTCATTAGGTACTTCTGACTCTTTACCTATTACTTTTCAAAAGGGTACTCGTTCATGCGTTACTAACCATCCCATTACTTATTTTGTGTCATATGATGCTACTTTCTCTTGTTTTATCTCTCAATTGTCTACCATCTCTACTCCTAAGCACTTACAGGTTTCATTCTCTACTCCAGGTTGGAGGAAAGCTATGGAGGTGGAGATGGATGCCTTGTATCATAATGAGAATCTTGTTTCTTTACCTCCTAGTAAATGGATTGTGGAATGTTGTTGGATATATACTATTAAGTTTAATCCAGATGATTTTTTCGAGCATCTCAAAGCCTGTCTTATTTCTAAGGGCTTTACTCAGACCTATGAGGTTGATTATGAAGAGACTTTCTCTCCCGTTGCTAAAATCTCTTATTTTCATATATTGATGTCTTTGGCCGCTAATCTTGATTGGCCCTTATTTTAGCTAGATGTCAAGAATGTCTTCTTGCATGGTGACTTGGTTAAAGAAATCTATATGGAGCAGCCACCTGGTTTACTACTCAGGGGGAGTACTGTAAGCATGTATGTCAATTAAAGAAATCTCTTTATGGTTTGAAGCAGTCATTGAGGGCATGGTTTAGTAAGTTTTTAGATACAATTTTAGAGTTTGGCATTCTTCGATGTTAGACATATCATTCTGTGTTTTATAGATAGACGGATGCAGGATATGTTCTATTGGTGGTTTATGTAGATGACATTGTGATTACTAGAAATAATTCTGAGGGAATTGCCAAGTTGAATACCTTTCTGCAAGACTAATTTCATACTAAGGACTTAGGAAACTTTAGGTATTTCTTGGGTATTGAAGTTGAGAGATCTAAACAGGGTATTTGTTTATCCCAAAAGAAGTATGTACTTGATATGCTAAAGGAAGCAGGTTTGCTGGGTGGCAGACTAATTGATGTTCTTATGGATCCAAATCAGAAATTATTGATGGATGATAGTGCACTGTTTGAGAATTCAGGTCAGTATCACATGTTAGTTGGGAAGCTCAATTATCTCACTATCACTCGATCGGATATTTCCTATGTAATTAGTGTTGTAAGTCAGTTTATGGATTGTCCTAGAGTACCACATTGGGAAGCAGTTATTCGTATTCTGCGATATCTCAAACGTGCTCCTGGTCATAAGCTGTTATATTGAGCTAATAATCACCTTAGCGTGGAAGATTTTTTAGATGCTGATTGGGCAAACTCTCATTTTGATCGATGGTCAACAATTAGTTATTTTACTTTCATAGGAGGTATTGAGACTGAGGGGTAGTATACTCTTCCTAGGTTAGATTCGTTACTACTGATGCATCGATATACACCCTTCCTAAAGTTGTTTATCCTAGCGGGGATTGGGTGTGTGTGTGGGTTAAGATATGCTCAATTTGTATATTCATGCTAATTCATACTACATACCTGAGATACAGTTTTTGTAATAATTTGTTGTTTGAAAGTTGATTTCATTTCTTCATTTAATTTATTACTACTATGTAAACTTGAGATCTGATGAACAGCGACTGTTTTATTCAAAAATTATATATGATATTTTATAAAATGAGACCAACCTGTTTTATATGTTTTCAAAACCTTGTTTGAGCTTGGGAGGATTTTCCTACAGAGCTTAGTGCTCACCCCTTACAAATAACATCTTTTTTGGATTACAATATAGAGAATGAGTTCAGATTGGATGAGCAGGTAGATTGGGAAGTTCATATTGATGTGGACGTGGATTCCGAAGTGGACGTTTAGAGTTGTTTCCTTTATGTTCTAGATAGACAGATTAATTTTGAGACAATCTTAAGAATAATATTATATTCCGTTGCAAGATAATATTTGAATTTTGAATGTAACTGCCATACTTTAGCATATTTATTTTGGATTATGCTTTAGTTATTATGGATGATGAATGAAATTTTTTTAATTTATGGATTTTATTAGTTGCTCTCATGATATAAATAGTTATAGATAGTAATGCCTTCTAGGGTGAATTCTGGGGCATTACAGGTTTGGTATCAGAGCTTAGGAATTTGGTCTTGCATGGAAGCTATAGGTTGTGAATTATCACTAGAGTATTAGGTTCAATCGAAGAAACTTTAGGCTTGAATTTGTTTGAATTTATATGTTTATTAGAGAAATGTTATTTTTGTTTTCTTCATCGGTTAGGAATTAATTATTTCTTCGAATTCATGGATTAGCTAGCTTAGAGGGGTTGATAAAAATTTTGGGATGGATATGCTAGTTTTATATTATATCGTTATAGGCTATTCTAGGAGATGGATGGTAATTTTATTTTTGGTTAGTAAATGATGCTAGACATGGATCTTTATGCAAATGATATTATCGTTATTGGAGATGGATATGATATATAATTTGTTACAAAACACATCCAAACTCACATTAGACAATTGTCGCAGGACTATTAGTCAAACAGACTATCTTTCACTAATTAGACCATAAATCTTTTGTTGAAAATTCCAAATTGTGCACCATAGTTTTTGTTAGAAGATTAAATCGTATATCTTTCTAACTATATAGGTCACACACACTAGAAATACCTAAGTTAAATCAGTTTATTCTCCAAAGTTGATCAAAAATCTATACTTTGCTATTCCTTGGATAGCATACTGTTGTGCTTTTCTTCTTAGACTCTAAAGGACTTATTCTTAAGCGAGCTTCCACACTATTTAGGCTTTGATTTAGAGACACCCCCCATGTTGATTAAAATTGTTTGATGAATAACAATATAAAATGTGACTATGATTTGGTGTCTTGTCGACTCTAAGAATTCTATTCTACTATTAGTGTTGCTTATATTTTTGGAAGTCAAGGAGATATGATAACCCAATTTGGATGTGTGGAGGTAAGGTCAACTTAGGTCTTTTTAAGATAGACTAAGTTTTGAATAATAAGGTTATGGAAAGTTATGTGTGTTACTTAAAAGTCATAAAAATTAAAGAATGAATGAAGTTTTGATTTTACAATATGAACCACGGGAGTGTTATGTTTTCCTCTAAGGTGACTACAATGGTATGAGAAAATATAATTCTTAAATATGATCAATTGAAGGAATATGGTGAAGTAACATCGAATGAGAGCCTATTTTGGAATAACGATAGGAATTGCGGTTATGGTTCTTAAATGGACAGGAGTTTGTTTCATAACTATGTACTTAAGATTACCAATATTGGTTTGAAAATATTACGGAGAGTTGATTAAATTTACTTTGAAAGTATTAATGGTTTAGAAGGGTCATACATAGGATACTTATTGAAAAAGTTATACGTAGGTAATCTATTTCATTGTGGGCTTAGTTCACTATACTTAGACTCTCTAAAATATTAACTATCAAAAATCTCTTGGTTTGAGTGTTGAGTTAATAGTTGACCTGTATTACAAATCTTGATTGGGAATTCAAGTCAGTTTATGAAAATGAACTTATAGACATATAAAAAGGGAAATCTAGGAAACCTAATGAAGTTGTAGTAGTTAGCTTTGACCCTCGATATTCTAGGATTAAATATTATAGAGGTCTAAAAGTTTGAGGTCAAATATAGTAAACAATTATTGGAATAAGGATGATTTCAATGTTTGGTGTTAACTTATATTGTTATGTGAGATCTTTTAATGTTAGTAGAGTTGTGTGTTGGGGGATATGGAATTTTTTTCCCCGTCTCTTTTAGTACACTATTAAGATAGGTTCGATTAGTTATACTTTATGATTGTTAGCATGAGTATTGAAGATTCAAAGTTTATGGTTAGTGGTGATAATTGAGAAGATGTAATTTGAGTAATCAATAATGATACCTATGAAGATTGGCTTTGACGTGAATGTAGAAAATTTATATAACTTTTGGATAAATGACTATGGTTATCCTACTAATTAGCATATCATGATTATCTTGAGGATTTTGAATAATGGTTAAAACAATGATGACTAATTTGGTTAAATCGAGGAACATTGTTTTAATCATCGAGAGTTTTATTTTTTGTTATGATTACATTGTAAGAAATCTGATAGTATTGAATTAAGGGAGATTATTGTGATCCTTCGAAATTTATCTTTATCTTATGAATCAGAAATATATGTATTCTAGATTGAATCATGGGAATTCAAAATTATATGTAACGAATAGAAGGGAGAGCATGTGAAAGCTGCTAGGGATTGATACATGGGTTATTGATTCAAGCTCAGAGTTAGAGATTAAGAAGGAATACTTGGGAGATGGAGAAAATGATTAGTTTTAATTGAGTTTGTGAATAATATGGAGATATTAAGATTGATCTAACAGTAGGAATTCGAATGCGTGTGAATTATGAATGGGATTTTAAGGCTTATTGAGTTGAGCGCAAGATTGAGGATTGAAAATAATATTTTAGAGCTACAACTTGACCCATAGCCCAAGTAGTATATTTGTTTAATTACTACAATTTCCTTTGAATGGATTAGATGGACAGTTAGTGTACACATTTTAGAAGCTCAATTCAAGACAACTGCTGTTCTGCCCATCTATCAGCTTAGCTACCTTTTCTCAGCTATGCTCCTAGCTCAACTCATCTCTCAGCTACTGCTCATAGCTCATTTAAAAGCATTGTTCATGTTATTGGGCAGCTAAAATCCTGTTCACGTCAATGTTCAACATTTCAGGGGTTCTAGCTCAGCAATTGGTTTCAACAATTAGGAAATTACGCTTTCTAGAATACTTTTTTTAGTATTTCCATGTAAAATCATGCATTAGAATTTTTTTTAATTCCTTATTGCATTGTAATTAGATTGCATGAAGGGATAAGGTATATACGTCCCCTTTAGCTAGGTGTAATTTAATTTTTAATTAATAAAATTCCCTCGCATCGTCGAGGTTCTCCCAAAAAAAAGTGTGTTTAGGTTCCAATTATACACTTTGGCAGAATTTAACATATCTTCTCAAAGCCTTCAAACCTATGAAATTTTTTATCTTGAGGCTACTTTTTATTTAATGATTATTGGATTATAATTTATATTAGAGTGCGCAGCGAACCATTGGATTAGGTTTAATATTAGTGGAATTAACCATTAATTACGATTATAGTGGTGAATGTAGAAAATATAAGCTTGAAGAGTGAGATCAATTTCTTGTAAAACTTGGTATATAGTTTGATGGTTATAATTGTTGGCAATCTTGCGGTGTCCATCGAACCACAGAAATTGATAAGTGTCCATAGGATGTGAAGTTATTATTAGATTATAGATATGGTGAGTTTCTTTAGTCTAGTGAGAAACAAAATCATTAAGAATGATGCATCTATTTAAGGAATTGTTGTAGATCTTACCATAACATCACTACTAAATTGTTTGTTATACAATGATATTTGTATAGGAAAGATTAGTAACCCCATTAGTAAATTGAGTTTGCTTTTTGTGAAATGCTTATGAATAAGTTACATGTAAAAAGCAAACATGAGAATTTTTTTTTTAATAATTGGTAAATTCAAAAGAGAAAGTGACATCTGATGAACATGAAATAAGTTGAAGATCTAGTAGTTATACATCATATGAAATTAGTTTAGACAATCACGGTGAATTATTGAGTATTACAAATAATCGAAAGTAGTGAACGAAGGTAAACTTAGAGACTTTACTAATTGCAATGATAGTATAAGTTGAAGGAATGAATTTAAAATTTAGATGATATTCTATTATGATCTTGGATTTGATGCTTAAGGGAATAATATGCATTGAAACCTCATTGTCAATTCGAATTAGATATACTAACTCAATATTAAGTTTCGAGGACGAAACTTTCTTTTAGGGGGGGATTGTAAGACCCCGTGTGAAAATTAAAAAAGGATAATATTATTTTAATATTAATCCTAAGATAAATAAAATTATGGTAGAAACTTAAAATCATTGTTAAAAGATTGTTCATGAAGTTTGAGTTTCGAATAAATTGACTTTCGGGTCAAACTTAGTTTTGAATGTGTTTAACCTTGAGGGCAGTGATTAGGTAGGTTTCTAAATATTTTTAGGTCAAAATAAGGTTTCCGTTGAATCCATAAGGTCAAGAAACATTAGTTGATGTAATATGAAGTGTGTTAGAAGTTAGGAAGTATTCTGGAGTTAAAACGCATTTTAGAAAGAATTTGGGTAGGAAAAAATTTGACACTATCTTATTATTTTAGCCATAAATTTTTATTCATATTTGCAATTGCGCTACTTTATGGACATTAGAAACTATACTTTAAGGGCTACAAAAAGGTATTTCATGAAAATTTTCTAAATCGACTTCTAAATAGGTGAAAACTGTTCTAGAAGTTAGGGTAGGAAATTTACACTGTTCGGACGCCCCAAGCACCGTCCGAACGGTACTCCCTATTATGAAACCTTTTTTTTCATCAAAAACAGTGAGTTTGTGCCATCCAGAATCCCAAGCATCATTCGGACGCTACCCTAAAAATGGCCCCGTTCAATTTTAGGGTTTTTTTTTTTGTTTTTCACCCTATAAATACCATAGGACGTCCATTTAGCTGTATTTCATCAATTTTCAACCCTAGGCAACTTTAGAGAGCAAGAGAGAAGATGAGAAATACAAGATTGAAGGAGAATTCTCACGTTGAAACAGATCAAACACGCTAGGTTTACGCAAGCTACGGAATCAAGGTAGGAGTTTCTTCCTAAACTTGTTCATTGAGGCTAGGGTTAATATATATGTATGTTTTGATTCTAAATCGTACGTATATGTTACGAAATCGTTGTTTCTTGATTTTCTTGCAAATTGTATCATGTCTTGAATGAGATTATCGTTTAATAGCCATAAAAACTCCTGTTCTTGTTATCAAAACCCTAGTTTTCAAGAAATATAGATTTTACCGTTGATATTCCATTGTTCTTGATTTAAAAACTCTTGTGTTTCATTTGAACAATAAAATTATATTTCTTGATGATTTCTTGCATATTTTCTTGAGTTTTTTTTTGTTGGAAAAATACCTGTGGAATTATAGTTCTTGGTTTACCTATGATTTGGGTGAATTAGTTTAGTATTATATCTCTTTTATGGATGTTTTGATGAACATAGGTGGCTGTTGACCGGGTTTCATAGAGTGGGTAGATACATTTCTTACTCCGAGGGGGTTTAAAGGTTCCCTACCACTCGTAGTGGGGTTGGTACCTTGCGAGGACCAAACCAATATTCACTCACGAGAATTGACACTGAGGGGTAGTATACTATTCCTGGGTTAGATTTGTCATGTTATTCTCAATGTGTGTATTCATGCTTAGTCTTACTACATACTTGAGATACAATTTTGGTAATTGTTTGTTGTTTGAAAGTTGGTTTTGTTTCTTCATTTAATTTATTGCTACTACGTAAACTTGAAATCTGATGAACTGTGACTGTTTTATTTCAAAAGTTATATATGATATTTTGTAAAATGAGACCGACCTTTTTTATATGCTTTCAAAACCTTATTCGAGCTTTAGAGAGGGGTTCCTATAGAGCTTAGTGCTCACCGCCTACAAACAACATCTTTTTTAGATTACGATCTAAATGATGAGTTCGGATTAGATGAGCAGGTAAATTGTGAAGTTCAGATTGATGGGGACATAGATTTCGATGTGAACATTTAGAGTTGTTTCCTTTATGTTCTAGATTAAGAGATTAATTATGAGACAATCTTAAGGATAATATTTTATTTATTCTACTGCAAGAAAATATTTAGATTTTCAATGTAACTTTCATAGTTTGACATATTTATTTTGGATGATGCTTTAATTATTATGGATGATAAATGAAATTTCTTTAATTTATCAATTTTATTAGTTACTCTCATGATATGAATGGTTATAGATAGTAATACCTTCCAAGGTGGATTTTAGGGCGTTATAGTTATTGTTTTTTTTAATTGTATTTCTTTGCTTTATATGTTTTATTTATTCAATGTTAGAAGTATTGAGACAAACAGAGTGATTTTAGAGATGTATGCCTATGTTAGTGTTGTACATGTGATGTAATATATATCGTAATGCACAGACACATATGGAATGGATTGTTTTGTTAGTTTTGAAACTTAAAATATTTTCAATATTAAACTGGATTCAAGTCCTTGGAATAAATATTTTTTTTCAATTGTTTCTTTGCTTATCATTCATTATTTATAAGTGACAGATCCAATATTGATGACTGAGAGATCCACTTATATACAATGTATTCCCCTTGAATAGATGATAGATGATGTGTCGAGAAGTGAATTGAAGAGAAAGTATATTAGAATGGATATTACTCCCATTAAACTATTATGTTGGGCACTTGCTCTCTCTTGTTAAATCATTTTTCCTACTCTATTTGACCTTAAGTGATAACACTACAAAATTTATTTTTATCATGATGGATTTTGTCTTAAGAGGGAGTAAAAATATCAATGAAAAAAAATTAATCAACTAATATTAAAAAAAAAAAATTCCTACATCAACAAAGACTAAAATAAGTGTAAATTTCATAAAAAAATTTCTAATTTCAATTATGAGAAATATAATATGATCCAAGACTTAATTACTAAATGAAAAATAAAATCATAATGAATTCAACATTAACAAAATTTGAACAAACAAACAATAATATTTTTGTCCAGTATACATTGCAACTCATTTATACATTAAGGGGGAACATTACGACTTTTTTTCAAATCTCAATAATTGTCTATAATTAATCAATTCCACATTAAATTTTTGAAGAATTTCTTGTTAATATTGCCAAAATTTTATTTCTGGTTTAATATATTTAACCATTCGCAACCATTTTTGTGTTATAGAGTTATGAGTAAATAACTTATCAAAAAATAATCAAGGATAATTATACAATTATTTTTTAAAAAAATATTGTCTTTGGCCAATAGATATAAGAGTTGGAGAATTTCACATTTGTTTTAGTCAATCCACAAATGAAATAATTGTCTTAGTATGATAGCAAGCAAGTGGACTACGAACTCACATAAAACCCGAAAAAAGACTAGAGTACCATACATATTTTTAAAATCTAGGTTTCCAAAATTTTACTTTTTTTGGTACAGTACTAAAAAGTTGAAAAAAAAATTCCCAAAAGATTATAAGTTTTATCTCCAGTAAGTGATAAACTCTATTCAAAAAGTAGTAAATAAACTCAAAAGATGATAAATGAATCCAAAAAATGAGTGCAATTCAAAAGTTAGCAAGCTCCATCCTAAGTGTGATATAAATATCCCAAAAAATAATAAGTGATATAGTACTCAAATTTATTTTCAATACCATTGTCAAACCCTAGACACATGGCTCGTTTGGTAAACGTATTATAAGAAGATTAAATATTGTATTGTACTATTTTTTATTTAATTGGACTTAAAATTTTGTTTCGTAAACATGTGAGATCTCATTTTTCATATAAATATAAATGATATTAACTTGATAGTATTTTTTTTAAATGATTAAAATGATGAGAAAAACTTCGAATCATTGTTAAAGGAATAGTCGCGTAAGTTTAAGGTATGAGCGTATTGACTTTTTAGTCAAATTTAATTTTTAGAGGTGTTTAAAGTTTATAAGGGTAACTAAGTAAATATATTAATTTTTTTTTAGGTCAAAATAACATTACGATTGAATCAGAGAGATTCGAAAACTTTGGAATAGACATTTAGCGCATATAGCGGTTCAAATGGGTAAAATGGTGTTTTGGATGTAAATTGACATTGGTTTTGAGATAAATCATAAAACTAAATATTTTTAGGTTAAAATAACATAAAAAATGAATCTGGAACGTCTAAAAACCTTAGGGTAGTCATAGAGATCAAATTTGAGATATTTAGTAACAAAACCGTAATTTCAGAGAAAAATACAATTTTTAGCCCTATAAATAGTAAAATTCAGAATTTGTTGGTTTTAAAACACTATTTTCAGCCCCATTTGTCCCATTATTTCTTTCCATTCTCACTCAATTCCTCTTAAAACCCTAGGACAAGATAAAGGAAAAGAGAAGAAGGAAGAAAAAGGTCTCTAGAGCTTGGGTTTTCGTTTGAAAAAATAAGAGCTTTACTTGGGATTTTTGGATCCACTTGGACATTTGAAGGTGGAGATTGGATTCTTGAGTTTTGAGGTAGGGTTTTCCTTTCTCTTGCATATACATTGATGCATCTTATGTATGTTCTATATCTATTTGTTTAGTATGAGTTAAATACATGCTATGGGTCTTAATTAAATGATGAGTTTACTATGAATTTGTAAACTTACATGCATTAAATGAATTTGGGTATTGTGGGTCTAAAGCCCTAACTTGATTTTTGTTATGGGTGTTTGATTGAACTTAAGGTTTTGGATTCTTTAAAATATATGTGATTTTGTATATAATGTATTTGATTTGTCTCTTAAGAATGAGTATGTTCCTTTGTAAATGTGTATTTAGAGATTTTATGTCTCTCATGTGTTTAATGTCAAAGTAACTATAAGTATTGAAATGAAATACTACGGAAAGAGGTATTGATTTTTATGATGTAATTGAGTATATTTCATCATGATTTGGGATATTGTTGAGTTATTTTAAAGTATGAAAAAGGTGGTACTGATCTGTACAACTTCTCAATCATTTAATTTGTGAAATTTGCAATAAAATGGCACAAATTGTATTTTTGGTGTGTATGTGAGTTATTTTGAAAATGTGTTATGTTCGAAATAAAAATGTGAGATTTTATAAAACTATGTATTTATTTAGAAGTGTCAAAGTTGTGGTTGGTGTTGGGAATGAAAAGTGATCATAAAATTATGGTTTGAAACTTGTAAGCTCGGTACCGACAAGAAGAGGGTTAGTAGACGGTTGGGACCATTAAGGGGGTTACCAAGGTGATTACTAGTCCTAGGGGGATTGGTGATAGTAATGGTTGTCGGAGACAGCCTATGTGGCATCACAAGTTATGCCCTGCACATCCCTTTTGAAAAGTAAGAAGGGCGATGAGATCTTAGAGTGAAAGACCAAAAAGGTTCTCCGGGGATGGTTCATTCGTGAACCGGTGTTTGTTTGATGATAGTTGTCCGTGTGGGTAGCGTACATGGATTTTGGGTGCCAAGAAACTAATAAACCAATATTCCAACAAACTTCTTGAGTGGGGTGAGGTAAGGTAAGGTTGAGGCGAAAGTACGTGGACTTAATATTTTTGAAAAATACTCTGGAAAGAACAAGTTTATGAAATTGTGTTCAAAATAAGAAATGATTACTGTATCAAATTTGTTATACATACACTTGTATAAAGATTTCTCAGTTTGTACTTTATAAAATTAATGGTTTTGAATTATATTTTAAGAAGAGATGTTTTATAGTGTTATTTTGAGATTTAATTTCGATGCGGTAAATTCTTTGATGTTTCACTTGTGTATTTTAAATGATAGTACGTAATGTACTTTCAAAAATGCTTAGTACTTATCATGTACCTAGACTTGTTGATAAATTATTTTTTTGCCTATCAATATGATTGTGAACTGTTGGTATTTAAAACCTTGTATATGTTTGAGAAAAGGATTATCCTACTGAGTGTGTGGTTGCTCACCCCTATCATTTAACATTTTCAGTTATGGCCATATGTTGGTGGACTGCATAGTGGGAGTATCAAGACAGAAAATAGTTGTTATGATTTAGTTAGAGTATGTAAAGAACAATGTAGGATGATGTATATTATTGAGAATGTGTAAATAATTTATATCTTGGTTAATTTGAGGGAATATGTATAGATTGAGACTTTTTAAATGGTTTACTTATAAAGATTTTAGATATTATATTCATGATAAAGAATTTTGGATAATTAAATTGTAACCCAGGTTTGGGAGCACTTTGTGGACCTCCATTTGCTACCTCGGTTTTGAACAGTAATGATTTATTTGCAGATGTCATGAGAAGGGATGTATATGGTTGATATGATATGAATGACTAGTTATGAATAATTATTATGTTTAACGCTCTCACATGTAGCTCTCACCAATTATCTGGATGCCCGATTTTCAAAGAAAACTCTGCCAAAATTTTCTAAAAAAATAATTTATTTAAACTAAAGAGATATTTTTCTAGATGTTTTTTATAACAAACGAACATTTTTTTTTGAATAAAGAAAGTATTTGTTTTAATCATGCTTTTATAAAATTTGGGGTGTGACAAGTTGGTATCAGAGTTTAGGAATTAGGTCTTACATGGGAACTTTAGGCACATGGGTGCACCAATATTGGAGATAGTTAGGAGACATGTGTGGTGACAAGAAAATTATTTTTACGTCATGAGTTTTGGATGTCATAGATAGTATTAGTGTATTTTGGGCAAGAAGTGTGAAAGAAAGGCTTCAAGGTATAAGGATTTATGATATTTTAACTTTTTTAGGTTAATTTGTGAAGTCAAGGATGTGTGATAATTCAATTTTTGTCACGCCCCAAATTTCATAAAAACGTGATAAAAACTAATACTTTTTTTGTTTTAAAAAAAAACATGCCGGTATTTTGTAAAAATATTTAGGAAAGTATCTCTTTAGTTGAAATAAATCAATTTTTTTTTTTAAAATTTCGGCAAAGTTTCATTTGACAATTAGGCTTCCAACGAGTAAGTAAGAGCATCTCTGTGAGAACATAACATAATTTAAACTAACTAAATATCCACAAAATGCCTCTATCTAAGAATATAATCCAACTAAATCTGGGGTGGCAATTAGAGGCCCACAAAGTCCTCCCAAGCCCAGATACATCCAACACCAATATATACCACAACTTAGTATCCAAAGTTATAGCTTTACATTAAAATACATAAATAATAATCCCTCTATGATATGATCAAGTGTACACCATAAATGCCATAAGACAACTTTTTCAAATACAATGCTTGAGTGCTAACATTTCTACATAAGTTCCAAAGGTAAATACAAAAAAGCTCCAAAAGAGATTTTTTCTAGTCCAAGCTCCCACAAGCATTCCATCACTTATGCCCCATGATGCATGCTAGTCTATGAAAGTATTAGTAAGGGATGAGCAACCACACCCTTAGTAGGATAATCCTTTTCCCAAGCATTTACAAAGTTTTAAAAACCAACATTCCACAAATCATACGAATAAATAATGAAAGTTTATATAATTAAATACAAGTACAAGATCATAAGTAAAACATTTATAAAAATCTTCCAACACCTCAACATTAGAAATATGCAAGGTATAAATTAAAGCCAAACCATCATAGCAAATACCATGTGTAAACCCCCCCCCCTTTTTTCTTTATATATGTATGTAGATTTATGTAGCAAGTTATTATTTCTTTTGGAAATGTTAATATGGAAATTCGAGGAAATAGTAGTTAGAAACTTATTTTAGCTTGCAAATATATAAAATCATTGTAAAAGAGCTTGTACCAACTAGATTTGATGTACAAAAGCATGTTGAATAAGCTTGGGTTGGATTTGGAAGGGTTTGGAATGGATTGGAAATAAAAAACAAAGAAAACAGACAAAACTGAATAAACTGTTCCGGTACTGTGTACCGGTACACCCAGAAGTTACCGTACCGGTACGCTTTGTAAGTTCCAAAAATTTTAAGTCGCGATATAAGGTCCATTTTTTCACCATATAAATACATAATGACGCCTCTATTAGCTCCATTTCAACCTTTCTAACCCTAGAAAACCTTAGAGAGGAAGAAAGGAAAAGAAAAACACAAGATCAAAAGGGATTTCCACTTCAAAGAAGATCAAAACCCTAGTTTTTTCAAGAACACCAAGGTAGGGGGTCTTCTTCCATTCTTGTCCATTGATGCTAGGGCTAGTATATATGTATTCTTTGACTCTAAATCTTATATATTTGCTATGAAATCATCTTTTCTTGGTCTTCTTGCAAAGATTACATGTTTTGAACAAAATTAGGGGTGAATACCCATGAAATCTCTTTTCTTGATTTAAAACCCTAGTTTTTGTAGAGTGATGGATTTTCTTCTTAAATTCTTCCTTTATTATTGATTTCGAAACTATAGTGCTTTGTGTTGAGTAATAAAATGATGTTGTTGTGATCTCTTGTATTTTTCTTAATTGGTTATTGGAATTATCACATGATAAATTTGGGGATTTTTGAGATATGCTTGTAAATTGAGAAATTGAGTTTGATATTGTATCTCTCATGAGTGTGGGAGGACCATGGGTGGCTTTTGACGAGATATCGTAGAGTGGGTAGACATTATTCATACTCCATGTGGATTTGAACTTTTTCTACCACTCGTAGTGGGGTTAGTGCTTTGGTAAGACTAAACCGCTATTGCTCATGGGTATCGAGGCAGAGGATTAGTATACTAATGTCTGGGTTGGATACATCATTGTCATTGGTATGATATATGCCCTTCCTAAAGGTTGGATATCTTTGAGAAGATTTGGGTGTGTGTGTGTGGGCTAGATGCTACTCAATGCGGCGATTCATGTGGATGTCTTACATCATGTTTGAGATACATGTATATATTGTTGTGAAATGTTCAAGTTATGAGTTATTGTTCATTGTACCATAACTAGTTTCTACAAGAATTTTGGAAGTATGGGATTCCGCAATAACTTAGGAGAAACGGTTTATGGTAGATTGGATTATTAGTCGTATGTTGGTTTCCCGTATGTATTAAATTACTGTTGTTGCTTACACTAGAGATCTATTTAAATGTCCCTGTTTTATTTCAAAATTCATATATGCTATTTGTGAAATGAGGCCGACTATTTTTATATGTTTTTCTAAACCTTGTTCGAGTTTGGGAGGAATGTTGTTACAGAGCTTAGTGCTCACCCCCCTACAAACTATATTTTTTAGATTATGTACTGGAGGAGGAATTGGGAATTAAGAAACCGGCACACTGGGTGATTCCCGTAGACGTGCATGTTGATCCTAAGGTGGACGCTTAGAACAACATTACTTTTTATTCTAGACTAGGAAATTTACTTTGAAAATATTGTGAAGTTTAGACTCTTTTGTAATTCCGCTGCGAGTTTATGTTTAATTCTTTTGGGATGTAATTATCTTACTTTGGGATCATATTCTTTTGGGGATATATTCGTCATGTTTTGGCGTATTCTTTTGGGAACGAGATTGTAAAGATTACCTTTGATGTATGAAATTTCTTTATGGATGAATTATTTAGTTGCTCTCATGATGTGAATGACTTTTAGTTTGTAATGCCGTCCAAGGTGGATTTTGGGGCGTTACATCATGCATGCCTCACATACGGACAATATAATCAATCACACCGGTTCACGCATGAACCATCCCCGAGGAACCTTTTGGGTCTTGCACCCTAGGGTCTCATCGCCCTTCTTACTTTTTAAGGGGAATGTGTAGAGCACAACTTGTGAGGCCACATAGGCCATCACCAAAAATCACTACCATAACCAATCCCCCTTAGCACTAGTAGCCGCCTTAGCATCTCACTCCATAGGCCCAACCATCTACTAAACCTCTGTCTGTCAGTATCGAGCATACATTTTCTAAAAATCATTATTTTCTATATCCATAAATCCTTTTGAAAACTCATGTCATAACCTTGACATTTTATCAAACATATAGTATACTCAAATCTCAAAATTTGCATTTACAAAGCAACACAACCAATTCCAAGATAATAAGTCATATATATAATGCACAAAATCATAGCATACTTAAAAACCCCCCAATCATAAGGTTTATCAAATACCCATAACTAACATAAAACTATGGTTTCAAACCCACCACAAAATTATTTTTATTTCCAAGAGAATATGTAATATATATTATGTACAAGGTCATAGCATACTTAAAAACCCAAAAATCATAGGTTTAATCAAATACTCATAAATAAAATCAAACTAAGTTTTCAAACCCATAACACAAAAACCATTTTTTTGCATGTAGGTTCACAATCCATGACATATTCAACACTAAATCAAGGTTTATAACAAGTATTTTGCCATTAAACACATAGTGAGCTTTAAATAAAGAAAATAAATGAGATGCACAATGTAAATGTAAGAGAGAGGAAAACCTCACCTAGAACTCAAGAATTCCAAACCAAGTTCCTAGAATTTTCAAGCAAGACCCAAGCTTTGGAGACTTTCTTCTTCCCTTTTCTCTTTCTCTTTATCTTCTCCTAGGGTTCTAAGAGGTTTTGGGTGAGAGTGGAATGAAAGAATGGAAGAAAAGGGTCTGAAATCTGTATTTTTAAAGACAAAAGTCCTGAATTTTTACTGTTTCTAAAATTTGGGTTTTTTTTTCAAAATTATGGTTTTGTCACTAAACATTTTAATTTGATCCATATGACTACCCTAAGGTTTTTCGATGTTCCGGATTCATTTTTAATATTATTTTAACCTAAAAATATTTAATTTTATTTTTATGTCAAAATTAAAATTAATTTACACCCAAAACACTAAAATTACTATTTTATCCCTCCTAACCGTTATATGAGCTAAACGTGTATTCCAAATTTTTCAGACCTCTCGAATTCAATGGTAATATTATTTTAACCTAAAAATATTAATATATTTACTTATTTACCCTTATCAACCTTAAACACCTCTCAAAATTAAATTTAACACAAAAGTTAATACGTTTGTATTTCTGTAACGCCCCAAATACCCCCTCGGACGGCATTACATTCTAAAACCTTTCACAATCATGAGAGCACTAAATAAATCCATAAATAAGAAATTTTATCCATCAACCATTGATATTTTAACAAAATTCGGGCAGAGTCTCCTTTGTACGGGGAGCTCTACCACAAAATCCAACCTGTGCAATTCTACTATAATGACCACACCGGGTCCAATTAACTACTATATAATCAATCCATCAAATTTACATGTTACCCAAAAAAAATATGCCCACAATGGCAGGTACATTCCCAAAGAATTAAACTATGATAAGCAGCGGAATTTCAAAAGATAACTAGACTTTACAATCTTTCCAAAAAAAAAAATAGCCTAGTCTAGAACAAAATAGAAGGGCCGCTCTAGGCGTCCACCTCGGGATCTACGCTCCCGTCGATCGGAGTCTCCCAAAGAACGGGCTCCTCGACTCCTGGCTCCTCCTCAAGGATATAGTCTGAAAAATGTTAACAGTAGGGGATGAGCACTAGGCTCTGTAGCAAAATCTTCCCAACTCCAACAAGGTTTATAAAATACAAAACTGGTCGGTCACATTTCATAAATAACATATATGAATTTGAAGTAAAACAGGACATTTCAAAATAGATCTCAAGTTTAAGCCATACAGTAGTTAAGGAGAGAAATAAATTAAGTTTAACCATAGCAAACCATTTCCAACATTAAGTCAATTAGGAGGGGCTCCCTCCGATGCATCGTCCCATACCAATGCACCGGCCAAGCCATTCCAGCCAATCATCACATTTATGTTGGTTCATCCCTTACCATGTATGTTGATTGTTTCTCATGAATCTACCCAACGATTATACCTAGTCCACCCTTTTATAATCACAATCACAAGTACTTAGGGAAGGGGCGTCTACCATCCCAATGGAAATGACGAGTCCCTCCCCAGGAATGGTATACCAACCCTAGTTCGAACTCCAGGCGTACGATAGTGGTCGCATTACCAAATGACAACTCACTACAAGTGCAAGAAACCATCTCCCCCCCCCACTGGGTTCAACTGACATTTACACTCTACGGCATATCTCGTAGGTAATCCAAGTCCCTCACAACCACCATACAATGAGTAAACCAACATATTCTCAATCAATTCACATTTTACCAATTAATCGCAACATACCCAAATTTCACAAGTAAAGCGTCATAGCAAGATGGAATTAAAATGAGCAAAAGATCAATATAAAGATCATTTTCGTTGAACAATATCGAACACTAAATTTATAAAGTGAGAACCAAGGCAATATATGGAGAAAACTCAATTTTTCTTAAAACCAAGTTTGGAAGATGAAAAGAGAAATTTAATGGTTACCAAACCATCCCATTATTCAAACATAGCATTTATTACAAGGAGAATTAAGAATCATACAAATCATATCAAATAAATATGGATGGGAGTGGAAAACATATGTATATACATAAACCCTAGCCTCAATGTAAGAAATTAGGAAGAAATCCCCTACCTCTTGGTTGTAGCTTCAATCTAAGACCCAAGATTCAAAATCTTCCTATTCTCCTTCCTTTTCTCTTAATTTCGTCCTCCTAGGGTTTCTAGAGATTTGGGTGTGAGTGGTTGAGGAATAGAAGCAAAAGAAATGGGTGGAGAAGAGAAAACTTGAGAAATTCGGTTTTGATCTTTATGAGGTGGGAATCTCTCTTGACCTTGGTGTTTTTCTCTCCCTTTTCTCTTCTCTTAGGGCTCTAAGGTATTTAGAGTGGAAGGGAAATGAAGAATGGGAGAAATAGGGCTTGGAATGGGTGTTTTAAAACCCAAAAATCCCGACTTTTACTGTTCATCGTCTGTTTTGGGGTTTTCCAGACTTACTGTTTTCCTTATTTTTGATCATGATAAACTTTGAATCTGAAAAAGTGCAAAACATGAAAGTTGTAGATCTAGATGTCTTCTGCATTGTGTCAAAATTTCAGCTCAATCGGACCATTGTAGCAAGAGTTATGACGATTCTACGACAACTGGTCCGGAGTAGGCAATGTACCCGGAGCAGCGCCCCAGCGCCCATTTGGGCGCCCCTTTTCACTTCCAATCCTTCCAACTTTAATCCTAACTTATCCTACATACTTTTCTACATCGACCTAATTAGTTCAAGTTCTTTTATGATTTATTTTGTACATTTTCATACCGAAACTAATCTTTTAACTACTCTTTCCTTGAGTTATACTATTTTATCATTTCAAATGAAATAATTACTGAACACCTATGTCTTTTTTTTTTTTTTTTTTTAAACGCATGTGGGGTATTACAATCCACCCCCCTTAAAGAAAGTTTCGTCCTCGAAACTTACCTCCAGTAACGAACAGAAATGGATACTTCTCCCGCATTTCCAGCTCCGGTTCCCAAGTAGCTTCTTCCACTCCATGATGTTGCCACAAGACTTTCACCAATTTGATTACTTTGTTGCGAAGCACTTTCGCCTTGGCGTCAAGAATCTTCACCGGTTGTTCTTCATAGGTTGCTCCGTCTTGAATCTCAATGTCTTCCAAGTCTACGACCGGCGTTGCATCCGATTGACACTTTCTCAACATGGACACGTGAAATACGTCGTGTACTCCAGACAACTGAATTGGTAACCGCAACTGATATGCCGCTTTGCCCACAACTTTGATCACTTCAAAGGGTCCGGTATATCTTGGTGCTAATTTCCCTTTCTTGCCAAATCGAAATACTCCCTTCTTGGGGGACACCTTAAGGAATACATAGTCCCCCTCTTGGAATTCTAATGGTCTTCGTCTTCGATCCGCATAGCTTTTCTGTCTACTCTGTGCCGTGCGTAGTCTTTCCCGGATGAGCTGAATTTTCTCTGTAGTCTCCCGAACAATCTCTGGCCCAAACAAGCTACTCTCGCCCGCTTCTAACCAACACGTCGGGGATCTACACGGTCTTCCATACAATGCTTCATACGGTGCCATCCCAATGCTTGCCTGATAGCTGTTGTTATACGCGAACTCCACCAACGGCAAATGGTCACTCCAACTCCCCTTGAAGTCCAACGCACATGCACGTAGCATATCTTCCACAATCTGTATCACCCTCTCAGATTGGCCATCTGTTTGGGGATGGAACGCGGTACTGAAATGTAACTCTGTCCCCATGGCTTGTTGTAGACTTTGCCAAAATCGCGCCACAAACCGAGAGTCACGATCCGACACAATAGAAAGCGGAACTCCATGTAACCGCACTATCTCACGGATATATAACTGGCTCAAGGTCTCGAATGTATCCGTGGTCTTCATACTCAAAAAGTGAGCAGACTTGGTGAGTCTTATCCACAATGACCCACACTGCATTATGCCCGCGCGACGTCCGTGGTAAAACCCGACACGAAGTCCATAGTAATGTGATCCCATTTCCACTTGGGAATAGGCAAGGACTGTAGGACTCCTCCTGGCCTTTGATGCTCAATCTTCACCTGCTGACACACCGCACATTTTGCCACATATTTGGCCACATCTCGCTTCATTCCCCTCCACCAGTATTGACGCTTCATGTCCCTATACATCTTGTGTGCTACCGGTGGATAGCAAACTTGGAGCGATGGCACTCTCCAAGTATCTCCTCCTTTAAGGACGAATCATCGGGAACACATAGCTTCTCCCCATATCTCAACTCTCCATTCTTCCAAGACCATCCTTTAATAGCTTCTCCATTCCCCAATCGGACTCTAATCAAATCGAGTTCCGAATCTAGGCATTGCAACTCTACCACCCGTCGTCGAAGCGTCGGTTGAGCTACAAGGTTGAATAAATATGGTTGGTACTCCGGTCCATCCACCCATAGATCGTACTCCTCCAAAGTATCAATCATTTTCCACCTATTTATCGCGAGAGAAATTGATTTCACCCGAGACTTCCTGCTAAGAGCGTCTGCAACTACATTGGCCTTCCCGGATGGTAGTTAAGTGTGAAATCTAATCTTCTAAATACTCAATCCACCTTCTTTGCCGTATGTTCAAGTCTTTTTGGGTGAATATGTACTTGAGGCTTTTATGGTCCGAGAACACTTGAAATTTCTCGCCATACAAGTAACACCTCCACAACTTAAGAGCAAAGACCACCGCGGCAAGCTCCAAGTCGTGAGTGGGATAGTTCTGCTCATGAATCTTGAGTTGCCTCGAGCCATAGGCAACTACCTTCCCTCCTTGCATTAGAACACATCCCAAGCCTCGTAGTGAAGCATCAGTGTATACCTCGTAGCCCTCCCCACTGCTCGGAATAATGAGGATAGGTTCTGTCGTCAATTTCTCCTTCAAGGTGCGAAAAGCTAGTTCACACGCTGGAGTCCACAAGAATTTCTCCCCTTCTTTGTAAGGCGAGTCATCGGCATCGCTAGCTTGGAGAACCCTTCCACAAACCTTCGATAATAACCGGCTAACCCCAAGAAACTCCGTACTTCCATTACATTCTTCGGTGGTTCCCATTTCATCACGCCTCAATCTTGGCGGGATCAACCGCTACTCCGCGCTCGGACACAACATGGCCAAGGAATTTCACTTCCTTCATCCAAAACTCACACTTGCTCATCTTCGCGTATAGCTTATGTTCTCTCAATGTTTTGTAGCACAATAGAGAGAATGACGAGCATGTTCCTCCTGAGTCTGTGAGTAGATCAATTGTCATCAATGAACACAATGACAAATTGATCGAGTAAGGCCGGAAGATTCTGTGCATCAAATCCATGAATGCTCGCGGGGGCGTTAGTCAATCCGAACGGCATCACCGTATATTCGAAATGACCATAACGGGTACGGAAAGCAGTCTTAGGAATATCCTCCTCCTTAATTCGCAGCTGATGATATCCCGTGCGAAGATCATCTTG
>CAUOFW020009891.1:4763-27816 GCA_963454935.2 Ilex paraguariensis
TGTCTCTACAAATGTTGGGGGCTTCGTCATTGATGGCTATTTGGACATCCACTAGGAATAGGATTAGGAACATCTACATGTCCCTCCATTATGGGACATCACGTTGATATTTCCCATTAGAACCCATGCCACGCTGTGCAATGTGCTCTCTCCTCACTGGCCTGTCAACGTATCCAAGTTGGATCAAATTTTGATTAATTCTAATATAAATTTAATTTTAAAATTTTGATTCGAATCTAATAACCCGAGAATTTTTTATTTTTATGGTCTAAATTAAAATTTGATTTATTCTGAATAACTTAATTAACTAAAATTTTAAAATAATAATTTAATTGTTTTAATATTTATATAAAAATATAAAAATAATTTGAATTATCGATAAAAAAATTTCAATCCATTGACATGGTGGGCATCATTGCCATTTTATTTTTCTTTTCATAAGCGATAGCCACGTGTTTTTAAAATTCGTAATTGTTACTTAAACTCCAAACGTGCACTATGTTATTTTTTTAAGTAGCATACACCAATTTATCGAGAAATCAAATTTGGGATCTTGAGATAGTAACCCCTCACAAGGCCCTCTCATCTCACCCTGGCTAACGCACGAAATTGATTTCATTTCGGGTCTAATTCATGTTATTTTACGTCATTACATGTACAATACATTATCAAATACATGCAATGCAACAACTAAAACACACTCAAACCCAAATTAGTGTTATATTAATCAATACCACATTAATCAAGTCATACAACATTGCTGTGCTTACGCCACGGAATGGTAGGTCAGAGAGAGAGAGAGAGAGAGATGAAAAACTACCACAGGAATGTCACAAGCTCAAAAGACTAGAGAGCACAAAATAGTATAGTTCTCAAGATATTTCCCCAACAGATACCATAGTACATGATTGACCCTGCCGTTTCTAAAACTAGGGATACACAGCAAAACCTGCCTAAAACTTGAAATCTTTCTTCTTTGATTTCCCCTCCTTGTCCTGCATCTTCCGTTTCCTCTTCTTCTCGTTCTGCATAATTTCGTGTCATCAAAATAAAATTTTCAAAAAAATTAACAATATTTAACAATTACTGAAAAATAACACACACCTCAGCAACCATGTCACTGAAATCCTCACGCTGACTACGCAGCTTCTCTTCCTCCCTGGCTTCCTCATACCTGAGGAACACAATAAGAGAATAAAACACCGGATACTCTTGGCACTACAACAGCCTCAGGCATACCTGAAGCAACTTTTAGAGGGCAAACAACCCCAGCAGATTATATAAACAAGAGGAGGTCCACTTACTTGGCAGGCAATACATTGTCCATAAGTTCCAACTCTTCTGGGGCTAATGTGACATCAACTCTATCNATACATTGTCCATAAGTTCCAACTCTTCTGGGGCTAATGTGACATCAACTCTATCCGTTTTCTGGCCTTTAAGCAGATCAACCTAAAAACAGAATGACAAAAAGCATGAGACACGTCATTAAGCTTGTCAACAACTAAGATCTTGCAACAGCATTGTCTACACTCAACGTTAATAAAAAGCAAATAACTGGCTATCTTATAGTTTGCTAACCATATGATGGATAACAAACAAAATGAATAGCAATCTGTTGGAACATGAATTCCAGGTCAATTTACGCAACAAGAACAGTTTAGGTGAACTTAGCATACTTCCTCCTTTGATCACCATAAAGTGAATATAAACAGAGCATCTATACAACAGCATATGAACCAGCTCCCTGCCAAAACTAAAGGCTTCCTATTATGGGCACTAGCATGTAACTCTCATTCCCCAGATGACGTTATCAGAAAATGCCGAGCAATGTCGCATTGGAATTGTTCAAATTGAACAATCAAATCGAACAATTATGACATATCTTGGGCAGCCCGGGCCAATGGTGCATAAGCAGTGCAGAAATAACACTGGAACACATTGTCTTATCAAGACTCTTAAATGAAGCGAATCAAAACCAAGCAGGATTGCAAGTCCTACATAGTACTTGTAAATGAGTAAACTACATGAGCTATCTGAGTTCATACTGCTGATAAGAGTCAGAATCGAAAGAATAAGGTTAACCAGCCAAAATTAGCTTCAGCCAAGGCAGTTTAAATTTGCTCAGTCACAAGCAGATGAATGTGAAGGATGAATCACAAGCAATTCTTTCAATAACAAGGTTTTTTTGACAAGCTGACCTCGGTTGAATCTGAATCACTATTAAAACGTTCCATTGCATATACCATGGCATAACATTTTCAAATAGGAGCACCATGGTACACATTCTTTGCCAATATAAGATTTAAAATAGATAAATTAAACATAAGCATCAAATACTGCTTTGATGCAAAGGAAGAAGTAATCAGATCTGTTTACCCTTTTGGCTCCTGTTTTGTCTTGTGTACCACTGCCAATCACATACCTGTAGGCAGGAAATTGTAAAAGGAACATTTCAAGACTAAAAAGTTGAATAAAGTGCCTCTAAATGTAAATTGTTATTTTTCAAAACAAGCAGATTGCATACGTATGAGATGTTCCAAGTAATGTGCCTGGAGCTATCTTTTCTTCTTTCTCGTCAAGCACCTTCACAAAACAAGAATTGAAAACTGTGAACTTCAGGATACGGGATGACGAAATCATGGAGGAAAAGGGGGAAGTCTCATAGGATGTACTCACTTGGTAGAGAGGCTTCTCAGGCTCCTTCCTCTGCTGTTTGCGAAGGTCTATGACATCTGGAGTCTCGACACCAGTAGGGGTGCTGAACAAAGAAAAGCAGAATAACATATTTATAGAAATTAGAGGTTCAAAAAACTTCGCTTTCCCTCCATTAACTCAAAACACATTGTAGTGCCAGACAAAACAATGGCAAACTCACAATCACCAAACCTTCAAAATCACCTACGACCTAAGAACAATTATAGAACTGGCAATAAGGGCAGCCACATACCTCGACAAAGAATCTACAGATTGAATGCCATCTTCCAATTCCTCATCCTCGATCTCTTCTTCTACTTCCTCTTCCTCCTCTTCTTCCTCTTCCTCCAAATCACCCCAATGCTTTGACTTATCAACAGGTTCCTCCTGAATTGTTTATCAGGCATATCATAAAATGAGTAGGTATAATTTCAAACATACATACATACGCATACATTAATATGACACATTTGGGCACAAAGTATCAATGTATTTAAAAAAGAGCCCAATGAAAAATGAAATCCAGCTCACAAATCTATGTCGGAAAGGGGAAATTTGGCTGAGTAAATGATAGTTGCTACTGAGTTTTAACCACCTTTTCAACGAGTCAATTTAACAGGAAAGCGAGTACTCCAAATGAATTACTGGTAACAGACTGTCTAAAACTGAAAGCACAAAATAATAATGAAATACCTCATAGTTGGGCTGTTCTTGTTGGTATTCGCCAAAAACATCTCCATACAAAGGGCGCCCATTCTAAATTAAAACAAACAATACGGATAAAATAGAAAGAAATCATTAGACACAGAAACAATGCGTCACAACATAAATGAGAGAATAAATGAACAGATAATAATAAGAACACATGGAAGAAGAATAGACCTACTTCGTCAACGGGTGGTTTGCCCCAACCACCAGGATGATAGCCAAAACTAGCTCCAGGTGGAATAGGAGCATTCAGCCCTGGAATTTTTAATTGGGGATAAGAAGGTGGAGGGCCATATCTCTGGCATTAAAAATAGTCAGTCGAGGCTCAAGACAACAAAACTGAAACCAATGTTACTGATCTTTCTTCCAACAAAATTCAAGAGCGAATACTCCAAAGTGAACTGGGATATTCAATATCAAGCACATAATCACCCAAAATCTAATTACTATCTAACCTGCATATTTATAAGCCAAGGAGGAGGAGTGCCTTCTGGCATCCCAAGGGCATCTTTTAATTCCTGTGATAGCATTCCAGGTTTCATCTCCCTTAGCTTTACCTATATAACATGCAAATGAAAGTAAAATAAAGCAGTTTACATTCTTTAAAAAAACCATCATTCCACTATTCCCAACAAATGTACAGTTAACAAGCTTGAAATGTCACAAGTGCCTTCATGCAAATGGGTGCTGCCACTTTTATGGTGACAAGCATGTTATCCCAGTATTGTTGATTAAAAATTACCAATTGCACTGTTATGCATGTCTCCAACAAAATAAGGTGAGTACTGTCAAAAAAAAGAAAAATAAGGAGGCTCACTATTTTCTAGCTTCAAAGTTTAAGAAACATATAATGCACAATGCTTGACAGAAAAATAAGACCACCTGTTAGCTCCATGAAATCAACATCAAGACATTGTCCAATATGGACTATAAATTGGGTAGAACATTGTATATTAACATAAAATACAAAAGTAGCACCTTGTATATTAACATAAAATAGCATGATATCAAATTTATAAGGCTAAAGAGGGCATGGCAACTTACATCCCACCACACCCCAACACCATCCTGTTCAAATTATACACCTCTCTCTCATACCCATTCAATGCAAATTTTTTCTTTTTCATTACAAGTCAAACAGAAATCCTAAACCTATGCAGTGTATACAAAATTCCCAAACCCATTCACATAGCCGCCAGTCAATATTTAGCTTAACTTGCCATACTGGAGAAAAAGTGAAATACCAAAACGGACAAATATTAAATAGATAAATTAGTATGCTGAGGGACAACAAAAAGACAACTATGTACATTAATGTACCCATATTACACAAGGTTCATACCTCAAACTCCTTTCCCTCATGATACATATCACCATGTGCTGTCAGCTTTGGTTTTGTTTGGTATTTGAAAAAGGCATCATGGAGAACCTACAAATAAAAAACCAAAACACCATCAAAACAGTGCGAAAACAAGGGAAAGGACGAATCAATATGCAGGGCAACAATATCCCTCCAAATGCAACACAAACAAAAAAATGTGAAGTCCTAACAGAATTAGAATTTTGAAAAACCTGATAATCAATATCCATTTTTCCCATTTTTGGCTGCATCCTCTCACGTTGCTTCTGTTTAAGCTTCTTACTGTCCTCCTTTTCAATGTAAGCCTGCATACGAACACCACGAGACAGTCTAATAGGATCACAACTGGCAACAAAAGTGCACCTCTTTAGCAAAATTGAAAGATAGTAATGTGCGTGTGTCTGTGTGTGTGAGAGAGAGAGAGAGAGAGATTAATGGAAACCACTATGTAGACTAGTTTCTTTTGAAACCCTCTCATTTTAGTAGACAGATGATTAAATTAGTTTTCACCAAGTTTGTTAATCATTGCATTATAAAAACACAGGTGACAGATAGATTATACCCATCTAGTATGATCCACTCAGCTAAAAGAAAATAATCTCACTCAAATCCATGTGAAGTGTAGGCACTAAAAACTTTTTCATGCTTCAATCCCATTATCAGAAAAAGCAAAACGAGGTATGTTTTGATGACCAAGACCATGGGAGAGCATAAGTACAGCAAACTCTTGCTATACAGGTCACAAGATCGTGCTTACTTGTCTAATTTTCTCAATCCCTGTAGCAGCAATGAAATCAGGAAGTTGAAAAGGCTGTTTCTCAATACCACGCTTCCCCTGCAACGTAATTTCAAAACATAATGAGGTACAAGTAAAACAGCACATAACTTTTTAAGGAAATTCTACACTCAAATCAGCAGTTAAGAATGGCTTAGAGCCAGAATACTAGCAGTATAATATAGCAAATTTAATTAGGCCCCAGCAATTATGCACAAAGTAAATAGATCTGAAAAGCCAAAACAGCTTAATTAGCATCCTGCCAGTAAGAAATCCAATGTTTAGCACATCAAAAAGGTTCTTATGCCAGGCATGTTTATTTATCTAATAGCATCATATAAATGTCTAGATTCCAACCCAAACTAGCAAACATGATAAAACAGAAACCATGAAAGGGTGCCCCTTTCCAAACACCTACATGTCCAAGCTCCATGATTGTCACATCCGCTCCCCTGCAAGAACCACATATATACATATAAGACAAACCTCATCGACGTTATCCACACAACCCTCATTGTTAACCACCCCTCATTTATGCATGCCCAACATATTTATTTCCCAACCATTTTACAGAAAACAAGGACTATGACCACCATTAATTCTGCACTATAATTTGACCCATGGCGCTTAATTTAGCCTCCGTAACTCACCTGCAAAAATTTCCTCTTCTGAGACCAATGCCTCGGCACTGGAACAGTATTTCGATATGATTTCAGAAATACAAGCAGCTTAGGGTCCCCTGCAGTAGCATCCCATACCTGAAAATCGTAAAATTGCCTTACTAAATGAAGTTGACAATAATAACATTAAAAATATCAACACTACATTAGTTATAGCAATAATATGAACTGCCACCATTATCAGGATAATGATAACATGTTAACAAAGGTCATCAAATGTATAAAGACTTGAACCACCAATCCTAAACCATCTACAGGTCCTCATATCACGATATTGTCAGACACTCAATGCTTGTCAATCATATATACCTAGGCTGCAACTCCAGGAGGGTTGGGCAGGTTGAGAGGACAACCCAGGCTCAACACAAATTATAAGACCTTCAACCTGAGCCTAACTGAACCCGATTTTCAACCCGTGCTACTCAATCCAAGTACTACCATGTATATTTTTTAAAACTAGGGTTGAAATAGCGTTACTCAATTTGGGTCCAACTATGGGTTAAAATCAATGTCATAGTTCAAGTTCATATTTCAGGTCGGATTTGTGTTTAAAAACTTCATAGCATGGCTGAATCGGCCTGGACTCTGCAGTACTTCGCCGTAGAAGAAGAACGGAGAGATAGGGAATTCGCCTGTGTTTTTGGTTTATGTTTTTTATTTGTGTGCAGACCAAACGAAAATCAAGAAAAGAGGAAACAATATCAAGAAGAGAGGAAAAGAATGAAAGAAAAAGGAAGATATATATATATATATATATATAGAGAGAGAGAGAGAGAGAGAAAGATTAAGAGGAGACAGAGACTTGAATTGATTTTGTACACTGTTTGGAGTTTTGGACTGGAGCCAAAGTGCCAAACCAGAAATGAGAGAGAAGGAAGAAGAAGGGGGGGAACTAGGAAGTGTAATGGCGCAACAAATGGATTGGAAGAGTTGGTAGCAATTAACAAACCATACCACTTTTCCTTTTACACATAATATAATATTTCTCCCTTATTTTTGGGTTGAATCTGTGCTTATAATCTGTGGGCAGAATATCGTTTGTAATTCGTGTTGAACCCGAAGTCATGAATTCAGTCCCTGTTCAGGAAGAACCCGTAAACCCAAAGCACCAACCTGTTTTATGCTCAAATTCAATTCAGGTCGTAATTTTTATACCCGGACCAAACCAAATATTGAAAACCTATGCCGAAGTGTTGTATTTTTAGGGTTGAGATCCGGTTGGGTTCTGGTTAACCCGCCGAGTTTGCAACCCTACATATACCTTCCTTTCCATTATGGGAATAGCAGACCAACTCTTTCCTATTGAAGAAGATTATTTTTAGATAAAGTTGGGCGATTGCAACATAACGTCCTCTAGGTAACTAGAAGAGTCAAAATCACCTAAACAACAAAAAAACAGCCCTCCTCCATCTTCAGCAACAACTAAATGTAAACCACATACTTGATTGATGCGCTAAAAATACCAGCATTCCAACATATTCAACATTCAACAACCATACGAGAACAGTATATATTATTATCCATGTTAAGTAAGATTTGATAAATTGGAATGTGCTAAATGAGAAAATTTTCATCGTCCAGGGATGCTAGAGTTAGTTGGAAAATGGAACTACCAATAAAATCAGTTGTAGGTGAGAGGAAAATGGCTCGAAAGAGGATCGAGAATAACCAAAGTGAATATGAAATGGCCGCAACACAAAATGTACTAAAGACAGGTAGTTTGGGGCCCTAGACGCAGTATTCTTTCCATTTTCTTATTTATTAGCATTACTTTTTTTCCTGGATCGAAAAAATGGACTTTTTGCCAAATATTATCAGAGAAACAGATACGGTTCCTATCTGTTCCACGATAAAGGAGCTCTGGATGACTTACACAACAACATTCAAACGAAATCCTAAAAGTTGCAAAGATGGTTTGGGCACCATTTCCAAACCTCATGATTTGCAAAAAACAAACAAATAACCACAGAAAAAAGTAATATATAAAGAACTGCTAATCTATTATCCATCCTTACCTCAACTACATCAGGCCTTGAGCAGATCTGTTTCAGGTCAGCAATCTTCATCCGACGCTGAAGCTGAAAGAGAGTAATTATTTTAGCTTTCTAGCACATAAATTAAAAATAAGAATAAGAAGAATAGCAACATCATCAGAAACTAGAAGAAACATAGATATTANGAAGCTGAAAGAGAGTAATTATTTTAGCTTTCTAGCACATAAATTAAAAATAAGAAGAAGAAGAATAGCAACATCATCAGAAACTAGAAGAAACATAGATATGATAGCAGATACGGAGCTGCAACGACATACCTTTTTCTTTTTATTAGAAATGCTTTTCTCCTTCTGCGTGGCATCCTGTTCTTCCTCATCTGAATCCGAGTTTACATTCTTCTTTAAGGCTGCATCAGGGGCAGTCTCATCTTTTTTATCATTATCCTGAACAAATTTGAATGGGAAAATAAGAGAGGATCGAAGCAAAACAGAAATGAACACGTTAAAAGCAAATTACACAGTAAAATGTAATTTCCAATAGCTGATTAAATCTCCTACCTCAGAACCAGCAGTTTCCTTAAAACAGAATTTCTCAAAGACTTTTCTGAATTCCTCATCAACGTCACCATAAAAATCTGCCTTTTCTGGGACATACTCTACGTCAACTGGCTCCAAATCCTGTCAATTTACAAGTAAAACTACAAAAGCTAAGGACTATGCACCAAACTAGCAATTTGCAGAAGCATCCACATAAGGATAAAAAATTCCCAATTCAAATCCGTGCAACTGACTGACAAATGAACCCTGATTGAAGATCAAAGTCCAATAGAGTCTAATTCGTTAGGAGAACCAAAAAAATCACATTGATACCAACAGAAAATCTTGTTATGCATTCTGGAGCTATTCCAGATAATCAAGCAAACGAAAGGGCCAAGTTCATTGGCCTACACTGTAAAAGGGGGAGAACATATGACACTCCAATGAAATCATCCATACTGCATCTTCATTCCCAAAGAATTGAAAATTTAATAAATGTTATTCATATGATTAATTCATCTTCCAAAGAACAAAATAAATGTAATGAGTGTAGAAGTGATTTTGTCATATCACCCAAATTTCAAAAACACATTGGTCCATCAGAACAAAAATATTTGTGAAGTTATTAATCATTCCCTCTTGTAACAAAAATGTTAGCATAAAGATTTTTTCCCAACTAGAATTTAGAGAAGCATGAGCAAACAATGATTAATTCGAACACACATTTTTTTCCCAGTATTACATACCCAAACAAGCACTACTTTTAACAAAAAAAAAAACATTCGTGGATCTTGCCTTCTGTGCAAATCTAGAATTCTACTTTCCAGAGTAACCATGACTCAGTCTGCATTTTTATGACTATCAACACAGCAAAATATTTTTCTTATTGGGTTTATGAAAAAAACTCCCGGAGTAATTGAACATAAATATCTAGTCATCACCCTATCTACAGCACAAAACACTGAACACCCACATCATCAAAACTTAACAAACTAATACAATCACAGCCAAAGTTGTATGTGTGTCTAGCCATGCATCGAGTGCATCTTACTAAAATAATTCACAAAATTAGAAAACGATCACTAAACCAACTTCAACAGCTAGTTAGTTAAAAAGCTTCATTGTCATTCCAGTACTTACAAGCAAACAAGCAATTAAATTCTTCCAAGCAAAGATACATATGCATACATCTATACGTGGGCATATTCAGTTCACCAAAACACAAGAGTTAAATTTTGCAGATCCAGAACAAAAAAAATGAAGCAAATAACATTTAATTTCGTTCCCACTTTCATAACCTAGATAATCAAGATCAGCCAAAATCTATCGAAACAAACCCTAGAGCGAACAAGGGAAGGAAAAAATAAAATCACCTTTTGAGGATCGGAGTTTTCCTTGGCACTATCATCGACGCCGTTACCATTCTCCGCGGCGGTATCGCTGTCGTCACCGGCAGTGGATTCAGAGGCTTTCTTGTTTTTCTTCTGCTTCCGCCGCCTCCGGCGACGCTCGCTCTCGCGGGATTTCTTGCTGGCGGCTGTCATGTTGATTTTCTCTGCGACGCCGTTTGCTACTTCGACTGTCATGTTGATTTTCTCCTCTTCGGTGTAGCGAGAGTGGAGAGAGGAGAGGGATTGGGTTTGGGATTAGGGTGGGGGGACGGGGGAGTCGGGGAGACGGAGTGAGAGAGAACAGGAATAAGATAAAGGGTAAATTGCACTATGGTCCCTGAGGTTTATCACTTATTACTCTTTCGTCTCTAAAGTTCTAATTGTATCAATTTCGTCTTCTATATTAACACATTAACTCACTTTGATCCTTATCCCTAACTGTCATCCAAATAATTAGGGCTATTAAAATTTGACACGACACAATTAACCGACACGAATTAAACAGATTTGGGTGAGATCTTAACGAGTTTTGGTGATAAACGGGTTGACACGCCAAATACGTTTAATAAACGGGTCGTGTTTGGATGAGACCTGTCAAACCGTTTATCACACGTTTACCCGTTTAAATAAAATTAATATAATAATAAATTAATAATTATATAAAAAAAAATTAACAAGAAAAAAGAAGTAAATAAATCAATAAAAAAAAAGAAGTAAAGTAATAGTTTAAAGACAAAGGAGAAGAGTTGGAGAGCACTTCAAAAGCAAAGGCAAATAAATGTTTTTTATTTTTGTCTCACATTGAAAAATGAGAGGAGATGGGGAGAGTTGAGTTATCTATAAAAAACAATGACCTTTTGTTTTTGTTTTTAAAACCTTCAAGTCTTATTTTTCAAAGACAAATAAGAGGAGTTATATAACACTTCAAATACAATGACAAACCAATGTCTTTTATTTTTGTCCCACATTGAAAAATGAGGGGAGATGGAGAGGGTGAGTTGCCAATAAAAGGCAATAGCCTCTTGCTTTTTTTTTTTTAAAGTTTTCAAGTCTTATTTTTATGAGATTTGATTTGAAATTCTTTTTTTTTTAGGTAAGTGCAATTAGTAGTAAAAAAAATGGAGTATTAAAATTTTTTGATATAATTTTTTTAAAATTAAATGGGTTAAACCAGTCGTATCGTGTTACCTGTTTATTAAACGGGTCGTGTTCATCTTGAGATTTTTTACTCGTTTATTAAACGTGTTGTATATGGGTTTATACGTTTTTTACTCGTCACCCGTTTAACCTAACACGTAACCGTTTAATCCGATACGATTGACACTCCTACAAATAATAGACGGAAAATGTCATGTGTTTGGCATATGAGGGTATTAAGGGACATTTTTTGTCATTGTACTTCCAAAGACAAAGGGCACAAATGAAAAAACAATTTTTTAAGACAAAAACACCGACAACCCCTTCATTTTTCCCAACCTTGAACCCTGGTCGATAGTTCCCTAGTACTAACGACCAGATCCTCCCACCCCTAACAGCCATCTCCAAATGACCATCGTTACTTGGGGATCCTCCCAGCCCTAACACTAACCCCGATGCCCCTAATCCCTAACAGTCATCCCCAAAGTGACCATTATCACTTGTAGATCCTCTCACCCCTAACACTAACCCCAATGCCCCTAATCCCTAGCAGCCATCCCCAAGTTGTCACTTGGGGATCCTCCCACCCCTAACACTAACCCCGATGCCCCTGATCTCTAGTGGCCACCCCGATCTCTCTTTCTTTCTCTCTCTATCCTTCTTTTACTGCGAGCATCATCACCAGCCACCATAGTAGCTGGCGTAGCTCTGAAGACTTCCAAGTAAGACCTTTTCTTTGCTCTTTCATCTTCTCTTCTTGGTGGTCGATTCTTCTCCTCTTTCTTTTATAGTCAAAACCATAAACTAACCAAACGATTCTTCTTCTCTTTTTGATCTATCTCTCTTTCTTAATACACACACGCACTCACACAGGTGGTTGAAGAATTGCTCGAATTACATAGGCAATTCGAGTTCACTCAGCAAGCCAAAATCGATCATCCACTTATCAGAACAAAATGTCGTTGAATTGGTTCAACAACTCCAATAGCTCCAAATTATCGACTTCAATCTTCTCCACACCATCTCTGACAAAAAATACATCACTCCTATACAACTTGTGCTCTCTCTTTCTTATAGAACTCAGAAGCATCACCAACTGCAAGTTCTGAATCATATGGATGTGTGACTATGGGTTTGTGTTTCTGGGTGTATATTTGTGGTTTTATGTTGTGTTTGTGTTAGGATTTTAGAGAAACAGATGTGTTAGGTTTAGGGGGGTAAAGACGCAGCAACGAGAAAGACAGAGAGAAGGATGTACGTGTGTAAGGAAGAGAAAAAAGAAAAAAGAAAGAAAGAAGGTGGGTTTTTGAGTTTATGTTAATGTATACATACAAAGGATAATTGTGTTTGGATGTATAAATAGCTATAAAAATACTAAAAATGCCCCTTAATACCCTCATGTGCCAAGCACACGATATTTTATGTCTATTATTTGGACGACAATTAGGGGTAAGAACCAAAGTGAGTCAATATGTTAACATGGAGAACAAAATTGATGAAATTAAAACTTTAAGGATGAAAGTATAATAAGTGGTAAACCTTAGGGATCATTAGTGCAATTTATCCAAGATAAATTATAACTATACCCCTATAGAATGTTCTAAATATAGATAGATCTCTCTAATTTTTTGAAATATACCGACAACCCCAGTCAATTTTTGTCCTGAGACAACGGAAGTTGCAATTTTCCAGTTTCACCATCCTAATTTGCAATATTAATTGGTCAAATTACTAACAATATTGACGCATCTCCTTTGTTTATATAATATAATTAAGATGTTCAAGACATTTGAGAGCAAACTACTAATAAATAAATAAAGGCAGTAAGAAGATGAACAAATTCTTACATCTATGAAGGAAGGTTCAAGTTCAACTGATGATTCTGACTCTGATCCTCCGTTGGAGGTGAACTCAAAGCCTTCCAACTACACACCACCCTTGATGAAACTGAATGAAAATCGAATTGTTGACTTAGATTTAGATCCCTTTGAAATCATAAAGACTTCGATTTATGATGTAGTTACGCCTCAAACAATCAGACATATTACCATAGAATCTCGTAAAATAATTAATTCAGTACCAAGGGAATTTCTTCCTGTCCTTGAAGACCTTTTATAATACACTATCAAAGCTCGAAGAAAACGAAGGCCAATAAGGTATTCTAGAGACTATATACCGTGTAGAAAATCAAACAAACATAGGCGGCTCCCTAGTATGCAGGGGCCTAGAAAGACATTCGTTCCAAGCCCCAAGACACCCAAGCAAAGGTTGTCTCTAAATTGAACTTGTAAAATAATACTTTGTTAATACCAAATTTTTATTTGTACTTTGTTTATAGTGTTAGATTAGTTAACATTTGCTAATGCATTTCACTGTAAAATTTGTACTAGAAGAAAAAAATTTCATAAAATCATCACTTCTTTTAAAAAAATGATGACAAAAGTGGAATCCGAAACAAGTGTACAAACTATTGAGAGGAGTAAAGTGGTATTTTTAGAAACTAGAGGCGTAGGTGTTTCTGTATTTAAATCTAACTATAAGGGGCACCATTGTAGTTTGGGCCAGGAAAAATGACCCAAAACCAATAAGGTCGGGTCGGTTTTTTGGGCTTCAGATATTTTGTTGAGCTATGAAGGGAAAACTATCCTCCACCACACACCACAAAAATAGATTGTATATAAATGATTGCATGTTGTGTCGGTTTGTAAGTGATGTAAGTCGTGTCAAAATTAGTTCAATTTGGTAATACATAAAATTATTATGCAAGATTAATTCATTTGATAGTATGATGTAAAATAATTAATAATGATTAGGTAGATAAATCTGGGTGACTTAATCATTGAGGGCAGCAACGATAGTCAAAAAACTCTATTAATGAGAGAATATAAAATAATAGAGGAGAGAAAGAGAGCAAAAATATGTTTAAGGTGAAGTATGTGATATCCACTCCAATGCGTAGGGGGTTTACAATTTATAGGCACAGAACCCTAACTTTGGTAGTGACATAAAGGTCAAGTTACTAATTTATCGGAAGAATACTTACAATTGGGAATGAACACTATTTTAAAGTAATGACTATCTAGATGATTGTTCTCCCACATACGTTAACTCTTCCTAGAATCTTGAACTTTAGATTGTACTGAAGTCGTGAGTTACGTGTAACCTGTCTTTTAATGATTTTGGTTTAACCCATGAGCTCGGCCCAAATCTGATCTAAATCTAGCCTCGTCATAACTTATGTCCAATCTATTTATGAAGCATTTGAGACATGCTAACCGATTATAACTCAAACTTATTAAAACTAAACACATTCTTGGTGATTTTATATCTGACACATTTTTTTTTTTTTTTTTTGTGAATTGTTATAAAAATTATCTCATCATGTCTACTTACTAGTCATAACCCGTGCCTGAAGGTACGATAAAATATAAAATTCAAGCGTCCAAAAAATCGATCTCACTACATTAATTTTTTTTAAAATATATTAACTACAAATTAATCAAATATTAAATGATTAAATATATGATAGAAATGTGTGATACGATATTTTTAGGGAGAAAATATATAACTGATTAAACATGTGATAGAAATGAGTAATGTGATTTGACGTTTGAGTCTGAGTCTGACAAAGATATGATGAGTGAAATAAGTGATTGGTGATGATTTTGAGGGAGAAAATATGACTGGAACAAAATTCAAACACACTACTGTTTATTATATAGATATCAAGATTGTTTCAACCCATCTACAACCCACCTGTCAAAACAAGACCTATGGGTCAATTCAATTAAGAACTAAACCCAATAAGACTAAATTTGTTAATCGATTATAATTCAAACCTATTAAAATTAAAACACATTTACAATCATTTTGTATCTGACACTTCTTTTTTTGTTGAATTGTTATACAAGTTGACGTGCCATGTATACTTACATCAAGATTGCTACAACCCATCTATCAAAACGAGACCAATGGATCGATTCAATTATGAACTAAACCCATTAAGACTAGATTTATATTAGTAACTTTATATTGATTACATACCAAGTTATTGATGTTTATTAAGAATTACTAACCCTAGTCATATGTGCTTAAGTCATGCCCTTCTTCTTCCTTTCTTAGTCACGGCTTGAAACTTTTACAAGAGAAGGGGCTGGTGAAATTCAAACTCAAACTCGTGACTTAACAATCCAACGGCAAGCTGCTTAAAACTTTTACAGGGGAAGAGCTGGTTAAATTCAAACTCATGACTTAACAATTCAACGGCAGGCTGCTGAGTTATTAGGCCATGACTAATCCTCTAAATCTTTATTCTTGTCCACATTTGCAAAGATTCTTATATAAAATTGCTTATTTTGGGTAAGACATGTGGGATCAAAAGTGTTTAGGATATAAAATTGTATAGAAATTTTTGTAGATATTAATTGACACACTATAAGAAGATGAGAATGGTGAATAGGTAGATGCTGAAAGCGAAAGAGCATAAAGGCCACATGCACTGGGGAAACACAGCCACATATAAAGAAAAGTATGGTTCATAAATATTATCCTTCATCTTTAATATCTGGTGGTTGGTAGTGGACACCAAAACATTACTTAGCTGAGTCTCTAATATCTACAAAAGCACCAAAATCAATCACATGGGTTGACTCAGTGAAAGGGCAAACATAAACCTATAGATCTCGAGTTTGAGTCTTTTCTTATTTTATAAAATATGGGTTTTTTACCGATGTTTGTGATTGACAGATGATTAGCACATTCGAGACTTCGAATTACAACCATAAGTCCAAAAAATACATGAATAGAATAATTCCCCGTCACCAAAAAAAAAAAAACAAGCACCATTTAGGCAAAGAAAGACACATAATGAGACAAAAACGTGTGGGCCTAGTCATAAAGCACATGCTGTAGGGAGAGAGTCGGGAGACTATAGCCATGTGCACTCATAAACTTGTATGGACCTCATTACCAAAAGAGATTGATCAGATTAGACTAGACCTGAAAGAGAAAATAGACAGATTGGAAGACTTCTAAATCTATTTATCAATATCTCAATGATTCATTGTTGTCAACAATCCACTAAGGCCATTGAAGAGTTCAATCTGCATACAGTTGTGAAGGAATATATGCGACCAGAAACCAATAGGCTCATATTAAATAAGCTTGGAAGTTGAGTAATCAGAATTCTAGGCTAAAAACTAACCAAAACAAAACACCAAAAGGAATTTTCGAATCTACACCTGAAATCAGTGAAAATTACCAAAAGTTTTATGCATTTTACCATATTTAAGTTCAAATTAAAATGTGAAGAATTAACTAAATGAGCTGTCCCTATCCTTTACCCTTGTTTATCAGAGGAAATGAGAAATGTTTTTGAAGTGTCAATTTGTGCCAAGGTGATCATGCTTCTGGTAATACTATGATATGCAAAGGTTTGGTGCCTCAACTAATCCATGCATAATGATATGCAGTTGGATCACCAAATTTGCATGTCCAGTTCAAAGGTTAATGTGGAATTCTTCAGATGCTATCATAAGTTTAAGCAGGGAAATTATGACGACGTCTCCAAAAGATTTTCCCAGCTTCAGATGGTTAAAATGTTAAATGGTTTCAGACTTCTAGTTCTCAATTACAGAATTATTCATGGAAGATACGTTTTTGTTCTACCAACCAAGCGACATGATGGTAGATTGGTGATTCATCTGATGTATAACTCCAGGAAAGAATAATAATCACTTATCAGGCCTCTAAACAGGCTGCAAATACTAGCTACAATTGATGATTTCTGATCAAAATGATACGGAGAAAACGAAAAACAGGAATATGATAATGCAGTTGTAAACATAAGGCTAAACAGCAGGTCCCTGCAAATTAGAAGCAGGAAAAAATACTCAGCACTAATAGATTCAGGCTAATCCTAAGTGATGATAAGAACTTTATAATGAGGGATAAACAATCAAATTTTACTTTCTAAACTTGGAACAGTATGAGCCTGTAGAAAGATCATGTTCAAGTAAAGGTCCTAACTTTCTAAATGTCAACCAAAGATTTTTAATTCCTTATCCCACAAAATGAATGTGATAAGGGCAAGAACTGTTTGAAAATTGTTATTTTATTTGCAGTTTCAAATAATGCAGAAGATACAAGTGGAACAACTTTCAACATGATCTAAAACTTGTGATTATGATCTATGTAAAACTTGTGATAATTTTTCTTACATTTTCTTACATGCGTAGACTTATGGAATGAACTGAGTTGGTTCATAACCACATACAGTAAACCCCAACACATTGAAGAAGAAGAAGAAGATAAATACAATGAGATGATGCATAATCTTGTCACCCTTAATTCTATACTTACAACGTCAATTCAGAAGAATTGCAGAAGACACAACAACCAGACATTATATGCCCAATGATGCTTCCTTCCTCTATCTTTATCCTTCTACTCTGCTTATTCCAAAGGTGAACCGTATAGCTTTGGCCGCGAATTTGCCTGAGCTTAGCAAGCAACCATTTCGAATGACCCTCGTTCCTCGGCCCATTGAACAGACTACCAATTTTTTTCCAGTCAGCTGGATAAAACGCCACAGGCGGCAATACAGTGATATTAAATCCAGGTCTTCCATTCACCCTTGAAACAACCCTTGACACCAAATAAGGGCCGTTGTGACCCCATTTATTCCCATCAAAAGTGAGTGCAAACTCTTCAATGAACTTGTAAAGAAGTGGATGCCCTTTATCAAATACCATTACAGCATTATTCAATCGACTCCAATTTCCAGTTTCAAGATCAATAGTCTGTGCTCCTATTGAATTTCTCAGATTCCTAAAACTCTTCAAAACTATAACATCTGTGTCTATGTAAATTCCACCAAACTTGTATAATAAACCAAGCCTAAGCAAATTTGAGAGGTTCTGACCCAAAGAAACCTCCCCAGTTTCGATTTCTCCTTTCATTAATCGATCAAACCAAGCTTGTGCAACAGTGTTCTTCAACAAATAATCAAAATCAGGTGAAATTGCCATTACCCGAAATCCCTTGTTCAAAAATGGCCTTAAAATTTGCATTCCTCTTTTTGAATCCATTGAATTCGACGCTACAACCAAACAGCCATTTGGGTGTGCTTTAAACACACTCTCTATTGCAAACAATTCTCTATCACCAAATGAATCCAATGAAGAAATCCAAGTCATGAAAAACTGAATCTTACATTGATAATTCGACGAATTCCCACCGAAAAACTCTTTCACTTTGGTTGAAAACCGCTTTATCCGAGCCTCCGACCGCAGAATCTTCAACACAGACTTGTGTTTTCGCATTCTTCTCTGTGCATACACCAAAGAATTGTTTTCGAAAACAACCAAATGACGATCTTTATGCAAAAGGGTGAAATGGGTCTTGGAAATTGCAGGTGGGTTTTCTTCTTTCACTGCGTACAGTACAGAAGAAATGACCTTCGTTGAAGAAGACACAGAAGCCAACTTTCTTGATTCTCTAGGGACAGTTTCCGGCGAGAAATTGCCGGGATCCGGCGGGGTTTTGGCCGGAAAAGGGATGTAGATACAGAACATAGTGGCACCATTATAGGCTAAGAGGAAAACCAAAAAGAGAGACAGAAGAGCGAAGAATGATCTCTTGCTTCTCTGCAAGTACTGAAGAGAGAGAAAATACTGAAGCAGAGACGAGTATGAGTTTGCTTTAGGGTAATTGTTGTAGCCGTCCATGGATGTCAGTTACTGGTAGTAAATTGATTTGATGGAGGTTTCATTGTTGAGGTCTGTTGTTGCTCTCTCTGCTAGGAAGGATGAGAGAGAGTTGCAGAGGAGGTCGAGGTCGAAGAGCATTCTTCCAATGGCGGAGGCGGCAAAGGAAACAGGAAAATTGAAAGTGGTTTTTTGTGTTTTGTATTTCAAACTTTGTGGAAGCGAAAGTATATAAAAGGAAACTGCGTTATGAGAGAGCTTTGAACTTTGTCAATAGAAAGGAAAGTGTGTGGAGAGAGAGAGAGAGAGAGAGAGACAGACAGAAATTGATTGAAGAAGCCTCGGCTTGGCTTTTCAGTGCAATTGTGACACATCTCACTTTTTTGGTATTATGATTAGAAAGATGTTATTAAAAATTTGATATAATTTATTAATCTAATAACGTGATTTCATTTAAATTATTAAATAAATATTAAATTTTAATGTTTGATAAATCTTACCGTTAATCCAAATGTCACAGTAAATTAGGTTTCAATAACATTGCTNCCTTGTTCAAAAATGGCCTTAAAATTTGCATTCCTCTTTTTGAATCCATTGAATTCGACGCTACAACCAAACAGCCATTTGGGTGTGCTTTAAACACACTCTCTATTGCAAACAATTCTCTGTNGTTATAGATATGTGAGTCAATTATCTCGATTAATTTTTGTCTATATTAATTTTTTTTAATTTAATTAAAAATAAGTCATTCATACAAAGATTAGAGAATTCATTAGAGCTCCAAGGAAGCTATCAAATTTTGAATTTAAAATATCTGAATTTACAACTCTTATCTATCTTCACTAGACTAAGTTAATCCATTTCACATTTATGACTCGTCACATTTTAATAATCTATATAATAAAATATAATACAACTTAAATTTTAAAAGATAAATAAAATAATTTTTGCTAATCGCGGTTGATATCGTTTTAAATTTTACTTTACAGTTAATCTAACGGCTAATATTAATACCCCAAATTTAATAGGAAAAATAAGTTTCTAAGGGTGTGTTTAGAGTGATTTTTTTAAAGTACTTTTAAGAATTATTTTTCATTAGCACTTTAAAAAAAAATAGTGTTTGGAATCACCACACAACTACCTCTTCCAACACCACTCTCACTGTTCCACTATCATCACAACTACCATTACCACCACCACCACTGTCGTCGCCGCCGTCGCCACCATCACTATCGCCACCCTACCAAACCCACCATTGCTGTTGTCACCACCATCCACCACTGCCACCACCACCCCACTATCATCACTACTACTATCACCACCGTTCCACCACTTCCACTGCCCTCACCATCACCACCACTGTCGCACCCTACCATCATTAGCACTGCTATCGCACCTTATTATCACCGCTATTGTCTCACCATCACCCCTACCACCCCTATCGCCCCACCACCATTCTCATGACCATCACAAACTACCCCCACCAACACCAACACCAACCCACCACCGCCACCACCCCCACCATTGTCACTGCCCCACCTTCACCGCCACCACCACCACCATCATCTTATTCTTATATTTATTACCATTACTATCACCATTCCACTACCAACGTCGCCCACTGCCAACACCCACCACCACCCATCGTCGCTTACCATGGCCACTAGCCACTATCACCTACCCTACCATATTTACCAACGTTGTCATTCGTCACCACCTATCTCATTGTCTTTTACAAGCACCCATCGTTGTCCACTACCACCATCATCACCGCCAATCACAACTGTCGTTGTCCCATCACCACCACTACCAACTACAATCACCGTCATTCTGCACCATCCACGCCCATCACCACCATCGTTGGCACCCACGACTGTCACTACCATCATCGTCACTCAAAACCCACCACCATGATCGTCGCCTTACCCGCCACAACCATCACCATCTCCCACTATCACCACTGTCGCCCACCGCCACTACCACTGATCACCCCCACTATAATCGGTACTTAAATTTTTTTATCTTTCCTCTATATTTGTAATTTGATTTTGGGTATGAATACAAATATGTTGACTATTTTTTTTATTACTTCGTGCCTGAAGGCAGGGGGAATAACTAGTAAATTTATACATGAAAAAAAATGAATTTACAGCTCTTCTCTCACTTCACTAAACTAATCTTAACGTCGTCACTAAATCATATAGGATTCATTTGTCTATATTAATTTATGAGTAATGATATTAAGACATAAAAAAATTAATTTAATTTATTGATCTAATAATGTAACAAGTGATGGGGCCAATGAAAAAGTCTAAGAGTTACGGTTGCAACAATACTATTAAACCACGTCAATAATACATCATTAGGTTAATAAATTAGATTATTTTTTTAGATCTCAATAAAATTATTCTTAATTTACAGAGAATTGCACTTTGCACCTTGAAATATTTCAAATTTTTAATTTTGTAATTTCAAAGATTAAATTTCTTACATTGCACCCTCAATATATTATTATGTTAGTTTTTTCATCAATGTCAATAGATTAACTTTTGATAAAAAAAATTAACAAAAACTAACAGAATGGTTGCATTACAATTTTTTGATATATTAAGGATGTAATAGGAGAAATTTTAATCTTTGAGTGTAGAAAATGATAAACTTAAAATCTTCTGGAGTGCAAAATATAAAAAAAATCCTTAATTTATTATCAAATAATAAGATCACACGAAAATAATAATATAATATCACCCATACCTTGAATATTTTCTCCCACGTGAAAATGTTATAATAAGTGTACATTACCCTCGAGATATAATAGCATCATTAATGGTCAATCAATCAATAAGGTATTAATTACAAAGTGGACTTTAATTAATAGATGCATGAATGACCATATCAATGACAATGAGCATCTTGGGTTTACTTTTTATTATAATTCGAGATGTTAAGCTTGAATTTTTCTGTTAGCGTGTTTGGAGGCAAACTCTAAATTTAAACATTTTAAATTTGAATTTTAACAATTTCTTAGAGTTATGTCATGATGAATATCTTAATCCCAATATAGATGACCTGTTTTTAATCAAAATAAATAAAAAATTAATTAAAATATGTGTGAGCTGATCTGAATATCTGACTTAGATTTATACACGAGTTTATCAATCTATATAATATAACTATTACACTGTTGAACAATTGGCCGGAAGTAGTTTTTTGGCCAAAGAGATAAGCTTGACACAAAAGGCAAGGTTACGTGCGAAGTTATTGAAGGAAGGATCTCGGCATGAATTATTAGGCAATTTGTCGGACCGCTTCTTTTGCATGCGCAGTTCAAATCCAATTTGCCAGATTGGATTTAACCTTGACGTTTCCTCTCCATTATTCCTATATAAAAGAGTAATCAGGCTCGGTTGAAGGCAGTGTTTTAAAACCCGGTCCGGCCCAGCGGGTTGATTTGGTGACCCGGTCCCCTAATCGGGCTGATTTTGTAATTGGATCATTCGAGTAAAGAACCCGGAATAAAACTGGTGAACCAGTCAAAAAACCGATAACCCGTGAAAATCGGATGGGTTTACAAAACCGGCCGGTTTTGTTCCTTTGGTATAAATATGTCTTTTTTTTACATTTTTGTGTCTTTTTCTTTTCCATTTTTATGTCTTTTTCTTTTTCTTTTCCATTTTTTGTGTCTTTTTCTTTTCCATTTTTGTCTTTTTCTTTTCCATTTTTGTGTCTTTTATAAATATGTCTTTTGTCTTTTTTACATTTTTACATTTTTTTTACGCTTATGACTATTTGNTTTTTGTGTCTGTGTCTTTTTCTTTTCCATTTTTGTCTTTTTCTTTTCCATTTTTGTGTCTTTTATAAATATGTCTTTTGTCTTTTTTACATTTTTACATTTTTTTTACGCTTATGACTATTTGCATTGGTTTGTTAATTGAATACAATTAAGTGATTCAGGCTTGATAACTTTGTTTGATTTAATATATATTAAACATGTTATTTTTATAACTATTTTAATTTTTTAGTCTATTTATCATCATTAATAATTATTTTTTATTTTTTTATTATATCA
>CAUOFW020009891.1:28989-53330 GCA_963454935.2 Ilex paraguariensis
TCATTATTTATCGTGAACGTAGATAATAGCCGAACCAAGAAAATCTCGTTATTTATCGTGACTTTATTGTCTACATTGGTACAAAAATTATGGGTCCGTCACAACTGATGAGTTCGAAATTAACTCGGGTATGCCCAATAAAAATAAACCAAGAAGGCCCAAATGATCAGTTTCTAGCCCAACTCACCAAGTCCCAGGAGGAAATCAAGAAGCCAACGCCCAAGAGGAGGGGACCAAGGGGGCGCCGGCCAAAGGGTTACCCAAGGCCTTGGCACCGCCCAAGGGCAGGCCTCCTGTTCCTCCTTCGCGCTCTTCTCTTTGCCACTTCAACCCAAGTCCAGCCCACTCCAACTCAAGTTCAGCTCACTCCAACTTAAGTTCAACTCAGCTCAAGATCTTCCTCCGACGAAATAGGAGCACGAGGGAGAGAATATCGGGATGCGCATGAAAATCTAATCTTACCTTAATTGTACTTACCAAAATAATAAAAGTTTTCTCCCTCACATGACCGCCTTACCAAAACCTATATAATGTAAGCCCTCTCTACATAAAGGGCACAACCTTGAAACCCCTACACACCTCTCAACACATATTATTCTTCTCTCTTAAAGCACTGTAATTCTCCTGGAGTATACTCTCCCAGTGGCTTTTATTCATCAATAAAGATCTCCGGTCACCGTTGTCATTCTCGAGAGTGGAGTAGGTTATCCAGACCAAACCACTATATATCTGTGTGTCTACCCTTCTTTACTGTTTTATCATTGATTGCCTATTTATTGCTTATTAATTACACCCTTACATATATTCGACTTTTGATCTTGCACAATACCAATTTGTGAAACATCAGTTTAGCGCTGTCTGTGGAAAATGATTAAGTTTTCTACTCTCTTTTAATCCATGACAATCACTACCAGATCAATGAGTCAACAGCTGGGAGACAACAACCTGGTCCACCAGGAGGAGGCTTCACCTCCCCTCGCACATTCGGAACCATCTGCTACTACGGTTGGACAACAGCAATAGCTTTTATAGACTATGCAACTGCTAATAAAACAGAATCAATAGATTATTTAGTTAGTGCTCACCCAAGGGGGCGTCGCCCCTCACCCTATAGGAGGAGCCCCACTCCCTCCAACAGGAGAGGAGCAACAATCCCTCCTTTCTGGGCATCAGGCAATCCCTTACCATGAGGGCCCTCGCCAGAATGCCCCAAGGCCACACCAGGGCATCCCTCGCCCAGCGTTCCCTCTTCAGCGCGTAGGGAGCTCACGTGTTCTCCCTCCACACGTACCTGCACAAAAGGATAAAGACGAAGAAAGCCAATATGGTGACCATAAAAGCTAGTACCATCACCCGACTGAGGATGTGCCCAATCAGTGGGACGAGAAGATCAGAGAGGTGCAAAACCAACTCGGTGATGCCCTCAATGCCATCAGGGTACAGGCACCCGAGATCGTGAATTACCTAGTAAGATGTACTGATACACCTTTTATTGTTGATATAGTCAATTATCCCTTGCCCTCGAAGTTCAAGATGTTTGCCATCGAGATCTTCAACTACACCAAAGATCCCTTTCGACCACTTTGACACATACAAATCTCTCATGAAAATCCATAACATTCCTAAGGAGATTATGTGCAGAGCATTCCCTACCACTTTGAAGGGGTCAACCCGCTAATGATTTGTAAAGATCAAGCCCTCCTCAATTCGCTCCTTCGCAGAACTGAGTAGATCTTTCATCTTCCATTTCATTAGGGGACGCCGACATCAAAAACATGTGACCCACCTGCTCACTATCAAGCAGGACAGGGATGAAAGCCTCAGAGACTACCTTGCCCGTTTCAATGAGGAGGATCTCTAGATTGAAGAGTCAAATGACAAGGTAGCCCTGACCTTCTTTATCGTCGGCCTTCGCACCTCTAGTTTCATGTTCTCTGTCCTCAAGAAGTCGCTCTGCAGCATACCTGAGCTGCTGTCTAGGACACAAAAATGCATGAATGTTGAGGACGTGACCAAGGCCCAAAAAGGTGAGTCCTCCTAAGGAAGAGAGAAAAGGAAGGACTCCTACGAAGACATAAGAAAGGCAGAGAACAAGAGAAAAAAGACTGAGAAGGTTTCTTTGAAGGACCATCTTGATCCACTGCCCCCAAGAGACCAACGACCTTTCACACCACTCAATGCCTCAGTAGAGCACATCTTATTCTAGATATAGGATGACCCTGCGATTCGTTGGCCTGAAAAGATGAAGTCTGATCCCAAACACCAAAATTTTAGCAAGTATTGTCGCTTCAACCGTGACCACAGTCATGACACAGACGACTGTTTCTAATTGAAGATGCATATTGAAGAACTTATTCAGCACGGCTAGTTGAGGCAGTATGTTGCTGGTCGAGGACCAGCTTCGCCACACGAGGAACGAGAGCTCCAATAGCCCCTTGGTGAGATTTAGGCTATCTCTAAAGGATTTTGAGGAGGAGGTGGCTCCAACTCCGCAAGGAAGGTGCACACCCGAAAATCCAGACAAGCAGAGTCACATTACTCTCACCCAATGAAGACGCCTCGACATGGGGATCAGGAGGTCATTACCTTCTCAGACAGAGACCTTGAAGGGATCAAGGTCCCCCATTATGACCTTTAGTCCTGACCCTGATGGTGGTCAACTACCAGTTTAGGAGGGTCCTGATCGACAGCAGCAGCTCAGCCGACATTCTGTTTGCAACAACTTATAACAGTCTTCACCTCAGTAGAGAGAGACTATAGCCTGTCACGACCCCCTTGGTTGGTTTCTTGGGGGAGATAGTTCATCCATTGGGATCTATCACCTTGCATGTCTCTACTGTTATGATCAATTTTCTTGTACTTGACTACCCTTCTGCTTACAATATAATACTTGGACGTCTTGCCCTCAATTCCCTAAGGACAATACCGTCAACCTACCATCCCCTCCTCTATTTTTCTACCTCCAATGGGATTGGGGAGATTAGAGGAGAGCAAATCTCAGCCAAAGAGTGCTATGTGGCCTTTATAAGGCCCCGAAAGCCCCACGAGACTCTCCAAGTCGAAGTGCTCGACCCCAGAGATGACAATATCTTAGAGAGAGGGGAACCAACAGAAGAACTTCAGCCAGTGATAATAAATGATAGCCTTCCTAAAATGAGAGTCTACGTAGGCTCCTCACTCTCCCGGGAGCAAGCATTCGCCTTGGTAGACTTCCTTAAATGGAACATAGACATCTTCGCCTGGTCCCACAAAAATTTGGAGGGCATCGACCCTGATGTAGCCTCTCACCGACTCAATGTTGATACTAGGTACAAGCCGATCTGCTAGAGGTTGAGGAGTGTAAGTACTGAGAAGGGCAGGCCATGGAAAAGGAGGTAGACAAGTTGTTGACGAATGGGTCAAAGAGGGAGGTAGCCTACCTAGATTGGTTATCTAATGTGGTGATGGTAACAAAGGCCAATGAGAAGTGACGCCTCTGTGTAGACTTCATAGAGCTCAACAAAGCCTATCCCAAAGACAGTTACCCTCTCTCACACATCGACCTCCTCATTGATGCCACTGCTGGACACAAACTCTTGAGTTTCTTGGACGCCTACTTCGGGTACAACCAGATCAGCATATTCCCCCCAGATCAAGAGAAGACCTCATTCATCACACCGCGAGGCACTTACTGTTATAGGGTGATGCCTTTCAGGCTCAAGAACACTGGAGCCACATACCAATGCCTCGTCAACAAGATGTTCAAGACCTAGATATGAACAACTATGGAAGTCTATGTGGACGACATGTTGGTGAAGAGCATAGCTGCGGCAGACCATGTAACGCACCTACAAGAGACCTTTGATGTGTTAAGAGCCTATAGAATGAAGTTGAATCCTGAAAAGTGTGCCTTTGGCATCAGTGCAGAAAAGTTTATAGGTTTCATGGTCCACAAAAGGGGTATTGAAGCCAACCCAGATAAGATCAAAGTCGTCTTGGAGATGAGGTCTCCTACCTCAATAAAGGAAGTCCAGTGCCTTAACAGGAGGATAGCAACCCTCTACAAGTTTATCTCTAAATCAGCGGATAAATATCTGCCTTTTTTGAAAATCCTCTACAGGTCTTTCCAGTGGGGCCCAGATACAAAAAAGGCCTTCCGGAAGCTCAAGGCCTACCTTGCCACACCACCTCTACTCTCTCATGCAGTACCAAGAAAGACATTATACCTCTACCTCTCCTCTTCACCCTCTGTCGAAGCTCCATCCTCATCAAAGAGAATGGGGGCATCTAAAATCCTGTATACTATATAAGCAGAGCATACCAAGGAATAGAGGTGAGATACACAAAACTTGAAAAGTTGACCCTCGCCCTTGTCACTACCACCAGGCATCTACGTCATTACTTTCAGAGTCATATCATCGTGGTTGTCACAGATCAACCACTCAAAAAAATCTTGGGGAAGCTTGACGTATCCGACCGACTACTCAAGCGGGCTATCGAGTTGAGCGAGTTTAATGTGCAGTATTAGCCACGGTCAGCCATCAAAGCACAAGCACTCGCAGACTTTATGACAGAGACCACACCATCACAGGAGCTACAAAAGGAAGTACTATGTGCCCCTACACCCACCTGTTCAATACACTCTGACTCCACCTATCGGGAAATTGGACCAAACGCGACCCCAGGAGGACATGGCAACTCGGAGGAGGAACCCCAACCTAAATATCCCAGGGAGCCACCCACCTGGCTCGGGGTGTCGGCCATTGTCCTTGGGGTGCTGCCTTCTACACCTGCCTTACAACTCTCTCTCCAGACGTCGCCCAACAACACACTACCTCCTTCCTCTTTGATACCAACGTTGTTCGTGGAGCTGACCCCTTCTCCATCACCCACTGTACCATGCTGGAAACTCTACATGGATCGGTCTTCCACCAACGAAGGCAGCAGAGCCAGACTAGTATTGATCAACTAGCATGGCATTCCACTAAAGTACATTATCTCCATCCACTTTGCCACATCAAACAATCAAGCTGAGTATGAGGCTCTCATATCAGGCTTAAAATTGGCGTTGGAGATGGAGGCCCTCAACCTGACAGCGTACATCGACTCTCAGCTCATAGTTAATCAGGTGAGGGGGGACTTTGAAGCAAAAGAAGAAAGGATGCAAGAGTACCTCTCGGTGGTCCAAGCCCTACTCACAAAGTTTGTCTACTTCCAGATCCACCATGTGCCTCGAGAGGAGAACTCCATGGCAGACTCCCTCACCAAGTTTGCCTCTGCCAACAAACTCATGAGTCCGACGCTGACAGGTCACCAGTTTGAGCTTAACACCTCTAGGACAGAGGATGTGGTCTAATGTGCATCCTCGGAGTCCAATTGGATGATGTCCATTCAAGCTTACCTGGAGGAGGGCACTCTCCTAGACAACTCAGTAGAAGCCAGAACATTGAGGATGAGATCATCCTAGTACATCATTCTATAAAATACCCTCTACAAGAAAAGTCATTCTCTCCCACTACTTCATTGTCTCACCCCGTGGAAGTCGACTACGCTATGAGGGAAATCCATAAGGGGATATGTAGGAATCACTCAAGAGGGCGTGTGTTGGCCCATAAAGTATTCAAACAGGGATATTATTAGCCTACCATAATCCGAGACACCCGAGACTTTGTCAGAAGATGTGACAAGCGCGAGCGCTTTGCAACTATGCCTAGACAGCCGCCCAAAGAGTTGACCACTATTTAGAGCTCATGACCTTTCTCCATGTAGGGGATCGACATCTTGGGTCCCCTCCCTGTGAGTCGAGGCCAGTATAAGTTTGTAGCCATAGTCATTGACTACTTCACTAAGTGGGTAAAAGTTGAAGCCTTAGCCAGAATCATAGACTAGAAGATAAAGGACTTTATATGGAGGAGTCTAGTCTGTCGCTTAGGAATACCTCACGCTATTGTGAGTGACGATGTCAAACAGTTTGACAACAAACTCCTCAACAATTTCTATGCAAACCTCCAGATCAAGCAGCCCCACTCCAGCCCTACCCATCCATAGGCAAACGGGAAAACAGAGGTCACTATCAGGACCATACTCCACAATTTGAAAGCCAGACTGGAGACTGCAAAAGGGAGATAGGTAGACGAACTCCCAAGGATACTATAGGCCTACCGAATGACACCAAGAAGTCGTATGGATGATACCCCCTTTTCCCTAGCCTACGAGACAGAAGCAGTGATACCCGTTGAAATTAGGGTGCACTCCCTTAAGGTTCGACACCATGACCCCACTAGTAACGAAAAAGGCCTCCGCACCAACCTCGACTTGGTAGAGGAGGAAAGAGAGATAGTTATGCTCAGGAATGCAGAGTACAAGCGTCACATGACCAAATATTACAACTCGAGGGTGAAGCCTCGCTCCTTCTTACCTGGGGACCTAGTCCTTAAGAAGGTTATCCTGTCTACCAAAGACTCCTAGGAAGAAAAATTGGAACCCAACTTGGAAGGGCCCTACACGATCACGGAGGTGGTAAGGTCAGGGACCTACACAATTCAGAATTTTGAAGGAAATGTCCTGACCCATCCATGGAATACGGAGCATCTAAAGAAGTATTACCAATAGCTGGGGGGGAGGCAGTGAGTNCACGGAGGCGGTAAGGTCAGGGACCTATAGAATTCAGAATTTTGAAGGAAAGGTCCTGACCCATCCATGGAATACAGAGCATCTAAAGAAGTATTACCAGTAGCTGGGGGTGATTCATGAGTTGGTGTCCACTGTTTAGATTATTTACTTTTTATTTTGGTCAATTTTCTATGTTGGTCGATTTTCTTCAAATATTTACTTTGAGTAATGAAGTCAAATTCCTCAATATTTTCTCAAAAAGTTATATTTCATTCAAGTCCATGAACTTTTAAAAAAAAATAGAATACAAACCTATCAACAAAAAATACAAAAGTGTCATGCCACTACCGACACTCACTGTCTCCGCTCCCATAGCTCACATCCTCCTCGTCGGTCTCTAGGGCCTCATAAGACTGAAAGCTAGAAAAGTCATAAGCAGGGAATGCTGCTGAGACCTTTCTCCTGAGTTCATCATAGCCATCAACGAAAGCACCAGCCCTACCCCTCTTAGTAGCATCTCTCATCCCCTCGTGCCTGTCGCTCGAGCCTCAGCTGCTTCACACCATCCTCTCGTGTCTGCCGTGCAAGCTCTGCAGCATCCTTTCGTGCCTACTGCTCAAGCATAAGTTTCTCTTCACCAGTCTCACGTTTGCCTTTCCATTGCCTAGCCATTGACTGCCTCCCTGATCTTCAAGGTGTTATTAAACAAGCAGGGCAATGCAGCAACCACCTATAGGCACTTGAAGATGAAAGTGCAAAGAAAGTCAGGAACTAAGCTAAAATATGATAAAGAGAGCCAGATGCAAAGCAAGGAGTGTGGGACATACCAAAATGAAGCCCTCTATAGTGGCATTAACTATGCCCTCTGGACCTCAAGAGGCAACCTTTTGGGCTTCCGTACCAGTAACGAAATTGCAAAGTCTCTCCCTAGCCAACCTCACATCCCGCAACATAAACATTGGGACGTCACCCAAAGAGGAGCAACTAGGCGGACCCTCCGTCGTGGTGGGAGGCCGCACCGGAGCCTCAACCCCCAAAGTAATGCTAGGACCATCTATCGGGGGTGAGGAGACATCAACCAAAGGGGGAGGAGGTGTATCACCGAGCTCAACCTCTGTGAAATTGACTTGATCGGTGGACCCTGGATGGGAAGAACTAGAGGCACTAGACTTCGCCCTCTTAGAAGGAGAAGGAGGAGAAGACATCACCTTAGAATCGCATACCGACTTCACCACCGACCTATCGATAGGGGCAATTGCATAATAAATGTAAGTCAAAAAGCCTATAACGTCGTGTTTTCAAGAGAACTACTAAAGAAGCCAAATACCTTTCTTCCTTGGCCTTGAAGAAGCCATGGAAACGCCAGATGCCGACATAATCTCAGAGAACTCCTTAAATGGATGGTCACGAACCATCTGAAGTCTATTCTCCTAATCCACAGACAGAGTCAACGAAGCTACAAGAAGACAATTGCACTATAAGAGCAAATACACGATGACTAAGACATAAATTAAAGGTAAAATTCTCACCTAGCTTAGTTTTTGGAACTATATCCCATCTGGTGGGCACCATGTCACAATCAGACTTAGAAGTCCATTCGCCTTTGAAAAAGAAAAATTTTGTCTTCCAATTGTGAAGATTGGATGTAAGCCCAGTAATGAATCTGCGTGATCTTGAGGAGAAGCGATACCACCCCTGGTGAGGAACGGGGTTCTCCAAAAGTATGTGTATAGCTAGGAATTCTTCAAATGATGGAGGAACAGTAGCGTTGTGCACCAACCGCCATAATGCAAAGAATGCCAACATCACTCTCCACCCATTCGGGGCTAGTCTCCCTAGAACCAATGACAAGTGACCCAGAATCTAACATATAGGCCCAAGTATCGAAAATAGCAAGCCTACCTCCAATGTTCCCTCATATAGGACGATCTCGTCAAAAGAATCGTAGCAAGCCAACTCGTCGGCCTCAGCACTACGACACAACACGAAAGGTGAAATGCGATACAAGGAGACTATGGCATCAATATCTTCATCACATCTAAGGGAGCTAAGTATATAAACTACCTTAGAGCCACTGTCACCATCAATATCCGAGCCTCCCTCGAGATCCTCAACAATCTCCTGCTCGCCTGAATGAACACCCGCCGAAAATAAAATTAGGCCATTGCTAAAGAAAGTATCCATGCCTACAAAAAAGTAAAAAAGAATACCGAAAACATACCTCAAGATTCCAAGTCACTGGATGACCGTTTTCTTGCACTACCCGACTTGCCTGCTCTCTTCTCGGAGCTGTCCGTCATCCCTAAGTCACCACAATGGTCTGGAGGAAGAGACTCATCACCTACAGTGATACCCCCATCACTAGCCTCGCGAAAAAAAGCTTGGATCATGCCTGGGGTGTCGCTTGGGGTGCCTGGGGAGCCGTCCGACTCATGACAGACGTTACCTGACTCTTTTGAGGACCCTCCTTGCTGCTCTCCGACGTCGTGGGTCCCTCTCGCTACACTAAGAGGCTTGTTCGAAGTCCATTTGTCTGTGCCCAATCTTGCACCAAGAATTCCAAATGGCCTATCACCAACACTGCCGCCCTCAACAAAGAGTCCGAGACCGAGGCCATCTCTGAAAGTAGTCCCTCGGGCACCACCTAGGATAACCCCTTGGGCGCCGCCTATGACAGCCCCTTAGGCGTCGCCCTTGTCACCACAAAGGTCTCCTCTTTGCTCTCCTCCTCCATGACCCTTCAAACTCCTAATCTCCATTGCCTTGCTTTGATTTGGAAGAGGTAAAATTAAGGAAAGAGAAATGAGAGATGAAAAGTGACCTCCTGGAGAGGCCTTTAAATAGAATGAGAATGGCTTCTTGAGGAAACCTTGCTAAAGCTTCTTGGAGAAGCTCGAAGAGATAGTCTCTAAGAGAAGCCTTCAGAAATAGCAAATGAAAATAGGAATGAGAAGGATGAGAATAGTGACCTCTATTTATAGACGAAGACCCAGCAGGAGCAAAAACCAAAAAAAGGGTCCGATATCGGTAAACACAGCAGAGTCCCTGAAGACGAAAAAGTGTCGTAGGGAGCAAGAAAACCCCAGCTCAAGTGAAGATGAAGCACATGTCCTTAATCCCTTCCTCTCGCAAAAAGTCAGAGGCTTGGGGCATGAGGGGTAAATGATGAGTCCGAAATTAACTAAGTCAGGCCCAATAAAAATAAACCAAGAAGGCCCAAATGATCAGTATCTAGCCCAACTCCCCAAGTCTTAGGAGAAAATCAAGAAGGATAGGACCAAGAGGCACCGCCGCCCAAGGGCTGGCCTCCTGTTCCTCCTTCTCCCTCTTCTCTTTGTCACTCCAACCTAAGTTCAGCCCACTCCAACTCATGTCCAACCCAGCTCAGGATCTTCCTCTGACGGAATAGGAGCACGAGGGAGAGAATATCAGGATACGCACGAAGATCTAATCTTACCTTAATTTTACTTACCAAAATAAAGAAACTCTCTCCCTCACATCACCACCTCACTGCCTTACCAAAACCTATATAATGTAAGCCCTCTCCACATAAAGGGCACGACCTTGAAACCCCTACACACCTCTCTATACACATGACTCTTCTCTCTCAAAGCACTGTAATTCTCCCGGAGTATACTCTCTCGGTGACTTTTATTCATCAATAAATATCTCTAGCCACCGTTGTTGTTCCCAAGAGTGGAGTAGGTCATTCAAACCGAACCACTATATATCTGTGTGTCTGACCTTATTTACTATTTTATCATTGATTATCTATTTATTGCTCATTAATTACACCCTTACATATACTCGACTGTTGTTGATCTTGCGCAATACCAATTGATGTATCATCAACAACAATTATTACTATATCAAAAGATGCATGTTTTTATCAATTTTTTTTATATTTTTCAGAAGTAATACTTTTTCTTTTATCTTTTTAATGATAGAACATCCGCTATATATGTTTATTAAGAATGTATTATATAAAAATGAGTCTTACTTGAACTCAAGATTTGTTTTTAAAGACTTAATTGAATGGATGATAAACAATGTAAAAAAATATATTAAGAGGATCCAAATTCAAGTGCTAAATCTTTATTTACAAACCGGGAAGGACCAAGTTATTGTAAAGAGGAAATGTCTTGCACATATTTACTACTTGTTGGGTGCAAAGGTTTTAAACATAATAGACACTATGAATTGAATTTCCTTTCTCACTACATCAACTTATCAAGTCAACTTGACAATGATTAATATGTTATGGTTGTACCTAAGTTAAGCAATCTTTATAACAACTTTTTTATTGTCTTAAAAAATTTGTGCATTAAACTCTCCCCCATACCAAAATATGATACACACACACACACACACATATATATATATAAGTGATCAATAATTTTAAACTTTTTTTATAGAATTTAATTTTCCAACTTCAAGTCATAGTAAATATTTTTTAATTTTTTTCTTAGTTGAATATTTTTTGTGGACTCAAGTAGAACCCATTGTCTATAAGTAGGTTTCTTATTCGTTATGAGGTATAATTTGCCAAGAAAATAGATAGTGAAAAAAAATATTGAAGGGGATATAGATCTCATTTCAATTTTATATTTTCTCAAGTTTAATAACACTTAAGTCATTAATACTATAATTTAAAATTTTAATATATTGTGATTAGAGATGGCAATTTTAACTAATTACCCATTAACTTGTTCAACTCACCCATAAATAAATGAGAGTACCAATATTAATTAATGTGGGTTCTAAATGAGTTGGGTAATGTGAATCATTTTAATTAAGCAAGTTACAATAGATTACAAACGGGTACCCATTGTATTGAATATTTATCTTTCTATTATACAACACAAGTAATAAATATACTAATATACTAAAAAGTGCACACACACACACACACACACACTAATACACCAAAACACACACACACACACACTAATACACTTGACCCGTGACTTAAACCATAACCCACAGGTTGACCTGACCCTTTGTGTGTATTTGGTGAAGTGTGTTTGTGTGTACTTTGGTATTTTTTTGGTGTATTAGTATGTGTTCATATTAAAATTTTTAATTATTTTATAGATTAATGGGTTTAACCCAACTCGTTATAATCCAACCAATTAAAACTCATTTATTAAGCAAGTTAAAAATAAATTAAATTTGTTTTGCATCAAACTCGTCTTGAACTAACTCATAACCAACTCAACTTATCCATTTATCACCTCTAATTATGACCATTAAATTAATATTAAATTTCATTCAAATAGCAATTAGTCCCCAAATTAGATAATGTTTGATAGAATTGAAAGCTAAATACAGAAAATTGAATGCTACATTTTAAGTGTTAAATGGTGAATTTTTTAATTCGCATACTGTTTGGTATCAACTGAAATTTAACTATTAAATTTAATCAAACTATTTGACAAATATAAGGAGCTGAAGTTTAAAAATTATTATTATTCTAATTTTGTCCTTCTCTTTAACCATCTCTCCACAATTATCTTTTTTTATCACCACCATCAAAATGGCGGTGGCATAATGGTAGTGGTAGCGATAATGATGATGGTGGTGGCAACAACACTATGATAGTGGCGGTGGTGGCAGCAATGACAGTTGTAGTGGTGGTAGTGATGACACAGTGATGGTGGTGGTGACGACATAACTCTAGTGATGGGTGGTTGTGGTGGTGATGGTGGTTTGTCAATGGTAGTGATAGTGATGGTGGTGATGGTGACAATTGTGAGACACAATCATGCATTGCATACACATTAGCATAATTATGTGGACAAATTATAATTATGTGAAATTATTTATTAGATGGAATTTTGTGTATGAAAATAGTATTGGGTTAATTTTGAAATCACTTAAGAATTTGGGGGGAGGCAAGCATAATTATTGAATTTGCATGCAACCTTTACATGTGTTAGCATATGAAAAAAAATGGGTCATGTGGGCTGCTAAGTGGGTGGTTGTGTGTGTGCCGAGTGCGAGTGTAAGTGTGTGTGTTTTAAGTTGTAAGAGGGTGTGTGTGTAATAAATGGTGTAGAAAAGTGTGTGTGTGTGTGTGTGTGTGTGTGATCTTGCCTGCTAGAAGTCGAGAGGGAGGGAGAGTAAAGGAGAAAGGAGAAAAAAGTATATGGGTGTGTGTCCATTTGAACCGTGAGCAAAGAAGGTATGTGAGACTGAATTTAAGCATGAGTTGTGATTAATTTTAATATATATGTATTTGTATATGTGTGGGCTGTTTTAACATATTTTAAATTAGTGATTATTTTAATTTAATTCATGAACTGTTTTAGTTAATTTTAATGGACTGTATTAGTTTAATTTCAAAACAAATTTTTATGAGTTTAAATTAAGTGTATTAAACATAAATTGTGGGTTGTTTTGTGTTAAATTAATGGGCTATTTTATTTTAAGTTTAAAACGGATTTTTATTAAGGGTGTTAAACAAAATTTAGGGGCTGTTAAGAATGGGGGTTAAATGGGTATTCAACCGAGTGTGCGAAAAGTGTGGAAATGACCATTTGAGGTATTCAGGAAGCATTTAGTAGGCTAGGTTGAAACTGAAATTATGGGAGTCAAATGGGTGGTTTAAAGATTCAATTAGGGGTTGTTTTACATTGATTAAACGTGTATAGGAATTTAAGTGTGGTAGTCTTAAAAGAAAAGAGTGATATAGGTTGAAAAATGGTGTCGGTAATGTCGAAACCCTGATTTCTAAATGTTATTATCACATGTGTGAATTTAAATCCAAATGACCCAAAATTTTGTATGCAGTCCTTTTAAATTATGCTTGATGTGATAATGTGACTTTCGAATGTAAATTAGTATAATATCCGGTGCAAAATATATGAAATGCCAGAAGTACAATTTTTAAGATTCGATGTCAAAATGTGTGAAAATGGGCCCCCGGTCAATGTGTTTGACCTACTTAATTGTATTTGTGATTAATGTGAGTGATTTTAGAAAATTAGGGGAAAAAATGTGATCTCTAGAACAAAAGTGCTAATGTATGAGTAGATAATGCGGTAATCGGAGTTACTGGGGCACTTTAAGGCGCATCATTTTGCATGCNTGATCTCTAGAACAAAAGTGCTAATGTATGAGTAGATAATGCGGTAATCGGAGTTACTGGGGCACTTTAGGGCGCATCATTTTGCATGCATTAGTGCATGATTAACTATTAAATGTGATAAAAATATTGATATTTTAATTACACATATATTAGGTGGAACGGGTGAGACAATCGGTGTCAGAACAGATACTGTAACACAGAAAGGATCCATCGATAGAACCGAAGGATTATAGATCTGTATATTTGAGGTGGGTGTATATTTTTATATGTTTTATAAATGTTATTATAAAATGATAGTAAATGATAGAATCTAATAGCAAAACTCCAGGATTATGTGCTACGTGTTTATATGATTGAATGATGCTTTGTACTGTGTATCGTGTATTATGAAATATGGCGCACTATTTGAAACAGGGGCATCAATGTCTGATCACTGGGCGTGCAGTGGTGTACTAACACTGTGGTGTTCTCGAGAGGTTCGGGAGAAATAAATCCATGTGAGATCGATTACCCAATGAGGGGTAGTATAGATGTGATGTAACTTGTGAATTCGTTGGAATTGGATTAATGCTATTATTTGATACGTGTATCTACGTAGTATCTAACTACTTCAGTGTATTACTATCATTTTCATTTCATATACAACATATATACTCATTGAGCTCGTAATTGAGCTCACACCCCTATAACTTCTCTTTTCAGGTACTATAGAAGAAGATGCAGACCAATCTACTATCCAGTCGATTGAATCTTGTACAATGTTAGTGTGATATCACTCAGGTTGAGTGTTGGTATGACCAATTATTGGGTTGTATATAATATTTGTGAGGAATTATTATGGCAGGTTATTAGTATATATTTGTAAACGGACTCAACAAGCATACCTTGTGATGTATGTTATGTGGGTGTGGGATTTTATATATGTCTATAACCTGGGTAACAAATAATTGGTACAGGTGTTTTATATATGGTACAGGTTATGAGACAGGTTTTACCATCATACTTAATGACTAAGGTGATGGGAGATGTTGTTGCACATGTGGAATTATTTCATATTTGATTAGTCCAGATTATAATAATTGTAAACAGGTGTATCAAAAATCTAGTCGCGTCTCATCCTTGGGAGACCAGGATGGGGCGTGACAATTTAGTTGGTATCAAAGCTAAAGTTTATAATTTTGTAGTCAGGTTGAGTCTAGCCTAACAGTGGACTTAGGGATTGATCTGTTTAGGCGGGGTGTTAGAGGTCCGTGTGAGTGTGTAGAATATATATTACATGTTATTATTACCCAAGCAATATTCACATATTTTACAGTGATACATAGAGGGACAAGGGTCATCTACTCGAGCTGGAGATAAGGGAAAAAAACCCCAGGTGGAGGAGAAATCAGGAGATTTGGGGGCTAGGCAACTGTAGGAGGCAACAGTTAAGTACTTTGAGCAACATACAACATGAGTGGAAACAATAAAGCCTAGGGGTACATTGTATGAGTAGTTTAAAAATATTGATCCACCAATATTTATGGGAACTGCAAGTCCATTGGAAGTAGAGAACTGGTTACGACACATCGAAAAGATATTTAGAGTAATGGGAATTGACGAGGAAGATAAATTGTTATTGGCCACTTTTATGTTAGTAGAGGAGGCCCAGTATTGGTGAGAGGCTATGGAAAGAACATTACTACCAGTGTGCACTGAGGGGGAGGCCAACTCAGTTCCTAGAGTTCCCACATGGTGGCAGAGAATGAATTTTTACATCTATGGCAAGGGAATCAGTCAGTGCTGGAATACAAGGGCAAATTTAGTACTTTATCCAGGTTTATGCCTTCTGTTGTCGCAGATGAGGGGGAAAGATGCAGAAGATTCTAGATGGGGCTAAATTACAATATTAGATCCCGTATTTCGATGTTGAAGTTAACCACATTTTCAGAATTATACAACAAAGCCTTGATTGTGGAAGCTAATCTGAAAGAAATGGAAAATGCCAGCGAGCAAGCAAAAAGGGGAAGATATAAGGCAAGTGGACAGGGTTCCAAGGGAATTTTCTTTAGCAAAGCCTAGATAGGAATGTTTCTGAAGGGTGCGAGTAAGAAGAAATCATGAGTCCCATTCCAGAGTCAAGGACAGGGAATGAGTGGATCATCTTTATTTTTACCGGGTCGAGAGATAGGACAGTCTCGAGGGAATACAGTTATCTGTTACCGTTGCGAACAAATTGGAAATATTGTACGGAACTGTCCTATGGGAGGATCAAGACCTGCTATGTCACAGCATTGTTGTTTATGTGGTCAGGAGGGACACATGCAGAGAGATTGTCTGCAATAAGCTATCCAGAATTCATCGGTGAACAGTGCATCTATGGTGTCCCGAGGAGTAGCCAGTGGCAGAGGTCGAGGACGAGGAGGTAGTATTGGAAGTGTCATTGAAGGTAGCGGGGCTGGTGGTAGTGGACCGAGCGGACCTGAGGCTGGAGGTCGTGTCTTTATACTTACCCAGAGGGATGCTCAAGCGACCCCGGATGTGGTCACATGTATGATGTCTATTTTTGGTCAACATCCACGAGTACTTATAGGTTCAGGTGCCACACGTTCATTTATATCACTATCATTCTCCATGCATGTTAATAGACCACCTACTCCGTTAGACTGTGGATTGACTATAGCTACTCCCACGGGTGATTATGTGATGACCAGGGTAGTATATAGGTAGTGCCAAATTTATGTGGGTAATAGAGAATTACCTACAAATTTGTTACCTTTTGACTTCCAGATTTTGATTTAATTTTAGGAATGAATTGGTTGTCTACATATCACGCTACTATTGACTGTTTTCTTAAAGAAGTAGTATTTAGAATCCTACATGTTCCTTTGTTTTGGTTCTTTGGAGAGCGACGTCCTGAACTGAGAAATTTGATATCAACAATTAAAGTCAGAAAATTACTCAGGAAAGGATGTTGTGGGTACTTGGCTTATGTGAAAGATACTCAGAGAGATATTCCAAAATTGAAGAATATTCCTATAGTTAATGAATTCGTTGATGTGTTTCCTGAAGAGTTACCAGGGTTACCAATGGAACTAGAAGTGGAATTTACTATTGAGCTTAAGCCAGGAACTAGTCTCATATCCATTACTCCATACATGATGGCTCCAGTTGAATTGAAGAAACTTGAAGTGCAATTGTAAGATTTGTTAGATCGATGATTTATACGGCCTAGTGTATCTCCTTGGGGTGCACTAATATTATTTGTAAAGAAGAAGAATGGCACTATGAGATTATGTATTGATTATAGACAGCTGAATAGGGTAACTATCCAGAACAAGTATCCATTGTTGCATATTGATGATTTACTGGACCAGCTACAAGGTACCCGGGTGTTTTCAAAGATTGATCTTCGGTCAAGATATCATCAGTTGAAAGTAAGGGATAGTGATATATCGAAGACTGATTTTCAGACAAAGTATGGACACTATGAGTTTTTGGTGATGCCATTGGGTGTGACTAATGCTCCAGCTGTATTTATGGATCTAATGAAGTGGATATTTCAACCATATCTTGATTCATTTGTAATAGTGTTTATCGATGATATATTGATATACTCTTACAGTGAAGAGAAGCATATGCAACATTTAAGGGTGGTACTGCAGACATTGAGGGATAGGCAATTATTTACCAAAATCAGCAAATGTGAATTTTGGTTAGATAGGATTATGTTTTTTGGGGCATGTAGTTTCTGGTGATGGTGTATGTGTTGATCCAGCCAAGATTGATACTATAATTAACTAGGAGAAACTAAGAATGGTGACAGAGATTCGGNAGGATTATGTTTTTTGGGGCATGTAGTTTCTGGTGATGGTGTATGTGTTGATCCAGCCAAGATTGATACTATAATTAACTAGGAGAAACTAAGAATGGTGACAGAGATTCAGAGTTTTCTGGGTTTGGCAGGTTATTATCGAAGGTTTGTGCAGAATTTCTCCATTATAGCTATGCCTCTGACCCGATTGACTTAGAAGGATGTAAAGTTTAAGTGGTTTGATAGATATGAGCAGAGTTTCAAGGTGTTAAAGACTAGATTGACAACTGCACCAGTATTGACCATTCCGTTAGGTAGTGATGGGTTCGTGGTTTATAACGATGTCTCACATCAAGGTTTGGGTTATGTATTGATGCAGCACAGTAGAGTGGTAGCTTATGCCTCTAGACAGCTGAAACTACATTAGTGCAATTATCTTACCCATGATTTGGAGCTTGCAGGTATTGTATTTGCACTGAGATTGTGGAAACATTTTCTATATGGGGTTATATGTGAGATTTATACAGATCACCAGAGTCTGAAATATCTGTTTACCTAGAAAGAGTTGAACCTGAGGTAGAGGCACTGGATTGAGCTTATTAAATATTTGACTGCATTATCCATTATCAGCCAGGAAAGGCAAATGTTGTGGCAGATGCTTTGAGCCAAAAATCATCAAACAAATTGGCTAGTTTGTGAGTGATTCGAAGAGGTTTATTTATGGATTTGAAATCTTTGAGAGTGTAGTTGGGGATAGGAGAGACTGCAGCTTTACTTGTTACACTAATTTTGAGACCAGTGCTGGTGGATAGGATCTAAGTGGCACAACTGTTTGATCTTCAGATTCAGAAATTGAAGACTGGGGTGAAGATTGATTTTATTATTGATAGTGCCGATGTTTTGTTACTTGGTTCTCGGTTATGTGTACCAAATGATGCAGGGTTAAAAAGAGAGATTCTGGAGGAAGCACACAGTTAAGCATATGCTATGCATCCAGGTAGTACAAAGTTGTATCATGACCTGAGAGAGCATTATTGGTGGCCTGAAATAAAATGAGAGATAATTGAGTTTGTGGCTCGATGTTTGATATGTCAGCAGGTGAAGGCTGAGCATCAGAGACCAGTCGGGTTATTACAGTCTCTACTGATTCCAGAATGAAAATGGGAACATATCCCTATGGATTTTGTGAGTAGTTTGCCTTTATACGCAGAAATGATATGAAGCCATTTGGGTGATAGTTGATAGGTTGACGAAGTCTGCTCATTTTCTAGCGCTATTAAGATGTCATATTCTCTTGGCAGGCTAGCTAGATTGTACATTGATGAAATTTTGAGACTGCATGGTGTACTTGTATCTATTGTCTCTAATAGAGATCCACGTTTTACGCTAAGGTTTTGGCCTAGCTTGCAAACTACTTTGGGTACTACTTTAAAGTTTAGTACAACATTTCACCCACAAACTGATGGATAGACGGAGCATACTAATCAAAAATTGAACGACATGCTAAGAGCTTATGTGATGGACCTTAGAGAAAACTGGGATAATTATTTGCCTTTGATTGAATTTGCTTATAATAACAACTACCAGAGTTCAATTGAGATGGCACCATATAAAGTTTTGTATGGGAAGAGGTGTAGAACCCTAATGTGTTGGAGTGAAGTGGGTGAGAGGAAGTTATTGGGTCCAGAGATTGTGCAAATGACTACTGATTAGATTAAAGTTATACAGGAAAGATTACGAAGCGCACAGAGCAGGCAAAAAAGTTATGCTGACGATCACCGACGTGACTTAGAATTCGAGGTGGGTGATCAAGTATTTTTACGAGTATCACCTTGGAAAAGGGTCATTCGTTTTGGCAGAAAAAGGAAGTTAGCTCCCATGTATATTGGTTCGTACAGTATTTTAGAGCGGATTGGAACTGTTGCATACCGATTGAAGATAACAGTGGAGTTGTCCAGGTTGCATGATGTATTTCATGTTTCTATGCTACGAAAATCCTTGTTTGACCCATCACATGTGTTGACTTCAGAATCGATGGAATTAGTCGAGGATTTGACTTATATAGAGCAGGCAGTTCAGATTTTAGATAGAAATGAGAAAATATTACGTACGAAGACGATACATTTGGTAAAGATTTTGTGGCGTAGTCACTCAGTAGAGGAAGCAACCTGGGAGATTGAGGAGAGTATGCGGACTCAATATCCACATTTATTTAGTGCAGGTAAGTAATTTCGAGGACGAATTTTTTATTAGTAGGGGAGAGTTATGAGACTCAATCATGCATTGCATACATATTAGCATAATTATGTGAAAAAATTGCAATTATGTGAAATTATTTATTAGATGGAATTTTATGTACGAAAATAGTATTTGGTTGATTTTGAAATCACTTAAGAATTTGGAGAGAGGCAAGCATAATTATTGAATTTGCATGCAACACCTTTACATGTGTTAGCATATGAAAAAAAATGGGTCATGTGGACTGCTAAGTGGGTGGTTGTGTGCGTGCCAAGTGCGAGTGTGTGTGTGTGTTTTGAGGTGCAAGGGAGTGTGTGTGTGTGTAATAAATGGTGTAGAAAAATGTGTGTGTTTAATTTATAAAACAGTGTGTGTGTGTGTGTGTTCTTGCCTGCTGGAAGCCGAGAGTGAGGGAGAGTAAAGGAGAAAGGAGAAAAAGGTATATGGGTGAGTGTCCATTTGAACCGTGAGTAAGGAAGGTATGTGAGACTCAATTTAAGTATAAGTTGTGATTAATTATAGTATATATGTATTTGTATATGTGTGGGTTGTTTTAACATGTTTTAAATTACTGACTATTTTAATTTAATTCATGGAATGTTTTGGTTAATTTTAATGGATTGTATTAGTTTAATTTCAAAACATATTTTTGTGAGTTTAAATTAAGTGTCTTAAACATAAATTGTGGGCTATTTTGTGTTAAATTAATAGGCTATTTTATTTTAAATTTAAAATAGATTTTATTAAGGGTGTTAAACAAAATTTAGGGGCTATTAAGAATAGGTGTTAAATGAGTATTCAATCGAGTGGACGAAAAGTGTGGAAATGACCATTTTAGGTATTCGAGAAGCATTTAGTGGGCTAGGTAGAAACCGAAATTATGGAAGTGAAATGGGTGGTTTAAAGGTTCAATTAGGGGTTGTTTTACATTGATTAAACGTGTATGAGAATTTAAGTGTAGTAGTGTTAAAAGAAAAGAGTGATAGAGGTTGAAAAATGGTACCGATAATGCCGAAACTCTGATTTCTAAATGTTATTATCACATGTGTGAATTTAAATCCAAATGACCCAAAATTTTGCAAGCAACCTTTTTAAATGATGCTTGATATGATAATGTGACTTTCGAATGCAAATGAGTATAATATCCAGTGCTAAATGTATGAAATGTCAAAAGTGCAGTTTTTAGAATTCGGGATCAAAATGTGTGAAAATAGGCTCCTGGTCAATGTGTTTGACCTACTTAATCGCAATTATGATTAATGTGAGTGATTTTAGAAATTTGGGGAGGAAATGCGATCCCTATAATAAAAATGCTAATGTGCGAGTAGATAGTGCGGTAATCGGAGTTACCAGGGCACTTTGGGTGCATCATTTTTGCATGCATTAGTGCATAATTAACTATTAAGTGTGATAAACATATTGATATTGTAATAACACATATGTTAGGTGAAACAGGTGAGACAGTCGGTATCAAAACAAATACAGTAACACCGAAAGGATTCACCGATAGAACCGAAAGGCTGTAGATATGTATATTTGAGGTGGGTGTACATCTCTTTATATGTTTTGTAAATGTTATTATAAGATGATAGTAAATAATAGAATTTAATAGCAATTCTCCAGGATTATATGCTACATGTTTATGTGATTGAATGATGCTTTGTACAATGTATCATGTATTGTGGAATGTGGCGCATTGTTTGAGACAGAGATCTCGATGCTTGATCACTAGGCGTACAATGGTGTGCTAGCACTGTGGTGTTCTCGGGAGATACACGGATCCATGTGGGATCGATTACCCAATGAGGGGTAGTATAGATGTGATGTGGCTTGTAAATTTATTAGAATTGGATTAATGTTGTTGTTTGATGCGTGTATCTACGTAATATCTAACTACTTCAGTGTATTACTATCATTTTCATTTCATATACAACATAAATACTCACTGAGCGCGTAGTTTAACTCACACCCCTATAGCTTCTCTTTTCTGGTACTATAGATGAAGATGCAGATCAGTCTACTGTCCAGTCGATTGAGTATTGTACAATGTTAGTGTGATATCACTCAGGTTGAGTGTTGGTATGACCAATTGTTGGGTTGTATATGATATTTTTGAGGGATTATTATGCTAGGTTATTAGTATATATTTGTAAACAGACTCAACAAGCATACCTTGTGATGTATGCTATGTGAGTGTGAGATTTTTTATATGGTTATAACCTGCGTAACAAACAATTGGTACAAGTGTTTTATATATAGTACAGATTATGAGATAAGTTTTACCATCATACTTAATGACTAAGGTAATGGACGGTCGAGCTGAAGAGAGTCAATATGAAAAGCTATAATTGAATTCTATCAGTGGACCCCACTAAGTTGCTCTATCAGCCACCGTTGGATCTTCTGATTATTTTAAAGCAAAGACTTGGAAAAGTCAGATGGTGGAGACGAAGTGGTGCTTCCTAATTTTCAGGCGAATAAATAACGCAAGCACCACGATTCCCGGACGAAGGTTCTGATCTGAACAACGTGGTATTAAAGTATTCTGATCAACTTCCTCAGTGAGAGTGGGAAAATATAACCACTCTCGTTAGGGTTTAAGTCTTTTTTTAAATTATTTATTTTATAAATGAGTGATTAATAATGAATCAAGTATACGTGAAAATCAATTAAATGAAATACATAATATGATTCATTTATATACAAGTTATATATGACTGATACACGACACAAATTTAATATGATACAACCCATTAAATACAAATTAATAAATAAATTGAGTATTAATGAAGTATTTTTTTGACACGAACTGCTTGATTTATTTATTTTTTTGTTGTTTTTTATAGGTGATACTGAGAAATTTTGTGTTGAAAAAAGGAAAACAAAAACACTTTTAATTTTGAAGCATCAATTATCAATGGAATAATTTGTCAACATATTTATCAATTTATGATACTTTTAAACTTATTTATCAAATTATAAAAAAATTTTAAAAAATAGATTTAAAAACTGGGGTCAACAAACTCGCTTTTAAGGTACATCTCTTTAAATACAACACTTGTTCAACAATTATATTTATAAACTGAAAATTTTCAAGTAATAGAATGTCTCACATTAATCTTTGACTAGATAAATGACATTCTAAACACAACAAATATATAAGTTTCAAACGATTCCCCAATCATCATAGTTAGCGTGTGCACGGGCAAGCACGCGCGTGTTTGTGTGTGTGAGAGATGGGATTACTCAATAAAATTCTTCATTTTATTCTTCCAAAAATAAAGGAAGAAAAATCCGCAATGAACTTGTTGATTCTATTTGTAGACAAATTGAAAACTAGCTCCTCCTTCTCTTCTCTTTCCACCTTCCTCCCACCCACCCTATTCTCCACAAGAACATGTTTAAAAAAAAAAAATGAAACAAAAGCAAATGAAAATTGAAAAAAAAAAATCATAAGAAAAAAGAAAATGACGTATTTAGTGGAGAAAAGAATGCGCATAAGCCAATCCCGCAGGCTCAATAACAATTTTAGGCTTCAATCTTCATCTAGGGGTCAACTGAGTGATACTGACAGGGACAGAGCTCATCTGATAGGTTGTAGAGCTTTCATTTGACTTTTTATCCGATGGTTCCCCACTAGTGCCACCTGAATCCTGGAAGAAGCCGGGGGGTGTGAGTTGCTTCTCATTGAGCTTTACGTTTCTTGAAAGCATGTCAACAACTTGGCTCATCATTGGCCTCCGACTTGCAGTTGCTTGTGTGCAGAAAAACGCAACTTTCATGTACTTGATAATGACTTCAGGAGGATATTCCTCCATTTCTGGATCCACTGCCTCTAAAAGTTTCCCTTCTTCATAGAGCTGCCATGCCTGTTGAAGCAGACCATATGTTTGACAGGAATAAGTTATCTAATGCACCATAGAACCAAGTTGCGAGAATTTAATTAAGAAAAAGGTCAGTAGCCAGATAACTAGCAAATCACCGAAGCTTATTTCTGTTATTAAGGAGGGTCAACTGCAAAAAATTTGTCGGCCTCACCAGAACAACTGAACATCAGTTCATTAAAGAACTAATTTGTATCTCATCAAGTCTGTTTACCAGAGAAAGAAATCATACGCTTAAATCCAAGAATATGAAATTTCAAGTAATTGGCATTCCAGACTTCCAACTAATTCTTTAACAACAAAAGGCTATTTTGATAGCACAAACATGATTGTCAGTTTCTAACTAATGTAGCGTTTGATAATGCTTTTTTAATGTAATTGTATCCAAGCAAAAAATAAAAACTTTGTTAAAGAAACAAAACCAAGTGTGATCACCATCTTGTAAGTGAGTTATGTGCATATGTATCCTATTGTGCATGCATCTAAGATTGGACGAAAAGATCACATCTAGACGAGGAATAAGCAAAAAATGCAAAACAAATGTTACTGAAAAATTATTTTAAAAACCAAAAGTACATAAAAATAGTTTTCAAATGCTAAATAAATAATGACAAGAAAAAATACATAGAAGACACTAACAAGTGACGATAAAGTAAAGAATATAAGAGATTGCTACACACAAGAGAAAAAAAAGTACATAGAAGACTGCAATATATTGATAAGCAGAACAGCAGTAGAGATCTAA